>CM076649.1:21884761-21916735 GCA_038496675.1 Rachycentron canadum | reverse complement strand
AAACAAGGAAAATTAAAGACAAATGTAGCATCAAAACACTACATGTAACCGAACAGACTGATAAGACTCAATTAGGGAGCGATGTCAGGGTCCGCGTCAGGGTCTCAGTTTCTGTCCATCCAGACCACAACGCAAGCCTGGGAGTTTTCAAAATAAAAGGGTCCAGCTGTGTTTCTCAAAGCCTCTATTTCAGGAGCTGAAAACTGTGGTTGGAGGAGAAAATGTAGAAGAAGAGCGGCGTTTTGAAACTAATCGCAAGTGTGGACGTAGTAAAAAAAGTCTGAATCCTACCTAGTAGCTGCTTTCTGCCACCGAGGTTCCTACTTTTTTAAGTGAACGAGTTAATATGAATATCATTGCATCTGTGTCGACACAGACCACTGTGTAGCTTTATTTAAGGCCTCTGTTAACATCCATTAAACTGAGAACCTGTTAGTTTCATGCTCTCTTCACTTGTAACCACAGCTTGTTTTTTACAATGCTAGCACAGATTTCTCAGGTTCACACCGTCGGCGCAACAGAAGCCTAACTTCACACCGTCTTTACTTTCACACAAAATACTCAAAATTCAGGAACTGTTTTCTCACCCAAACTCAAAAACTCTTAAAAAAATTTTGGACGTTCAGATATTGTTGTTAAAAACAGTCCTGCAGGTCGGCAAGCAAGTTTGGCCTCTAGCCAGAACATAATGAAAGGCTAATTTAAGAAATAAATCAAAATGAAGAGGTGGATGTTGGCCGGGCGGCACGGTGGTGGAGTGAGCACTGTCGTCTCAAAGCAAGAAGGTTCGAACCCTGGGCCTGGAGCCTTTCTGTGTGGAGATTGCGTGTTCTCCTTGTGTGGGTTCCCTCCAGGTTTCAGACATCATTTAAACAGGCTACCACTTATATTTCTTTGTCTGTGGCTATCAACACAAGTCCACGGTGTAATGAATATGTGTATTTCTTACAAGATTATTATTATTATTCACATTAGAATATTTGTGATTCATTTACGTAACAAACACAAAAAAAAGATAAAAGATACTTCAAGTTCAGTGGTGCTGTATTTTTTGGGTCGGTGTGTTCTGATAACAAAGGCTTCAGACGAAGTTGTCAACAACAGTTGATCCTGTGTTGCGTGTGTGTGTGTTGCATGCAGGAAAAGTGTGTGAAGGCTTTTGAAAAAGTGAAATCAGTTTGTTACCTGTTGTAAAAAGCTCAAATATGAGAGCATGAATGAAGTCATCCAGGTTCCTGACTCACTCGTTCGTTTGGTTTTGATTTCGGTGGAGACTCGCTCTACTCTGTGCTCTCTCGTCGGTGTGTTGTGATCATGTTACGTTACCGTTTTGCAAGAAGTCTGTTGTTCAGCTGATGTCTCCAAGCAAGTTAGAATAAAAAATAAAAATAAAAAATCGGCAGTGCAGTGTCTCTCTGGCTAGCTGCTGGTGGAGCTTTAGACCCTATCCCTTACGTCAACTCTCACCCCGACACCCCCACACCATCACACACGGAACCTCCCCCTCTCTCCCCCACCAACCCACACCTCGCAGTTTTCAGTGCCAGGGTGTCTGGTTCGCTACCAGCAGGCTGCAGGATGACCATTACCCCCAGCCTGCCTCCTGCCAGCGTGCTGTAGCACAACAGCTGCTGCGATAAAGCTGCACAGCTCGTCCACGCTGGAGGTGGAGTTAAGGCTAGCTTTGCATCGCGTGTGTGTCTGTGTGTGTCTGTGTGTGTGTGTGTGTATGTCCTTCAGGACTAAGAGCATTGGAGGACGATATAAAGAATGCTAATGAAGTGAATCACCAGAGTAAGGACCGACTGGGCCAGCTCTGGCATACATACACTGTATCTGTTTGTGTGTATGTTCATGTGTGAGTATGTGCTTTTCCTGTGCATTCGCTCTCTCTGAAGTCAAGTGAAGAGAGAGCAAGTGAGAAGTGGGCGAGCCAAGGTTAAGTACAGGAACACAGTGATGGGCTGTGCATTTTAATTAAGGCTTGAGCAAACACTCTGCAATTCCCCTAAATGGCCCCCTGTGATGGATGACAGGAACCAGTGTTGTCTATTTTTCTCCTCAAGAGGAACTTTTGTGCAGTGGCAGTGTGTGTGGACACAAAAGGCCCAGCCAGCCAAACTCCCCGCTCCTGGAAGTTTTATTGACTGGCTCTGCACACTATTGGAGAGTGGTAGAAATGAGTTACCTTGGTACACATCTCTGCTGCATCTGCTATGCACTTTCTCTGTGTGTGTTTGTGTGTGTGTGTGTGTATATGTGTGTGCGTGTGTGTATGTGTGTCCACCAAAACCACTACTGTACACCTGCACAGGCCAAGCTTTCAAACGGTTGTAAACTCTGCTGGAGCCAACAGCTGCTTCAGCTTCACAAACTTTCGGTTCAAACAGACACAACTTTTTCAAAATTCTTGGTGAGAATTTTAAGAGTTCCAGAGATGTCTTGCATCTGTCAGGCCGGATTTGGGGAAATAAAAATAAATAAATAAAATGGATCTCGGCTGCGAGCTAGAAAGAAATGTCTTTGTGCCACCAGTGACATTTGTGTGTTCCAAAGACGGGAGCATTCACATGTTTTTCCAACATGGATACCTCCTCAAATTAGCTGTTTGTGTTGAATCAGTAGTGTTGGGTTCTACTTGGATATAATTAATACCCCGAGGTGGCTTCGTGGACATTTAGTCGCTGGTTTGTTGACGGAAATAGTTCAGTTCTCCAAGTGACAGAACAGATGGACAACTCTATGAGGAATACCGCTGGGGTTAGTAACCACACCTTCTTTTTCATTGTTATCCTCAATGGACACACACACTGTAGTGTGCCAGCCCTTCGTTGCCATGGTTACAATAGCAGTTAAGGCATGTCACTGTCCTGTGTATTGTCAACAAATCGTCCACCTCTACCTCCTCCCCGCAGAGGCAGAGTGAGGCCATAGACTGTCTATAAAACAGGGCTGTAAAGTGAAGCCAATGTTGAAGAGCCTTAAACCTTCATTCTCTCTAATGACCATCAGGGGGCGACTCCACTGGTTGTTAAAGAGGTCAGATTGTATTGAAGTCTATGGGAAAATGTCCCTACTTCTCCCTTGATTTATTAGCTCAGTAAATGTTTATGGTCTCAGTCTCCAGTTTCACGTCTTCTTCAATATAAAATGAAAAAAACCCTATTACTTTGGCCACTAGAGGTCAGTAAGAACAGTAAAACACATCAACGCTAATGCAATAAGGTTCTGCGCAGATGTTTGCTATCTGCTTCTAATTACAGTTTGAACAATTGATGCAAATAAAGCAAAAAGTACATGGTAAATCTACCTACAACCAACCAGCAATACACCCAGACACGGCTAGTTTCCTGTCACGAGTGAGACTCCAGTTTGCTTTCAGATCAACAAGGTGAAAGGTGATATCGCGAAGCAGGTGCAGGGAAAATATTGATTACTTTATAGTGGGCACAAGCTGGAAAACAGGAAGCTGAATGCTTGGTGATCCTGACTCAGGAAGATTCCCCCCCCAAAAAAAAATACTTCAAGAACATGAACGGGAACATGTGGGAACTTGTTCCACTTGATGTTAAATTATTACCGCCTACTTTAGATGACAAGACAAGAATATATCTTTAATTGTAGAAGTGAAAGTCCTCTGTTGCACTTGTGTTGACTGGATTCTTGTTTCTCCTTCAGCTCAATGTTGCAGCTGGTTATGTGCAGCTATATTCATATTCATTTACTCCGCTCTTGGAAAGTGGGATTATATCATCAACAGCTCCAGTGCTGTGTTTGTAAAAATCTAAATCTGAAAGTAACCTTAAAATGCGGTGGAGTAAAAAGTCCAGCATGTCTCTCTGAAAAGTCCTGGACCAGGATCAAGAAGCATTTTGCTTGTAAAAGATCATTGATTTCTTTTTTTTTTCTATGAGCAGATCGCTGGAGGGGAAAACTGTCACCTCTTCCTCTCTCTCTGCCTTTATAAGGGCATTTTCCTTTAAAGTGGCTACAATGAAATGAAAACACTCTACAGAGCTGTAAACTGCTGGGCAGCAGCTGAGTCTGACCAGTCTCCCCTTGACTTCACAGGGGAATTGTAGTGGCAGCAATAACCCCCACAGCCCGCGCTCTGCTCTGGGATGCTGCTCGTCTCAACAAGCCTCTGTGGCGGCGTTAGAGGGAGACCATTTTAATATGTCTGATGAAGGAAAATGAAACGTGGGCTCTGAGTGTGAGTCTGTCTGTGCGTGTGTGTGTGTGTGTGTGTAGTGGGACTGGATATTGAACCTCAATATATTTTTACGATTGAAAATCATTTCAAAGACACTTAGCTCTCTGTGTACAGAACACACAGTGACAGTTTGAAGCACAAATTGCTGCAAACCTTTATCAGTGCGGCGTTTTAGGAAGAGGACACTTCACACATTTCCATATATATGACTTGAATGCTTTGTATCTTCTTCTCTGTCCCTGCTCTCTGCCGACGGAGATGAGTGTCAGCTGGGTGGGGGGGTTCAGTCTGAGAGGGTGGAAGGGCAGAGGCAGTGGTGGGACTATAAGAACTAATTAATGTAGAAAACCCAAACAATAGTGGCTGTTATTTTCTAAAAGGGCTCATATTTGCAGCTGCAGTGGTACATAACAGTGCTACTACTGCGCGTGTTGTGCCGGTGTTATTACACGATGTGTGTTCTTATAATGGTAAACATATCATTAAAGTTGTACTATGTGTATGCCATAGCCGCAGGTGTGTCTTATGTAGGTTAGTTAAAGTTTATTTATGATTCTAAATCAGTGCTCAATTGACAATGCTGGTAACCGTAGCAACATCACTGCATCTTTCTGCCACGCCACCGCAATCATGTCGTGGTGAGGTCAACCCGGCTGTGCTGGAGCTTTCGATCACATGAGAGTAGTCTTCCTCAGTGTATTGGTTGCCACTGAAATAGCAGCGGTAGCTAAATTGTCAGATCCTGTGGGGGGGCATTGGATAAGGGAGGCGGGGAGGCGAGCGGCCGTGTGGTGCTAAGCTGCTGCGGGACTTGTTGCGTTTTGGAGAAAAGCTTTGATGGGATATCTGTGATGCAGCTGAGCTAGCAGCCTCTGCTAACAGAGGCTCTGTGGCGGACTGTCAGCACGGAGCTACTGCCCTGCTGTTTATTGTGCTACGTTACTGTTTGTCAGCTCCAAATATCTTGTTAAGCTCCAAATGCAGCAGAGTTATCAGTGGGGCGGCGTGTTGCATTTACTGCCCGTGCAGAGGAATAAATCTTGCTCGTACCCAGTGTCAGTTTTTCTTATCTGGCTTGCTAACGCTAACACCACCAGCACCTGTGCGTGTGAAGCAAAAGCTGAGGCGGTGTTAGCCTTTTTAACGGTCGCGGTAGCTGCGGTCACAGGAGGGTGGAGGGTGAGTCACCGACTGGCGACAGTCTCAGGAAGACAGAAAAGCGATTGTGTTCTTTAATAAAAGTGTCTTTGCAGCAGTGATAACCCCATATAACCCCCCCCCCACCATCTCTCTCTTAGACCTGCTGTCACTCCCTCACACTCTTCCCTCTGACTTCTCCATCTCTCTTTATTTTTCTGTCCGGTCCGGCTCTTTAGCTGCGGCTCAGCTGCTGCCGTTACAGTTTAATTCTGATTCATTCACTGAGAACAGTGAACATCTCGGCTACGTCTGCTGTCCCATCCACACCTCCCGACCAGTCACAGAATCCTCTGTGGCCATGGTGCATTGTCTGTAGTATGCAGACTAATACCCTTTCTACACCAACATGAACATGTATAAGCATTTTTTTTTTTTGTATGTTTTTGCAACGTATTTCAGGGCTGCGGGGCTGTTCCCTCTGTCAGCACCGTGCTGGCCACGTAAGGGATGTGTCTGTCACAGCACGGAGAAAGGGCCATACTTTGTGTCTTCACCCAGGTCTCATGTTCACATCAATGCAGACTGGAGCTGGATAAATACTTGCGTCTACTGCAGAGTCATTTGACCTGGGTGTGAACGCTGTGTGAGGGCTCCGAGCTGCATTTGTGATCGGGGCTTTGCTCTGGATATTTCTGAAATTTCTGGGCATTGTCAGAGAGGATCTTCTGCTTAGGGTTGGACAGCAAATCAATCGTTGTTTTATGGTTCCTTCACTGTTTGATCTCTATCATAGACTGTATATATAAGTGGACATAGGTTCTGGGTCTGTAAAGTGAAGCCAATGACCATCAGGGGGCGACTCCACCGGTTGTCAGATTACATTGAAGTCTATGTGAATATGGCCCTTCTTCTTGATTTATTAGCCCAGTAAATGTATCCTAATGAGTTTATGGTCTCATTCTCTCGTTTCAAGTTTAGAGGAAAATAGACCACAAAGCAGGGTATGCATTAGGGCATGGCTACCCTGTGATTGGCCGACCCTCACTCCTCCTCAGCTCCACCTTCTCCTCTCCTCTCCTTTTGTTTAAAAGCTCGCAAACCAATGGGTGACGGCACAGTGGGTTGACACTTGGTCTTTATCTGTGTAGTTTTTTTTTTTTTTTCCTCTCTATCATCTAAAATGACCAGTATTTGTGGAGTAATGACAAAAGCTTGTCTTTACTGTAGAAAGCACAGACCCTGTTGCTGTAACGTTCAAACCCTTCCGTCATAATGATGTTATTTTGTCCTGATAGCGGCAGCTCTGCCTTCCCCTACGTCTTGCCTCTTTGGAGCTGAGGAATTTGTGCGACAGCGTGAATAGTCTGGAAATCAAACTTCTAACAGTCTCCTCAGTGCTCATTCTCTTTGTTTTACCACAGCTTATTCAGTCTCTGTGGAGAAGAATATCAGCTAAATGCCTATAATGTTAATATTTGCACACATACAGCAGCGCGCAGAACATTGTGTCTGGTGAAAAATTTCCCCTCGACACCATCACAGCCTCTCTTCCTCGCTCTCCTCCTCCTCCTCCTCCTATCCAACTCCTCTTCCCCCTCAACCCAGACAGTGGGCCTCTGTTCATCTTTCATCCTCTGCCGCTGACTGGTTGCCATGCGGCGTGCTGTCCATCAGTGACCCGGTAACTGTTGCTAGGAGAGGAGTGTAATTTTATCGTCGTGCTTAATTCCTCTCCTACTCACACACTCCATATTCTTCTTCCTCCGGCTCCTCCTTCACCCCCCTCTCCTGCTCTCCTTAAGCCCATCTCTGCTTTTAGCCCCTCATCTTATCCTCCTTCGCAACCCCTCCTCCTCCTCCTCTCATCTGTCATTCCTCCTCTTCCTCCTCTCCTTCAGTGTCCTTCACCTCTGGTTTCAATCCACCCGCCGCCTTCTTTTCGCTGTCACTGACTTAAACATTGTTGTTCTCTTGGTAGGAGACTGAAATAGATTCAGTCTGGATCTCTCCGCTCGCTGTAATGGGGCATCAGCTCCGGATAAATAAAGCCTGCTAAATAGCCGGACACGTCTGAACGGCCAAATGTGATTGAGATGGAGGGGTGGAGGTGGGGTTAGGGGAGGGGGTTCCCAGGTGTTCACAGAGGAATAAAAACATGGGAGGGAGACATGGGGAAGGACAAAAGGATGAAAATAAAAGGAAAAGACAAGGCAAATAATACACCATATAATTACCATCATACCGATCTGAATCTAAGACTCATTCAGTGTGCACTTTATTCGGACCACCACACTAACACGGGGTAGTTCCTCAGGTCTCAGATCCATTTTATTTCCCGCTGTTTCTCAACACTTTTGATTTTGCCTTAAAAAAAAAAAAAACAAAAACAAACATGCTAAACATTTTTATACCATCACAATGTTTAGTATGTTTTTTTCAGCACTTCTTCTCACATTTGTTTCACACTGACACTTTATCATCAACATATTGGATCCAAGAAATATATAAAACACATCATACACACATTATTACATGCATTATTTGGAAAGGAATGTGTTTTGCTGAATGAAGCATCTGAGAGTTTAAAGTGTAGGCACAGATTGCAAAGGCCTACATCAAGGTAAAGAATGTATACACACAATAAGACAGAGAACTTCGTGACGTTCTTAAAGTGTGTAAAGTAACATAAAAAAGATCAACTGATCCAAAGTGAAACTATATTTACTTAATTTCCTGTCCAACTCAAATCTTCCCAGAAGCCGGTGTCTCTGTCTTCCTCGGGCTTCTGCACTTTGTTCGCTTCTCCCCACCTCCCGAGAGACATTCAACCTATAGTGCAGCGTCGGCAGATTCAGATGCTTTTTCCCCATTTCTTTATATGAGAAGAAAGATTCCATTTCCATACTTTTACACATGCATAAACGCACATAAAATTTCTTGAGACCAACATCAAACAAAACAGGTTGTTTCACATCAGGATTCTCAACGTAAATTGCCAGCGATGCTCCACGACTTTGTTTTTGCGCTGTGACGTCTTGACGCAGCCCTGTGATTTGATCTGGCCAGGCCTGATCGGCGGCTGATAGCTAGAGTTCAATTTTTATTATTATTATTATATATTATTTCTATTTGGTCAGCCGATTACTGTTCACTTGACTCGCGTTAGGTTCTGTCCAGCAACAAACTCATGAGCAGCAAACAATGAGACTGAAGTTCACTGAATTGTCATGTTGATGAAACAACTTTATCTTGACATGGAGCGCTATCCTGCAGGATAATGAAGATGGTGAACTGTGGCCATGAAGGGATAAAAAAAATAGTCAGCAACTAAAGTCAGAGAAACTCTGACTTTCACTGAGGTCACCCTTTCCATCACTCTGGTGTTTGATGTGAACATTACCCGAAGCTGCTGATCTGTAGCTGCCACACGATTGGCTGATTGGACAGTTTGCATGAATAAGCGCTCAATCCTGCTCAATGGGTGTACGTCTAATATGAATCTATGATTTCATCAATAGAATGATAGCATGAGAGATGATAAAAATATATATAGCAGGAGAAAAAAGAAGAATAGCAGTGGATTTTTGAATTTTTTTTTTATTTTGTATGATATACAGTTTATATATATATATCATTCCTTGTTCCCATGATGTTTACCAGAGACGCTGGGGGCCGTCTGACAGTGGCTTGATATCAGTAGACCCGTCTTTTACATGAGTCTTTTACAGTCACATTAGAAGGGTGCAGCGGGTGCACTCTGTTCTGACTTCAATGTCCAAAGCCTCCCTTTGTTCCTCTCTTTTTAAAAACCACGAAACCATAGATTACCATTCATTTGGTTCTGACTTTTGCTAGATATAGAAACTTAAATCTTGTGACGCAAACTTTGAAGCGATTGTTTGACTTTTTAAAAGAGATTGTTAGATGAAAGTTTTATATTTGAGACCATGGGAGATAGACTCACTAAGGAGGATGTGCTGCTGATGCTGCTGTAGAGAGATCCAGGAAAGCCTTTGTCGTCATGACGTGAGTGAAGGACAGCGTACTCAGAGGCTTTAGAGAGGTCAGGTGTGTGTGTGTGTGTGTGTGTGTGTGTGTGTGTGTGTGTGTGGGGGGGGGGGGGGGGGGGCAGGTTACCAAAGCCAACAGCAAAAGACAAATTGATGAAAAGGCACCGAGAGAAAGACAAGAAAGAAAGAGGGGGGAGGGAAAGAAGAACATGTGTACGGCGAGGATGAAGGGGTTAGGGCGGGGTCCGTGCATAATTACATTTTCTGTTCTGAGCAGTATTGGGAATCAATAATGTAATTCATAGAAAAGCCATAGAACTGTCTCCCATTGGCATTCGCAGGCATGAGCCATGCCTACATCCCAAGGAATTAAAACAAGAAAGGGGCGGTGGGGGAGGGGGTGGGGTTGGGGAGCAGTGTGTGTCATTGAAACGAAGCCTTACCCTTTGTTCATCCTGAGCCATTACATCTTTCCCACAATGCCTTTCAAATAGCTGGAGACTTTGAGTTTCCGTTACGAGGTGATTGATGTCCGCTTTCAGGTTTGGCTGGCGTTCCACGTGGAGATGTAAACGCACACGCACGCACGCGCGCGCGCACACAGACACACACCACCTTGTGTTCACATAATCACAGCTGGTCATTGTGGGGTCAGGTGTGAAATGGCAAGCTCCAACTTCCTGACACCGCCACAGTGGATTTATAGCAGGCAGCGGTGAAAGTTACCACGGTAACACAGCAGCACATGTGACGAGATTATGAACGAGGCAAACTCAAACACGACTCTGTGGCTTTTCATATATGGATGGTGACAGTTACCCACTTTGATGGATGACGGTGTGTTGATATTTCTTTAAGGTTTCGTTGAACTCGGATCTTAGCAAAGTTTTGACCGTTCTACGCCGTCGTCGTGGGCATCAGGCTCCTAACATCCACAGCGAATCATCATGTAATTCAGATCATTCTCGACCACCCCTTCCTGCTCCCTGTGCGTGGCTTATGGAGGGATGAGGGTGTGGGCGGGGTTGGGTGTCGTCCTCTTGTATACGAGCTCAGTCAGACTTACAGCCCTCTTTTGGCCTGGATTGCAGGCGCTCTCCTGGCACGGCATGTAATCAGTGCTCCTTCTGCTCACACAGCAGCAGTAACAACAAACGGTACAAAGTCATAAACGACAGAGCCCGAAGATCTGAGGACCACTGGACTAAGGTTGACTGAGCAAACCCTAAATACCACGAAGCAAAGAGACTTCCAGATGTGCAAGATTGTATCTGTTTATGTGTCTGCTTTTATACAGGAAGTGAATACGACACAAATTATATTTATGAGCATATAAACTTTATATGCGAGGAGCAAGATGAGAATTTGTCCATTGACTTTGTCATCTGTCTGATTTTCCGGATGTCAATGTAACGTCAGAAAGGCAATTGACTCTAACGTCGCTAATGTCAGACAGAACTTGAATTCTGGAAGCAGCTTCCTGCTCAGCTGGGGCCTGTGACACACTGTCATGTTTTATAGGTGGAGTGAAGGACCCGATTGCTCCGTAACCCAAGGTCTGAGTCTCTCTGGTTTACCGGAGTCTGACCTTGATGAGCTCCCGTTGAAAGAGTTCAGAGAAACCTGACTTTGCCTCTGCTCCACTCTTTGTCACTGAGGATGAAGAGGCCAGAAAAGAGAGTAGAGCAAATAACTGAAATTAAACCACAGCCTGTGTGGAGGGAGTGAAATGTTAATACTGGAGCTGGTATCTCAAAACCCCACGTACAAAGGCCCTGTACACACAATAACATTATCATGCAGGTTTGCAAATTAGATGCCACCACATTAGTGTTTCTGCCTACACCCCTGCATGGATTAGAGTGTTTGTCTAGTAGAAAATGCCCTGTTTTAATTAAAAAGAACTGCTGTACTTGGCTACGGTGGCTGGAGGGAAAGCGAACATCCCCCGAGTGCCCCCCTCCCCCACTTCGACTCCCAGCCTCCTCCCTTTTTGCGTAGATATCACAACAACACATCAGATTTTCTTGGGTAAACTGCCAGTATCATCAGCAAGGAAAGACACAAGAACGATAAAAGAAATATAAATATTCTTCTTTGGATGTTTCCTGTATTCTGGCTGAGACTCTTCAAACATGCTATGAATGGAAAAAGTTAAAGGTGGTCTTCAGCAGGTCTAAAGGAAACACAGGTATTTTTTTTCTTTCAGCGTGTTTTTTTTTTTTTTTGCCCTCTGAAAGATCTTTAAAAGGCCAAAATCACAGAGCACAGTGGAGCCAGTGGGAGAGAAGCTGTCAGAAATACTGTCCTCCACTTTAAAGAGGCCAAGCGCTCCGTCTCTGCCTTTTCTTTGGTGGGGATCAAGAGGGTCTCTGAGCCCGAGAGGAGGCGATTTAAAGTTTCACACATTTGAACATTCCACTCCCTAATGAAATGCATGAGAAATGCTGCTCTGCTGTAATGTGTCTGACTGTGAGAGGGGACTTTTTTTGAATGGTGCGAACTTCAAGACATTTACCAGAATCTGCACCCGAAGATCTCTCTGTTTGATACCAATGCAAATGATTTCTGCAGCCTAATGGAAGCTGGCTGTTTGCCATTAACGGCTTTTAATGTTACATTAAAAAAAAAAACAAAAAAAAAACAGATAAGGTAACATCCACTTCCAGCTTTTACTGCATCAACTTGTTTCACAAATCATTGACCATATCTTTTTCATGGAAGGAATGATCACATGGTTTGAGGAACAAGAGCAATAAAAAAATTACCCACAAAGGATATCAAAAGGCAACTGTGTATATATATATATATATATACACCAATCAAAAAGCAGATCCTTTAAGTCCTGAAGTTGTGAGGTGGAGCCTCCATGGATCAGACTTGTTGGTCCAGCTCATCCCACAGATGCTGGATTGGACTGAGATCTGGGGGATTTGGAGCCAAGTCAACACCTTGAACTGGTTGTTGTTCCTCAAAGCTCCTGAACCGTTGTTGCAGTGTTGGAGAAGCTCTGACTCAGTCGTCTCATCACAGTTTGGTCAAAGTCAAAGTCCCTCACATCCTCACACTTGACCATTTTTCCTGCTTCAACACATCAACTTCAGGACTAAATGTTCAGCTGCTGCCTGATGTATCCACCGCTGACAGGTAACCATGGTAACAAGATGATCAGTGTTAGAGCTTTTAGGACTCCAGGGCACACGTCTCCTGTCCCTGTAGACCACCCATGTCCACCCTCTCTCCCCTGACTACACTTTATGCCCCTAAAGGCCCAGAGAAGCATCACAGCAAGTGGCCTTAGATTTTCTTTAGGGTTAGCCCTCTACTAGAAGGGGGGGGGCAAATAACAGCTCAAATACTTTACCCAACTTTAATATAAGTGCTGCAGAATATTACCAAAATGACTGACAGGTAGTGAACCTGAGGCATTTTAGACCTCTAGAGATCTGTGGTCTTGGTGCCTTGTTGATCTTGATCATCACACTCAGGTTAACTCACATTAGTGCATTTGAAAACAGCAGTCATTTCTAATTTTAAACTGCAAAGAGTGTACTTTACTTCAATTTAGCTGCTCTAAATATAGTAGAAGATTAACAGCATTAAAACATTTATTCAGAATCACTTTATTACTACGACCCAAATAAGAGGCTACAGAAGCTCTGAGGGGAAAGTTAGTTTTTATTTTTCTTCGTAAAGTTTTCTTTCCCCTCTCAGGTAAGTGAAAAAAAAAAATCACCCTTTCATAAATGATTCTAGTCAAAGAAAAAAAACATTTCTCCTCAGGGCTTCTATAGCCTCGCTCATTTCGAGCCAGTAAAGTTCCACGGTGCAGTTAGTCTTCGGTCTTTGTTGTTGACCTTTTTTCCCCGCTGTGCATGTTATTATGAGGCAGCTGGCTTGGTGAGGCAGCTGAGGACACAGTTGGCTGTCATCCTGCCCAGCGAATATCCAGCCAGAGTTACGAAGTGCTGCTGAAGCTCTGCTGCTGTTCGCGCTGACCCGCCCTATCCCCATCTTCTTCTCCCCCGCAGCACTGACGGGAAGCCAGGCCGAGTCCCGAGCCCCTGTCCAAGACCTTCACAGACCCACGGCTGATGGTGCTACGCGAGTCCGCAGAGCTGCCACCGAGGAGACCTACTGGGCCTACTCAGGTAAGTGTGTGTGTGTGTGTGTTAATGTGTGTTTGTGCACTTCTTGCCTTGAGGAAAATTCAGAAAGCCTGAAAACTTTCAGGAATGTCAAAAAATAAATAAAATACATCTACATATATGCAGAAATAGTCTGAGCATTTTCAGATTTGAATGAACGTTCAGCTCTAAGGGTCGTGGTGAGATGGTCAAATGGTTGTAAACAGGAAGCTTTTGGAAGTTGAGCCTCTGAGTCCATCAGATACACACCGGGTTAGGTAGCTTCTCCTATGTTAGGAATATATTGAAGCAGTCGAGAAGTTGTGTGTCTTCGTAGGTCCAACAAGTGTGTCTAAATTGCCAGTATGCGTGAGCGTGAATGGTTGTTTGTGTTTGTATGTCTCTATATATTGGCTCTGCAATATATAGAACCCTAACCCAATATCGGTCGTAGAATAAAGTAATACATTGAGACAGAGGGAGAGTCTGGTGCAATCAAATAGATTTACTGTAAAATGCAAGATTATATATAGTGAACCGAGGCTGGTTCATGAACACAGACACTGAATACACATCAAAAACGCTCTGCCTTATATACCTCGTTGCCCCCTCCTCATGTGGAGGCTGTCTGAGAGTGCCACCCCCTGCTTTTTTCATCAGATAAGGTTACTGAACCGCCATTATACTTCATCGTTCAACATGAAGTCCTGCATTATGGAGATAATGGCGTCACAAATTTATCCCATCCATAATAATCAAAAAAAGGAACCCGGGCTTTAGAGGCTTTTATTTGGACCCATCAGTGAATCTGCACTGGCTCACACAAGGCCTCTAGTTCATCCTGGTAAGCCTCTTCTACAGTCTAGTTTTGGTCCAGTATACAGCCATTGGTGACATAAATGAATTTGCAGTTTGACTTTGCATTACTACTTACTTTATATCATAGCTGAGGCTGAGGCATTAATACGAGGAGGTAAAAAACCACTGCAATGTCCTAAAAAAACAAGTGACCCATGTGAAAGGGTTGGAATCACAAACTGTGACTTTGATTTGTGCAAACTGCAGAGGAATAGCTGCTGTGGGTTGATGCACATTTACAACAGCTGAGTAATTTCATCATCGCCACTCTGCTGCACTGAGCCTCTCTTCCTATCACAACTATCGGCGCTCTGTGAAGCTACTGCCAAAGAAACCCTTGTGATGCACTTCCCGCATCACATTAAGGAATCATCCCGCTACAGCGAGAGCTCAACACTCTGCAACTTAGGAGAACACGTGCAAATGGACAAATCACAAGCGAATTGGGAAACTTCAGCTGGATCGCGCACAAATACACACAACTCAGCTGAACACACAAACGCAAGTGTTTCCGATGGGACAAAAGAAAGTTGTGTTAAAAAAAAAAATCGATTTTGGTTTGTGTTGTGTGTATTTCCAGCACAGTCTGATTTTCTTCTTGCTTGTTTTTTTTTTTTTTTGTCAGTTTGCATGTTTTGTTTTTTTTTTGCGTGTGTTTGTGTGTGTGTGTGTTTCTTTTTATCTCTCAGGTCCGTATCTGACAGCTCAAAGTGCATCATTTCCTTTCCTTGGAGGCTTTTAATGTGAAACATCTGCAGGAAGTGTTTGGAAGGTTTTACTGTAACAGTGAAGTGGACGTATATAAGAGGCTGAACAGTCTTTGTCTCAGTGTTGTTATTCACAGAGGTTCCTGTGTAACAGCGGGTTCATGGTTCGATATCAGAGATCTTAGTAATTGGACGGTCTTAATGTGTAACAGGGCAGGGGCTAGTTATGTGATTTAGAGCATGCTGTGTGTGGGTGTGTGTTTTTAGAGTGAAAGCAATTATGTGCCACTGTCAGTGCAATATGTTTGTCTTCCTCTTTCTCTCGCTCTCTCCCTTTTCTCCTTCCTCTCTCAGCCACTCTCCTCCTCATCTCTCCTTGGTGCTCCTCTGGCCCGGAGGCATCTCCAGGCCTTTTTTTTTTTTTTTTTTATTGTACCAGCGCTTCAGAAGAGAGAAAAAAAAAGAAAAGCCACTTCCGCTGTCCCTTTGGAGCCTTTAGTTTTTCTGAGCGGCAGCATTAATCTTTCACCATGCAAGCGACGCCAGCCTCGGGCCACAAATGATCTTTTAGTTTATTTATTTCAATATTTCCGCTCGCTTGTCTAACCCTAATTGGTCGCCCGTTGTGCCTGCGAGAGCGCGGGAGCATGTGGGTAAAAACAGAGCTAGTGACAGTTTCACTTAGCGTTGCCGCCGCTGATGATAAGATCTACCGATGCTCCCCTGCTGTCCCCGTGCTCGTGTTTGGTCACAGCAGCTCTTACATAAGATGCTGATGCAACAGTGGGCAGGATCCAGGCAAGAGAGGAAAACAATTGAGAGGCAGCGGGCTGAAATACTGGTGGATGTTTCGTTTTTATGTCCAAGTAGGAGGCACGGAGAGTAGAACTTAATGAGAAGTGCTGTTTTTTTTTTTTTGTGTGTGTGTGTGTGTGTTCAAAAGCCTGTTACTGGCCAGTGTTATTTAGTTTAGCAGGAAGTGTTTGTCATCATTGTAGAAAAGTTTTACCTCAGATGAACCCGAACCTATGTCAAACACTCGCCGATGGGCTCCTACTGACTGCTATTATTTACACCCGGAAAACCAGGCTCTAGACTTAAAACAGTTATCTGACCATAGCGGGGAGGTGATCTGGCAAAAAAGATCACATGACAATCGGCAAATCTCATCGTTATCCACATCCTGTTTCCACTCTGCTTTATTTCTTGTGGACGTCCTGACTGGAAGTGACTCACAGCTTTGACGCTCCTTTCGGATGTTGCTGTTGTTATGTGGACAATCAGTCACAGTTTTTGCGTAGCTTGTATGGAGTAATTGTTTGGACAGTGCTGTGGGGAGGGGAGAGGAGGGGAGCATTACTTTCATATACACCCTGATTGATACATACGTTTCTATCTGTGACTTTCAAACCATGAAAAGCAGCGGATAAGAAACCAAACTGAGTGATGGGTTCGTTCTGTGGATCGACCTCCTCGGCACCTACACACTCCAGTGACGGTCGGCTGCTCAGAGTGTGCGCGTGCACATCAGTCTCGCAGTCTTCTGATATTATATTTGACTGAACAGTCAAATGAGTGTTTGCAGATTTTTGATGCTGAAAATAAGGGTCGGTTGCAGCCTCCCAGTTCTTCTATGGCAAAATAACACGACCTTGCCCACAGTTTCTTTATGTTAATCACAGGACACAAAAAAAAAAAAAAAATCAATTTGACAAAGTGCAATTTTATAACAAATGAGCACCATATAAATTTAAGCCCACCATATAATATCTGGAGATCACGCTAGCATTAGCACGAGATTCTACAAGAGCAGGACCACAAGATAGATGGTATTTAATACATCGTATTTAATATCCCGATTCACTGGCGCAAATTTGGAACAAATCATTTATATTATTTCATTTATACCATTATCTTTACCACTTATCCATGCAGGGTCGCTTGGGGGGGCGAAGCCAATCCCGACACTGGGCAAGAGTGCGGTACACCTTGGACAGGGCAATAGTGTTTCACCTACGCTGACATATAAAGAAAAACAATCCCCACTCACATTCACAAACATGCGCAAAGCAAAGTCGCCAGTAAACCTAATGTACATGTCTTTGGACTGTGGGAGGAAGCTGGAGAACCTGGAGGGAACCCACACAGGCACAGAGGGAGAACGTGTACACCGAAAGGTTTTGAACCCGGAATCTCCTTTATGTGACAGCGCCGCCCTGAGTTTGGTACGTAAAGAGATGATACACGGAGAAAAAAAAAAATAAAAAATGGGGCCTTTTGGCAGTGGACCGCTATTCCCAGTTGGTAATGGGTCATGAAGACGTGAAGTGATTTTCGTTTTGTCGACCGTGGGATGTGGAGTGTGACCTTTGTCGTTCGTGCTTTGGCATCTTCTTTGGTTTCGGGGGCAATTTAAGAGCAAAGGGAATTCCAGCTCAGTTCATTTCTGTTGTTACTAAAAAGAATTGAGCTGGTGGACACCACAAGTACAGTGGACACACACACACACACACTTTTTTCCCTCTTGTTCTCCTCCTCTTCTCCACTCCAAAGTTTCCTAAACTTCTGTCCTAATTAGCTTGTTCTAAACGTGTCCTCCAGAGGTCTGACAAACTCCAATCAGGACCTCAGCGGGCTATGGCTGTTCTGCCCTCTGCCTGATCAGAATGGCAGATTAACACAGTGCTGCCAAATCAAGTGTTATCTGGGAGCGACCCTGTGCAGAGAGAGACAAAGAGGCAGAGAAAGACACAGACTCTGGATCAGTTCATCTGGAGTGTTACTCGACGTGTGCCTTACTCCAAGAAGCAAATCATTACATGAGGATATATCAAATATATACTGTGAATATTTTGTAAGGAGCAGCATATGACACAGAATAGTAATACATGATGAGTAATAGTTATATGAATCAAGGTGACCTCTGCTGAGTGCTACAGTGAAATCACAGACTGTAGAATATATCAACACTTTTCAGCATCTATCAATGTACGTTTCAGTGTGATGCTGACTAAACAGCAGTTCAAATTTAAGAATGAAGACTTCACGTAGGAGTAGTCCTCGATAGCAGTGGTTACCAACCTGTGGTCCATGGCCCAGCTGTGAAATATTGCTCGTGGGCTGACAAATCAGTTGCTAAAACTACAATTTCAGTACTAAAAAAAAAACAAAAAAAAAAACGTGCAAACATGGACTTTTTCAGCAATTTGAGCAACAGCAGCTCTTCTGTTGGATGCCACCCACAACCCTGTCTGTGGTCCAGTGGTTCTCCCTCCTTGGACCACTTCTGGTAGGTCCTGACCGCTGCAGCCCGGGAACATCCCACAGAGCTGCAGTGTTGGAGAAGCTCTGACTCAGTCGTCTCATCACAGTTTGGTTAAAGTCAAAGTGCCTCACATCCTCACACTTGACCATTTTTCCTGCTTCAACTTCAGGACTAAATGTTCAGCTGCTGCCTGATGTATCCACCACTGACAGGAGCCATGGTAACCAGGTAATCAATGTTACAGGCTTCATCCAATGGTGAATCATCAGTGTTTGTGTGTTTATTGAAGGCATGATGTGGCCTCTGTTACAGGAGAGATTTCATTGCGGGCTGTGGGTTGGGAACCATGGCTGTGTAGATCAAAATGTGATTAACATGTTATAAACAGATCAGGAAAGTCAGTACCTAATGCTCATTATACAAATTACTAATTCATATTCTAGTATATGCAGTTTTCTTACATAGTAATTACAACACTAATGAAGATTTATTGGCTGACTATCTATACTGTCATTCACTAATTATTGATATGAAGTGGTGGTGCCATCAAGTGACTTTGTAATCAGATGAATCAAAATGATTATTATGTGAATCTAACTTTAATTATATGAAGTGTGAGTCATTCTGAGGCTGAGTCTCAAAGTTTTACTGCTGACATTAACCTCGTTGAAGTTCCATTGGCTGAAGCCTTGCTATATAAACCATATAATATACGAAACCACACTTACCGTGATATATGTTTCCCATTCCACATAATTACAAGAGCTTTGGCGTATAGTATAGCATAGTTTTAAGAGGCCATCCTTTGCAATGGGCTGCCTGTGTCACTGCGTGTCACTGAGGTCTCAAACTCTTCACTGGCTGCTGGAAAAAATTCTGTGTCAGAGAGACCACGTTGAAAAAGCTTCATTTTCCTGTCCATGACATGACCCACATGACGGCGATAAAATACCCCCACCTCCCCACCCCACCCCACCTCCCCATCACACACATATGCACTTGATTGGAAATTAATTTTCAGGCCTGCACAATGTCAAGGCTCGCTATTGACGCGAGAGACGAAACTAATTTGCACGCTCCTTGTCAAGCTGTTTTACCATTCAACACCAGCCGCCATCAGAGAGCTCTCAGGACTCCGCTGCAGCCTTGAAGTGGGTGAATGAAGATGGAAGCTGATGATATGTTGTACAGTCATTTTACTCACAAGGGAAAGCTATTTTATTAGCCTGACAGTAAGTGGTGTTGTCTTTCTCTTTTAAATCCCCGCACAACAGAGCATTAAATTCACAAATTGTAAAAGCAAAGTTTATTTGTGAGACTTGGCTTCTGTGTGAAAGAGTTTTACATAATAAAATAAATTTACATACACATTTGAACACTCAAAAGACCAAATGTGGATTTATCGGGAGTAGAAAACTGCAGATTAGTCCACATTTACTGAACTTCTGCTTCTATCCCAGTTTTCCCTTTTTATTAATTTAGCAAAAATGTCTAAAATTCAGTTTTCACTGTCATTGTGGGGTGTTGAGTGTAGATTGATGAAGGGAACTAGGAATAAAAATGATATTAGTATGAGGCTGCAACATAACAAAAAAAAAAAACAATGAAGTGCTCAAAGTGCTCATTGAAATGGGTGGCTTCTCAGTCGACACAGTACACTTTGCAGCAACACCAACAGCATAATACAGCATTTCTTTCTTCTAGCTAGGTCTAGGACAGAAAATATATTTCTGTCCTGCGACTGGATGACTCAGCTCATTCCACTAAATCCCTGTCATCTCCGGGGCTCTGGGCTGTACATGACCTCTGACCTCGGGCTCCACTATGGAGCGGTTGGGGGGGTGGGGGGATTCGGCCGGAAAGTCCACCTTCCACACAGGGTGGTGTTTTAAACAGCATCTCAAGACATTTTGAAATACAACGTGCTCAAACTCTCCTCCGCATTCACCGGGAGGCACCGCCGTCATGTCCCCCGTCTATACGCGTAAATCCGCAGTCGCAGCTGTAACACACATGACCACCAGGTCTGGCTTCAAGAGAACCAGTTTGGTGTCACAGCAAGTTAGACAAACGTGCAGCTTAAAGCCAGGTATTTTAGTCTGAGAGACTGTTTTTGATGGTTTGTGTTTGACCCCCCCCCCCCCGAGTTCCAGCTGGGTAAAATCTTCACAGTAAGACTCTTTCCTGTTTCGATATGACAGTTCTCCCGGGAAGGGACAATTTGGCGTTGTAGAATTCGGACAAATCAGATAAACTGAACTGAAGTTGCTGAATCGGTCGTAAATTTACATTTGACAGTGCCAGTCGTGGGTTTCAAGGGTCAAGGACTGATTAAATAGAATGAATAGAAATAGAAAAAAAGAATAGAAATTTAATTTGGATGCATCTTTGTTTCTATGCATTATAGATATATGTGGATGCTTGTAAAACATGCAACAATCATGTCATTCGTGTCCAAATTGACATGACATGGCCAAAACAAAACAGACCAGAGGCAAACTTTATTACTATTACGTTTTTTACTATTATTTTTACTTACTATTATTACTAACGATTACTTTATTACAATATGGGTGCTAGGGTTAGCTTGGGGTTACAAAACCTGCGGGAAATGTGCATGTACTTATGGCTATGTATTTTACAGCGTACTGCTTGTCAGTTTCTATAGTCAATCAACCCACTAGTCGAACTAATGCAGCCATTAAATACAGGGGCCCCAGTTTAGCCAGGTACTGATGATGAAGACATGCAGAGGACACAGAGGACAAAGAAAGCTCCTCGGAAAACCTTGTCACTTCTGTGCTGCCATTGTCATCTCATAAATGCTTGAAGCTGTGTATGTGTGCACGCAGTCCAGTGTTTGCGTGCTCGCAGTGATTAAATGAAGGGCAGTAACCGATTGAGCTGTCTGTGTGAGGTGTGAGGGGTGATGCATTATAGGAGTACTCTCCATGATTGCGTCAGTGGCTGTGTGTCTAATGTAGGATCAAACCGACTCACTCTCTGGGAAAAATGCATCGATTTGATGCCTTCACAGCCATCATAATATTTCCACACCTCTCAAGTAGTCCTTGAGTAGCCTTGGCATCTATTGAGGACTCGGGAGGATAGTATCCATCAAGTGTATATATCAGGTGAGCCGGCTCTGCAGTCAAGAAGCACCTAAAAATAGGTCTGTCATTCAGCTGCATCTCCGAAACGCTGTGACATCCTCCATTAGAAAACACGTCGTTGCCACCAGACGCTCACAGGTCCCGCAAAGAGTCACAAAGCTTTTAGCCACAATTCGATACACAAATGGCTCCTGTCAGACCTCTGTGGACTAATAGTGTGATGTAACGTGGTATGCAAACAGTGAGCAGTAAAGAAGATTTAGATGCACGTATACGCATGGTGTATTAATAAATCCGGCGGTCTTGCCTGTCATGATTAGTCATGAGCATTTTCAAACTACGAGACGCCGCGACACGACGCCATGACACCCGTCAACATGTCAACGGTCCGACGCCTACGAGTACTACCGACACGTACTCAGGAGTCATTATTACATCATTACATGCGTAACCAGTACTCTGGCGATTATTTTTGTAGATAATGCAATTTTGAATAAAAAAAAAGAAAAAAAACGATGATGACGAATAAAATGCAACTTGTATTATGTTGACTTGTTCAGGCCAGTTCAGAACCATGGACTGTTTATAAAAATGGATGGATGTAGACTCTGGATCTGAAAAGTGAAGCCAATCTACTGACCATCAGGGGGCGACTCCACTGGTTGTTAAAGAAGTCAGATTGTATTGAAGTCTATGGGAAAATGTCCCTACTTCTCCCTTGATTTATTAGCTCAGTAAATGTTTTCCTAGTGAGTTTGTGGTCTCAGTCTCTAGTTTCAAGTCTTCTTCACCCATCATACAGTGTGATTGACAGACAATCAGGATAGAGGGCAGAGCAGGTGAGATCCACCCCTCACTCCTCCTCAGCTCCACCTCCTCCTCCAAACACGGTTTCTTCTGGTTGCATATGGCTGACAGGCAAATTACAACTGGCTTAAAAAAAAAACCAGTAGGTGACGTCACGGAGGGTTGACTCTTGTTCAGAAGCCACGGATCAGATTTAGCCCACCTTCAGCCTTCACTTTGATCACAAGTACAAACCTGCAAAGTACATGGATCTGACATGTTGTGGTGCACTGGTGGTAATGAAATCTCTCCACAGCCAGCCAGTCAATGCACTCAAAATTCCTGCTCGTACAGTCGGTGTCTCCCGCTGCTGCCGGTAACCAGTGTAACGTTGTACTTTCTGCATCACCAACTTCACTTTGATCCCAGAAACCCTTGCCTCTGAAACTCTGAGATAGTAAACTCCAGATCAGACTGTCAGGCTCTGCTGTGTGCACTTATAAAGCACTGTGGACAAACAATTGCCAATTAGATGCACAATGAAACAGAGAGACTGGTGGAGCTATGCTAGCATGTAGGACAGAGACGAATGGATCGATATCTAAAGTATTACTACAACCGGTATTAACTCTTCTTTTGAATATCAATATAAGACTGAAATCTTCTCAAGGTCCATTCATGATCAGTATCATGGACCTCTAGATTTCGAAAAGTTCCAGTGTCTGTTCTGATGACGCACTGCTCTATGTGTCACCTGTGCCGAAGGACCTGGCTGCACCGATCTCAGCCTGATGCCATCTGCAGCGTCTTCCAGCCGGTCGCTCTGACACTGAAGGCCTGGGCGAATCCGGCCGAGGCCCGCGTCGCTCTCTCTCTCTCTCTCTGAGAGTTTTTATGATGATTGAGGACTCACTGAATTTCAAAGAACATGTTCCATCTGTTACTTAATCGTGTTGCTTCGCACTATACAACGTCAGAAAGATCAGATGCTCTTATTTCAATGAATATCGGGGATTCTGGCTCCTGTCATGTTTGTCCGCTACTCTCCCGTGCCCAGCTCTCTCTCTCTCTCCAGAGAGCTGCGTCAGAGCTGAAGAAGTTGCTCCATTATTATTAATTTGATATTGGAGAAAAAAAACACTCCTCTCATCATTTTCATCTCTGTAAACAAAGCACAATTGTCTTGGGCGTTGTTGAGGCCAGGCTGAAGCGACGCTGCCCCTTAGAAATAGGGGGAAGTGCTTTGGATGGAGCATTTCGAATAATGGAGCGAACACTGTCAATAACTTAAGGCTGATTCCTCACAACGAAAGACGGCAAAGACCTCCGACGGCTGCGTGATCACATGACCCGAACCGCGTTTTAAGCTCGCCACTTTCCGTGTGTGCGCTGCAGCTCGGAGGTTGTTGTTGTTGTTGTTGTTTCCTGTCGTATCGAAGGTGATTTTTAAAAACAGCCGGCTGGCTTGTACCCACAGCCTACATCTGGTGAGTCAGACCACTTGGTGTCTGATTAAAACAAGATTTTGTTTTATTGCTCATCCCTGCCACGAGAGAGACGGATGGGCCCGTTACTGCTGGAGCCTCGGTGCAGCCCAGTTCCAATGAAAAATGAAGTTGTTATAGTAAACAGACACTTGTCTATTCACTGTGATTGTTTGGAGTCTTCCTCAGATCAGACCACGCAGACATGGATGGAAACAGAGGCCGGGCTTTGAGTTGGCAGATCCTGAAACTCAGTAAAAAACTCATTTATAAACAGAAAGAAAATAAGAAAACAGAATGAACGAAGTAATAAATAAAAGGGAATTCATTACCCTGGGCTGCAAGTATTCAAGGACAATGTACCAGCTCATAAAATCAAAGCAAATGAGAGGCACAGAGGGGGAAGCTGCTTTTGCTTCTTGAGTTTGGGGAATTGGGAAAGCTGCAATTCTATTGGTGCCACACAGACGTTCTCATTAGCTGCTAAAATAAAGGCTTTTAAGTTTTACTGAGAGATAAATATTCTGAATTTATTGAAAGTTATGCTTTTCCATAATGTCACTTTTTCCTTCATATACATAAAAACCTGCTGCTCTTCAGCGGGGACTTTTTTTTTTTTTTTTATACATAGACAGGGGCAACCATTTTTTATAGTAATGGCCCATAATGCACCCCTCAGTGCGTTGGCCCGCTTCGTGCCTCCAGGCATCCTCCAGGACGGCGTCTGCAGCAGAGGCAGCTGACTCCTCAGCCCGTGTGAAGTGTTTTGACACATGTTGTGTTTCTTTCATGCGCAACGTAACGTCAGCGGCGGCGGAGAGCAGCAGCGACGCGGAGGGAAATTAAGAGCAGAGATGCGTTTTGGCTCGCAGGGAGGGGAAATACAGAAAAGGAGATGAACTGATAAATGTGACAAAGGTCTGAAAAATGGAGCGTCCGTGAACATAGATAAAAAAAAACAAAACGAAACAAAACAATGTGGCGTATTAAGATGTGAGGAGTGAAAAAAAAAAAACAACAACACAGAGACGAGAACATAGATAGAAAGAATATTGCAAATGAAGGTTTCTATTGAAATTCCCTGTACTTGGGCTTTCCCCAGTCTTTAATCACCTTCAAAGCTCTGAAGGCCCCGTCTTACATTGCAGCTCTCATCCGCTGTCACTCAAACTTCGAGCTCTCTCAGATCTGAAAGCGCAGCCACATGTCCCACGGTCACGTGTCGAACCAGAAGATGAGGGAGATTTTCGCTGCTGCCGCTCCATAAACTGTGGAACCAGTTGCCATTTCATATCAGGTATCTCCATTTTTAAATCTAGACTGAAGACATGTTTTTATTCACTGGCCTTTTTAGCCTGCTAAACCTTTTAGTTTCTCTTTATCCGCTTCATTTCGTCATATATTTGCTTCTCTTTTACTTGTAGTTCTTTTAATTGTTCTTTTGTACAGTACTTTGGCGTCAGCTTAATGTTGTGTTTAAATGTGCTGGAGAAATGAAGTTGGCCTGTCTTCACTACAATTTAGAACAGATTTAACTTGTGTTAAATTAATTATCTGGATATTACATCATCATGAAATTCAGGTTCAGTTTCATTTCATTCAACACTTTCATTTGAACAAACTCTAACAGTAACATTGACACATTTCCTGAAAGAGAAGCACAGCATTTAGTCTGATTTAACAATTTAGTTGCTGTTGCGCAGCTTTTGATCACATGTCCTGATCATCATCTTTTGCTGTCAGATTCTTTGTTTCTAGGAAGTCAGATGATCTGAGAAGCACGTTATATAATTATACAGAGGCCTTTATTGCTTTGTTGTCATTTTGTCATCAAATGCATCAGTCTGAGCCTTTGACTGGAGCATTGCTGCTTTACTTCTCTGTTTATCCATTCATTCTCATCCTCCATCTTTGACAGTGACGTCTAGAGTCACGTCTCTACATGGGACGCTCCTATTGGCTCTAGTGGGTGATGTCACAGTCAATCAAAGCGTCAGCTGCTTGTAGAGCCAAAGTCAATGGGATCAATCCTGTATTTTTCTGATCTCAGAGTGAGGAGAAGTTGCTCTGAGTTTATTGTAGTGACAGAATAAAGACAGAGAGACATGGACAATAAGATATTTAGAGCATTAGAGGCTTTGGAGCTGATTTTTCATCATTACTGCTCCAAAGAATGAGCAGAACTCAGATCAGATAAAGAGAGAAACTTCAGATCAGCTCTAGAACAACACAAACACGTGTGTAACTTTCTGTGTTGAAGTTTTCTTTGGTTATTCTGGTTCACAGTGTTTTTATCTCGAAAATATGGGGGAAAAAAATCAATTTTCATTTTTATTTTTTTCTTGTTTCACGAGCTACTATCCCCTAATACAGCGAACAGTCGAGTGATATATTAGCTATTAGTTATTAGTAAAATGAGCTGAGGCTGAACTGATTGGGAATATGAGGAGACTTGGTGAAGGCTTTAAAAATAACAGCTTTATAAGGGAAAACCCAAAGGCATGAAAAAAAAACAGAAAAGCAGTAATGTGGATCCAAAAGGGTTAATTTACATAACAAAAAATACTGAGACAAACTGGATCAAGGCAGGATGGGACATTTCCTTAAAATTAATTTTGCTAATTCAGAATATATCTGCATGCGTAAGTGTAGTGGAGAGATATTCGGAGATGATGAGGTCTCCGATCTCCGCCTGGTTCTGTGAAAGCCACAATGCTCACATCCCAATGACACTTTTGGATTTCAGTTCATTTTTACTTCCTGCTGCTACAAGCTACAAGTTCATTTACACTATTTAAAGTCAAATTGTCACTGTATACATTGTGTGTCTGTTCACTGTTCCAAGCCCTGTCATGTAACTTATAAACCACAAATGCGTTGCACATAGAAAGCGAAAATATAAATTCTCTTCACTTCCCTCTCTCGGTCCCACCCTACATCTCTTCTTCTTTGTTTCCTCCGTCTGTGCTAATAAATTCATTGGCAGCGTGCCACAGTGAAGCATTAGGTGAGAACATGGGGAAGGAAGGCTGACAGGGGGCGAACACCAATGAGACAATGTGAAAATAAGAATGAGAGGAGTGAAGACACGTTGAGGACGAGTGAGGATCTTTTAATTGATTGTGATGTTTAGTTCTGACTGCCTCCTGACTCTGCCCTAAATTTTCATTCTGTCGCAGAAATATCTTCTTTTTTTTTTTTTTTTTTTTTTCAAAAGCTATAGTCAAGAGTTCTCCAACTCAGAGGTGTGCGGAAATACTTAATTGACTTAATTAGCGGCTGTTCCGATTCTTTTAATTCTCGTTTGCAACATAAAACTCCAATCACTGAGAATGTTCTGATGAAGTTTTGAACTTTCGGCCTCACTGCCTGCAGCTGAAGTTCTCCTCCGTGACAGTAAAGCTTGAAATGATCAGTTCACTTCATATATCAACAATGGTTTTCTGTATTTACTTCCTTTAAGACTTTATGGCAGCCAGTGTTTGCTGCTGTGCTGTAGTGGAACCACCTCCAGGCAGCGGAAGAGGACAATCCATTTTTACCATTTTTTTTATTTTTTTTATTTTATTTTCCAATTTACAAATGTGGCCCAGTTCAGACCTGCTCAGACCTATTCAGACCTGCCCACATCTGCTCGGACCTGTTAAGAAATATTTAGACCTGCTCAGACCTGCTGTTCAGACCTCCTCTCTCTTTCTCTCTCTCTCTCTCACACACACAAACACTGATAACAGACCTGTCTGTCTGATTGGTTAAAAGCAACAACACGTCCATTTTTATTTGCATATAAAGCGGGAAGTGAGAACTGACCACGAGTCACTGAGACACATGTGGAGACTCATTCTAATGGTAGGTGTGGACTGATCTGGATCACCACACACTGAACAGGGCCAAACGCAACTTGCTGTAAGTATTAAGTTCTACATCTATTAAATCAGTGCAGGAGATCATATAAGAAACAACAAAACATTAGAAAATGCAACAAGCAATAGTTTTCAGGAGCTTCTTGAAGACACAGAGGGACGTCCCTGCTCTGAAAAGATTCAGGAGCTGGTTCCACCATCTGGGAACCACAGTGAGAACAGTCTGGGCTATAGTTCCCATGTTTGCAGGGATGGTAATGCTAGATGACATTCCTTGGAGGAATGCAGTGACTGGCTGAGTTCAAGTAGATGGTGCAGACCCAGAAGTCTCTCCGAAGGGAAACAGACTTGAACTTGATGGGTAGCCGGTGTGGATTGATGTGTTACAGTTTGGTTGTGCTGGTGGCGGAGCAAGAAATTGTCACATTGGTGATTTCAGTGATGGTGGCAAATGAAGTGTTTGGGAGACTTTGTGCCATCATTTTGGTAATGTTTGTGACGTTGCCACACAATTAACAGGTGGCCTCAGTATCTCAGCATCTCACTCATGGCTGAGTGATGTTGAAAACAGTGACGATGTTCCACATGACTGAAAAAAGCTAAAAAAAAAAAAAAAAACACTTGTTTGAGTTTTGAACAGTCCCTGATGCAGGTGGTACAGTAGACTTACAACAGAAGGTCAAACACTCTCATCCACTTCACAATCGACTTCAATAAGAGCGTGATACAAGTTATCGCTTGCAGCACTTTCACTTGAATTGATCACTAACATGACTCATGGCTTTCATTGGCTCTCAGTTTGACATGGAGAATGTGCTTTGCCTGGTCGTTTGTAAACTGATTCAATTAATTAAAATGAAAGAATCAAATATGAATGACTTTCTTGCTCCAAATAAAGTCAGAACTCGTGGGTTTAGATGTAAAGGCAGTTTAAATAAAGTCCGCTGCTGAACTAATGTATTCTGTGTAATCATTGTATTCTCCTCCTCGATAAACAGCTACTTTCAGTCACTTTAATGGCGATTTATATTAATTAAGGCGAACATGTGGTTTGTAGAGATGGTTAGATAAATATCTGAGCTGTGTCCTTTCGCTATCACTGTCTTCCTCTTCTTGCCTGCGTGTACGTGTGAGTGTGTGTGTGTGTGTAGTTTAATAAGTATGCTGCGACGGCCTCCCTCCCAGTCTGCAGCTGTAATGGAATGACCCGGCACTGCTGACAGCACACTCCACTAAAATGGGGCCCTGTGCACATCTGCCACTGTAGCCCTGCCACATAATTGTTCAATTTACTGTACAGCCAATATCCCTGTGCTGTAATTGAATATGACTTTGTCCTGTTTGAGTAATCTCTTCGCTTCATGCTGCGACCCCTCACTGGGGCGAGAGAAGAGAGAGAGAGAGAGAGAGGCAGAAAGAGGCAGAGAGAGAGAGAGAGAGAGAGAGAGAGTGAGGGAGAGAGAGAGGTGAGAGTGAGAGGTGAGTAAAAGGCATCTTGTGTAGATAAAGCATGTAGGTCACATTGAGCTGCCGGGCTTCTGGCAATGAGATCTTTGCTGTTGACATCATTGCTGAGAGAGAGAGAGAGAGAGAGAGGGAGAGATTCTCATTAAAATATATCTTTGAAGAGTTCTGCAGGAATGAGTCAGAAAACCTGGAAATGAGTTGCATTTTATCACTTCCTGTTCCCTGGTCCTGAGGTCTGTGGGTGCTGAATGTGTTTTTGGTTGAAATAAAGTCTGACTATAACGGATGTTGGTGAAGCCGATGCTGAAGTGTCTTAAAACTGCATTTTATCCGATGACCATCAGGGGGCGACTCCACTGGTTGTTAAAGAAGTCAGATTGTATTGAAGTCTATGGGAAAATGTCCCCACTTCTCCCTTGATTTATTAGCTCAGTAAATGTTTTCCTAATGAGTTTATGGTCTCAGTCTGTAGTTTCAAGTCTTCAATACACCATGATGTTCATTTTTTAAATGATGGTCCATTTAGAGGAAAATAGACCATAAAGTGTGATTGACAGACTGCACCACCCAATCAGGATAGAGCCCAGAGCAGGTCAGATCCACCCCTCACTCCTCCTCCGCTCCACCTTCTGCTCCAAATAACACTTCAAAACTACTCACAAACCAATGAGCTACATCATGGTGGGTTGACACCTGCCTTTAATAGAAGCTCAAGACATTTTCACCTTTTATTCTACGACATAAACTACATCATGATTTCCTGAAGCTGTAAAAAGGCAAAAGGCACAAACAAGTGTCTAAACGACACTACAGATGGTGATTGGTTGTTGGGTGCACCCATCCACAGCTCATTCACGTCTCTGTCTGGCTGCTGATTGGTAGACTGAAAGTCATGGGCTCTATCTCGGCCACCTGACAGCTTCTCCGCTGAGGAGAGGAGGTGAGGGTCTATCATTAAGTTACCATCAGTGCTCAGTAGTAAGCCTCCTTAAAGGGGACTCATGTGTTGATGAGTTCTGGTCTTATAATTTGGTTTTTTACTATGTGACAGCACTGAAGTTATTTAGTTATTAGTTACATTTTTATTTATATTTGTTTTTTTATTATCTGTCTTTTGAAAAATCTACTGACATGAAAATTTGTAAATTGAACAAAGTTGAGACTTTGTAAATGGGTTAGGGTTTATTACATGAAGGTGGTGAACACATGCTTGGAGGGGGCCCCTGGTTATTTTTTGCAGAGGGCCCCACAGGATGTTAGAATCACCTCATTAAACACTAGGCCGGATTAGTCATTAGGGCAAATGGGGAGTTGCCCAGGGGCCCAGAGTGGCGAGGGCACAAGCAACATATCTGGTTAATATCGCAATCTGGCTTCACATTAACTTGTCTGCTGTTGCCACTGAACCCATCCACTCAGTCAACCTTCACAGCCTTGTTGTGTTGACACAAACTGTTACTATCTCTGGTTGTATTCATATTCCGAACATCATAAAGCGGTGAGGTTCATTAGGGAAGACGATCCTGCTGAACAAAAGCTGGATCAGGATCGGAAACTGGCCTTTATTTTCAAGAATCGGCCCAAAAGACAGTGGAGACAATGGATCCTGTTTGTGTAAGGAACCGAGGTGAAGCCTCCATTAACACATCATCCCTGCAATACTCTGTTGCGTCAAGTTGTGGTGATCTGCCATAGAAATAATAACCTCCTGCTTTCTGTCAATGGGATTCTGTCAAGTAATCCACCCCCTCTTGATCTAAATACGGATGACAAAAAACAAGATGGTGGATTTGGATCTCCTCTTTTGTGTGATTGGAGTGGGATGATGACTCACTTGATTTGAAACGAACAGATAAGTATTGCCAGAGATCTTATTTTATTTATTCGGAGAAGATGAGTCACTCACACACCCAAACTGAACTGAGCTAAACTGAAAAAATTTAAATGGTTTAAGAAAATTTAAGAAACTGAGGAGAGACTGAACAAATTAAATTGCGGTTGGTTATTGATGGAGCCCTCATTATTTTGCTGGACATAACTTGGACTTGAACGGAGCTTTTCTTTTGTTGAGTGTGGAGTTTGAACTGGGATACACTGATTTATGCTGAAAGACCTGCACTGTCATTCTGAATTTGTGCTTTGTTCCTAATTGTTTGGTTGCAAACAACCAAGCAATTAGGCGGCTCGGATTAAAGTGGGTTCATGGCACTGGTTCAGGTGTCCATGTAGGAGGAGTTGACCTTAAATAAATACATTGCATTGTTGGAAAAAATGTGTAATACAAAGGGTGACCTAAATCCAAAGAACATAGGCTACTCTAAGAGTTTTACTTCAGTCGATTTGGGGAAAACTGTGTTTACTGCATTTTCAATAGAGTTCCCATTGTAGTCACCATGTACTCCAAATCTTAATTCCACATCAAGTCCAGTAAATACATACACCACTATTGATTCAAGCTGCCATTTAGAGAGGCCAGTGGAAATATTTATGCTGAATGGCTTTATCTGAAAATGTCTTTGAAAGAAAAGTGGAGAAAGCAACGAACAACTAGCAACAAACAACTACCTTTTACCATCTCTTCATGATGGTAAAAGGTTATTGTCTCTCCATCATGATGGAATATAGTCTTTTTTTTAGCCATAACTCTTCACATGGCAATTATGACAAAATTTCACACAATGGTTAATTTAACCTGAATCCAGTCTGAGTGGTGGAGGCATACAGCTGCGAGGTGGTAATTCTAGTTTTACTGTTCTCTCTTGATCCCTTGTATACGGTTGCACAAGGAAAAGCACATTTTAGTCTTGTCTTTCTTGTACAGTTCTGTTTTCTCCTTGATTGTTCTCTAACCTTATTTCTTCTCCGTCCAAGAAGACACTGACCTTTGTGGAGATTGGGACAGACGCAGACATGCAGCCCCCCCCTGTCTCTTATACACATC
>CM076649.1:21738089-21884462 GCA_038496675.1 Rachycentron canadum | reverse complement strand
ACCTTTGGGGAGTTGGGGACAGACGCAGACATGCACCCCCCCCCCCCCCCCCCCCCCCCCGTATTAAATTTGGTTATTTGTTGATTTTGCTGGTATGTGCAGCACACGCTCACACACATGTCCACAAACAGATTATAATGAACCGAAAATAGGACTTCAGGGCCCTTTGTTTCATTAGCCGAATGTATGCGTTCATATGTACTCGGTATCCCACAATGCACTGTGGCTCACTGGATTTGTCCATTCCAAAACTTTGTAAGGTTGTAATGTGCCAAGTAGTCGTGTTAAAGTTTTCATCAGCCGGTGCAAAATTAATCTGAGCGAGTGTGCGCACGTGTGTGTTCGCTGCACTTCCTCATTGCCACTGGCTAATAGAAAGGTCAGCTGCAGTTGGACTGCATGTGGACATGAAATGTGAATTTGTGTCAATGTTGGCTGCCAATTTGATCCTCACAGCAGAATGTGCTAGCATTTTAGCATCAATAAATAATTAGCAAAAGAATTTTCACACATTAGGATAATTAGTGTGAAGAAATGGGGATAGTAATGTGGAGACTGTAAGCTCTCTATACTGCTGCGTCTTACGGTGGCTGTGATCTAGTGAGTGTTAGTGTCTGCCCAATAAAAAATCATTATGTTTCCAGTCACTGATGGATTGTATCTATACCGCAAATCGTGTTCCTTTTCCATACAGCACAATGTCGCGCTGGCGATCCGCAGAGAGATACTGTGGCCTCACTGCAACATTTCTGACGTCACCCGTGGGTTTCTGGGAGCAGCTTTGAAGCTCAGAGTGGGCTGCTCTGCTGTCACCATCTTGGCAGCACCTGGCTTTGCCGAAACTCCCAGCTGAACCAAAAATAAACAAAGAGGTGGTGCGTGGGTGGAGCTGAGATGTCAGCGCGTTTAATAGCTGGCAAGTAGAAGCTCCCGTTAGCCTCTCGAATGAACGCTAACCACAGGCTAATGCATTTGCTGGCTAATTAGCTACTTAATGAGCTAAACCCTATCCCAACAGACAACAATCCTGCCCAATTAGTGTTAACATATAAATAAAACATTATTATGTTTTCACTAACCTCGAAAAACAGGAGCACAGACTTGTCAGATATTTACATAGAAAATAACGTACAGGACCAACACCATAGGGGGAGGCTGAGCAGGCAGCTAGCAGTTAGCAACTAAGCAGCTAGTCACTTGCTGCTCAAAGTGGCCTATGATATAAAAATCTAACCCCCCCCCCCCTGTCCAGTTGTCATGAAGGAGGAGTTTAGCCATAGGGGCCAAAAGTGTTTTTGGTACCAGGCTGTAAACATGTTTATTTCTGCTGAAAATTTCTAACATTTTAACATGGGAGTCTATGGGGACTGACTCACTGCTGATGCCAGACTCTGGTAGCTTGTAGAGGAACTGCAGGTTTGTCACTTCTGTGCTGGCTTCATGTTTCAGACCCTGAGGTTGCAGATTACTACTTATAGCAGCTGTAGTAATAAATTTAGGTTGCAAGGCTCGTTGCCACCTGTACATCTTTGTAGCTGCAGAGGAGGAAGCGCTCAAGCCAGTGAGGCACTTGACGAGCTTGCGTCCCTCCGCTGCTCCACCCGCCCCCCTTCCCTCCCAACAGCAGCACCTCCCTGCTGCAGGCAAAGGAGAATGGATTAGCTGGAAAGGCTGGCATCTCTGATTATGGTTTATTTAGAGCAAGCGGCGTGTACTCCGGGACCATTCTTCATCACTATGAGCTGATAATATCCAGCCACCACACACAGCGATTCACTCGAGGGACTGCGTGCGTGTGTGTTGTACTTTATCTAATGCCTCCCCCCGCAGCGCTGTGTGCGTGCATGCCGAAGATCCAGTGCCGCTGTGTCTCTCCCGTTTGTGAATTAATTTTCTATGAGCTGAGAGTTGGATTTCAACTTAATAGGGACTTAGATGTACACTCCTCCTCCCCGTCTCTCTTTATTCCACATCCGTAACGCCGCACATCACTCACAAACTTGTGCGTATGTGTGTGTGTGTGTGTGTGTGTGTATGCTCATTCCTTGCTCTTTGACTAATAGTAAGCCAGGCTACGCCCTGGGCCTCCTGTCTCATCCATCCGTGTGTGTGTGTCTGTGCGTGCGAGAGAGAGAGAGAGAGAGGGAGAGAGAGAGAGAGAGATAGCGGGCTGGGGCAGGACGCTCGGTCTCATTTATCTGCTCTTGACGTTGAGTGTGATTTCCTCTGTTGAGGGGAAGCGATGCCCCTGCTTATTAATTATGCCTGAAATATTAAAAAGACTCCATCAAACATAAATTATTAATTCATTTGGCCAAGATCATCACGGCTAAAGATTTCCAAGACGTGTCATTCATCATCTGACGAGGCTGTGACAACACCGCAGAGGTGAGGGGCAGCATGTTCCCTCCCTGTAAACACAATGCATGTGTGTGTGTGTGTGAGTGTGTGTGTGTGAGAGAGAGAGAGAGAGCGAGAGAAGTTGTATCCCTGTGTGTAATACAGCCTCTTCATTCACTCTGGCTATATTTTAATTTGCAAATTTTTCTTACTGACCTTGGTAATACATCTAAAGTACTGTCACCTCGGAGGTATCTGAGGATCCATCATGTGATTCCCAAAACACAAAACACTTTCTGATTCCAAGGTCTTAAAGGAACCGTTTGAAATATTATATTATATGCTCTTTTTACTGAAAGTCAGATTATTGATGTACTTTTCTCCGTGAGTCCATTACAGAGATGGGTCAGAACACGTTTTGCAGAGCTTCGCACAAAAGCCTGGAAGCAGGAGGAAACTGATACCCTGGCTTTGTCATCAGAGTCTGGTTAAAATGGAAATAACAAGAGAAAACAAAGGTTGTATGAGGCCTATTGTAATAATTATTGATGATTGTTGAGTCATGATGGGACCATAGAAAAACAAAAGGTATGTAAAATATATAGACAAGGAACTGAAAACACATTTCACTTAGCTGCTTCATTGATTTGCCATCAGTGGCTCGTTCATAAGCTGCTGACATCCACTCGTTCATACAGCTGAATACGTATATATGTCGACATCTCTCTGCTGCTCCGTTTCCTGCTGCAGCTCCGTCCTCCGCCACAGCCTCCACCCCATGTTCCTCACCCTTTTCCTAAAAGACAGGACGGGGATCATCTTAGTTTTAGAAGGGGCTTCCTTTACCAAACTAATCCCCCCCCGAAAGAAAGTCTGTCACTTTAGAAAGCCACAATTCCAGACACAGCAGCTTTTCCACTGATCTGTTCATTTATATCCCACAGTGAACCGTGGTTTTGTTCTATGTCTTAATAAATTAGTTAAAATCTCATGTTTAATGTAGTGTTTCTCAAACTATCTGAGAGTGACCACAGAGCTACTGGGTAGCGTCGGGCGACATGTAGCTTTCAATATTAATTCAACTCGTATGTAATTTCAGACACTGTTGTTGTTGTTGTTGTTGACGGTTTTGTGACACCGTCTCCTCACGTAGCTTCGTCAGTCGACGGTTCGTGCTTTACGGCATGCGTCAAAAACGATCAGCTGACCTTGGAGAGGAAATGTGAATGTCGCCGACAGTTAGCCCGCTCTGTGACTGAGCCAAGCGTCACCAGTCATCAGCCTGTTAACTATCAAGCACTGACAAGGTGATCGATCGGAGGACGGGGCAATTAAAAGAGACCCAACTGAAACCTCGGACACAACGGACGCAGGAGAGGTGTTAAGTTTCGCTGTAATTTTGTCACCGAGACTGCGACTCGTGCTGCGTTCAGTGACATCTGGCGTGAGTGATAAGTGCGACGTCACACGGAGAGCACCCACTCCTTGCAGGGGGTGAGGCTCAAGCCCCGCATGTCATAGCAGCGAATAGACAGCAGGAGGGAAAAGGCCTTGGTTTGAGCTGGACTCGTTGCTGCTTTGCTTATCTAATCTTGTGTTTGAGAACCACTGCTCGTGTTTTTATTTAGTCTTAGTTCTGTATCAAATGTCCTCAGTGGCTTTTATCATATCTATTTATACAACACTCCAAGGTTTTCATTGACGAAAAGGAGTAGATAAAATATGTAATGATGACGTTGCGTCTGATTGACCTCTGACCTCCAAAAGTTCATGTCCATCCAGTGTTAGAGAGCAGGTGGAGCTGACCTGTCATTCAGGAAATGCCATTTAATGTGATGGCATATGAAACACAATACAACAAAAACATTTTTTTCATCCGCTGCCTGTTTTCGTGATAGTTGTATTATCTGTATGAATCAGGAGTGGGTCATCGTGGTCAGCTGGAGCTTTGAGAGGTCAGCTTGATGATGGAGATCACTGCTGATTCTGCTGAGGCGTCAGTGGCTCTAGGTTCAATATGAGAGCTCAGTCTTTCTGTTTGTCAAGCTGTTAAAGCGGACCTGGATCTGAGGTGGCCCAGAGAAATGGATTCTTCCTCACGAGCGACACATCTGAGCTGACGCTGTCTGAGCCCACTGATAAGAAACAGCGTGGTCCCAAAGTGTCATCGGTGGACTTTAAATTGTATGATTTATTGATTATGGATTCTCACGATCCATTAATGTATAAATGCAGCATCTGTTCACGGATGGGTCTGTGTCCTTATGAAAGAAGCTGGCATGTAAATAATTGATGCTGTACGTCACCTTGAATAATTGTCATAACTTCACTAATATACATTGTATAGTACAAGACAGTAATGGTGAGCAGTGTGTGTGTGTGTGTGTGTGCGTGCGTTGCGTTGCGTTGCGTGCACCTTAATGTGTTTCCATGCAGCTCTGCAGAGCATTCTACATGTATGGTTATTAGCTGGGACACGCGGAGGTCTGAAACTACATTTCCCTCACGGAGGACGAATTGTGTTGTAGCGGAGCCACTTAGTCACTACTGCTCCCGCTCTACAAGGCCTTGATGACATAGGACAGGTTGTAGTGTATGGATGGAAATGGAAAATGTCCCTCTCCACACAGAAAAGGGATAAAACCCAGGGTCGTAGCACTCACAGAGACTGAAAGGGACGTCTTGTGTTTTTTACTGCATTGGATAGTTTTTGAAATATTTTACTTCCTAAAGCTGTCATTGCAAATACACTGTTCTTCAAAGTCATTTCCTTTTTTAAAATGAGAGGAAATTTATGTTGAAGGACAGTTTTAGGGGAAATGTGAGGGTCCTGCTGAAGAATAAAGGGACTGGGTTAGCAGAAAAATAAATCAATCATCGGGATGCGTAGGGTTCGGCATCTTGTGACCACAAACTATCTCCTTTGTCTTTTATTGTAATTTATCTTTCATATTGTAACATAGTTTGGGTGAGTACTTTTTTCTATCACCTCATCTTTTTCATTATCTCATCTGCTCCTCTATTTCAGTAACTTCAGTCTTACTGTTTCTCAAATATGTTTTTATTCATGAGATGTGTTCAATCGAATGGAAATTTCTCAAATATTTATTTTAGACTTATTTTAAAGCAAACTCACAGATCTATTTTTATTCATCTTCTCAATCTTCTGATTTCACCCTCCAAAATGAGGTCAATTTTCAGATTTATCGGGAACCATATTATGGGGTCTCTTGTTCCATTTGGCCAAATATATTTTATAAAGTTTTGCAAGATGCTTGAAAGACCATTTAAGTGCTGTTTTAATTGTTTTTTCTCATATTGACCAATATTATCAATTCAACTCATACACATTCTCACATTTCTGCTCTTATTTTTATATTTTTATTGCTGTTAATTTTGTTAAATATATCTTGAATGTATTTGTTTCTCATCCTGCGTAGTCACATTATTTTCTTGTATGCTTGTTTTGTATTTTTAAAATTTCGTGATATTTCAAGACTATTTGAGCGAACGCTTTAAATAAGTCCTTTTTTTTTACTGCACTGTATTTTATTTGTTTTTAATTGTGCAAAATAAACAAACTAAAAGTACTGTGACTGCATTTCAAATTTAAATTGTAAAATTTGCCTTGAGCAACTAATATTTATTTGGGGGGGGAAGAAAAATTATAGTTAAAACTGTTAAAATAAGTATTCACGAGGTGACGAGATGGAAAGTGTTAAAGTCGCACCAATGGAGTGTTTTAAAGTTTAAGGTGGAGCAACACAAACCCTCCGGCAAAGAGCGACTAAACAGACTAAGCGACTAAAAAGAAGAAAAAAACAAATAATTTAATAATAAGTTTAATCACTGTCAGGCTTTGGCTAATAACTGATAAAATTGCACTAAATGTGCAAAATTTGTAATTACTTCACATTTTATTCACATTGACCCCAGTGTATACAGTTGTATTGTGTACAATAAATAGATTTTTTACAAATTTTCAACAGCATTTTTGAACAGCATCAGATAAAAGGAGCCCTCAGCTGATGTGAGCAGGTTCAATCCTGCGTTTTAAATTCACCTCCACTCCGTGATTTACTTTGACTGCAGGAGTTCTGTCTCGATCAGAAGAAGCTGGACTAATTTTGTCATTTGAAACCCGACACAGATACAAAGAGCAGGGGTTTGGGCCCGTGTGAAGCTACTGATCCCTGCGTGGTTTCACTGATCCGACCGAACTGTCCAGGGTTTTAACAGGAACGTGGAAATCATGTTTCCTGCCGTGCCCCCCCTTAAGGCACAAAAATGCTGTGTGTACCACTTTGAAATAACACATCGCTCTCACAGTGGAGGGAAAGGAGAAAATTCCCCCATGCCCACAGGAGGATCCTGGTGTGATCTGCAGCAAATATCCCGCGCTGTGGTTCAGATCTATGGCTGAGTCTGCTGTGAAACACTGAGATAAGATGAAATGAATTCATTCCCAAAAAAGAATCAATAGATACACTGTTCTTTAGTGGTGTTTGAGGGCAGGTGTCACCGAAGTGTGACCGGGAATGCGGATGGTCCAAAGACGACGCAGCTTTATCAATGTCAGCTGGTCCGACCCTCGGCCAATCGAGGGCGACAGCGCCAACCGCTGCACCACTGTTCCCGCCCAAAGACTGAACCTTTCAAAATTAGATACCTAAATATAAAAGCTGTTAATGACAGGAGCTGATCGTGTGTTTGGAGAGTTTGCCCGTGATGTCAGATCATCAGATCGTCCTCCCCTACAGGAACCGCTGGCCCTAAATCAGCAGTGTAACCTGATAGAGGTGATAGATTTTTTCATTTCCAGCGTCTAGATTGCGTTTTGCTGAAATCCATAGTTTGTCGGTTTCCAAACGTCTCCCCACACTCCTGCTGCCTGTAAAGTACATCTATGGCCTACGGTGCTTGTAGAAAGCCTTTAAGTAAAAGAAGATTGTCAGTGTGTATCGTGTTGTGGAATGAACAATTTCTATAGGGGTTTAGAGTTTACACGTCCGTTCTTCTAGGTTTTCAGGAGTATTAAGAGAATCCTGGAGTAGCTGCTGTCAATGTCAATTTTTTATTTTTTTTATCACAGCTTATGGAGAATTTCAGTTCAGATGCTGACCTGACTCTCTCCTGGATATCATTTATCCTCTGTGTCTGACATGGCAGCCATGATGACGAGACAAGTGCCCCATCACTCACCATTTAGTGCGATGAAGACACGCAGAGGATGTGTGTGTGTGTGTGTGTGTGTGTGTGTGTGTGTGTGTGTGTGTTGGGGCAACCTGAATCAGGGTAAGGTCAATGAGAGTTTGAAGCTGTCCTCTCCATCTCTTCCCTATTCTTTTCTTCCAATTCCTTTTTCTGTCCACATCCTAATCCATCTGCCCTGTGTGTGTGTGTGTGTGCGTGTGCGTGCGTGCATGCGTGTGTGTGTGTGTGTTACCATGGTACCAACAAACCAACCCATTTCCTCTCAAAACACTGTGTGTTTGAGGGGGAAATGGATATTTTTGTTTGTGGTTTGTGTGTCTGTGGGCATACACACACACGCAAGCACACGCACGCACACCACAATCACCTTTTAATTCCCTTTGATGTATTACTCTGGCAGGAACCAATTTTAGCACCTAGGATTGGGCCTTAAATCACCAAATCACCTCCTTTCACCCGTCCGGCCATCTATCAACCTGCTGCAGCTAAACCAAAACCAACAAAAAAAAACAAACACATCAATACATCAGCAATGTAAATAAATTAGTATATGCCGTGATGGCTAGAATAAATATTGTATCGACAGGGATTGAAGGATTTGTTTTAGCACTGATGGATGACAGCTGTGTTGCTGCCAAAACATGAAGCGTTTTTTGCTGCCAGCTGGCTTTGAAGTGTGTGTGTGTGTGTGTTTCTGATAATGCTCGTGTGTCTATATACATCTTTTTAAGAAGCTTACTGTATTTCTCCTTGCGTGTGACTGATTTTAGGCGCTCTCAAACTACAACAGGGTTTTCACATGTCCTTGTGGAAAGCTTTCCAGACCTTGAGAAAACAACCAACTGGGCTGAAATGTTTCTGATGGGTAATCGTGTTGATCTCATATGGGCTGTTTCAAGTTCACGAGACAGTTAGCGAAATAAGCTAGACACTGTGCTAAAATCCACAAGCGCAGACTTCTTCCCTGCACTTGCAAAATCGACTTTTCAGACGCGCAACAGTCAAGTCCACCAGCAGCTTTCTGAGAAATTATGTTCAGATAATATCAATTTGTTTTGGCAGCAAAAGAGGCAAAAGGTAAAAGCTGCTGGGTTTATGGCTTTTTGTTTTGTTTTTATACCCCACAGTAGTTGTGTGGAGGTGGGTGGTAGTGGGAATACTCAGCTCAGGATTTGAACACCAGAGAGCGTTTTTGCATCCTGATCTAATGTTGAAAAAAAAAAAAAAAAAAAAAAAAAACTACTTGCTGTTTCAAGTTATTTTGTTTTTTCTTTAATTATTAAATGTTTTTACATCGTGATGCTTGATACTACAAAATGCAGCCCTGCATCCTTAATGTGATCCACACCCAGTCTGCAAGTATGCCGAAGGACGGGCATTTCATTTCTTGAAGTCTTTCTCCGTTTCCCACCGTGGTAAATTTCCCAGCAGTTGCGTTATCAAAGGCTGATGTGACACCTTTACAGTTGTCATTACATCTATATTTTGAGGTTTCTGAATAACCTGGAATTATAAGAGCTTTCAAATGCACCCACAAATTTTTGTCAGAATGAAAAGAAACACCCTACACAAAGGCCTGATGTAGAAATGTAGCATACCCCATGTTTCATGCCTCGGATGCTACAAGAGTGAAATGAACCTGAGGGTATCTGTTCCTTCCTGTCTGATATGCACATGTTTATCATGGTTTTAGTCAGCTGGCAACACCCAGAGGTGATGCAGTGAAACTACGAACATTAATATGTTGGACCATATGCACATGTAAATGAACTGGTATTTAAGGACCAAGCCCATGATGATGAAACTGTGTGCTAAGGATTCCTGTTTCTGTACAACTGCTGATTACACACATTTTAATTCTTTCAGCTCTCCCCACTTTGCCACAGTCAATCACTCCCTCCTCTCTGAGGGAGTTAAGCACCTTGTTGGCATTCAGGGGCAGATCTTTAAGTGGTTTGCCTCCTACCTCCAATGCCCATTAGCCTCTGATGGAAGTGATAATGTGTCCTCCTCCCCTGCACCCATCTCCTGTGGAGTACCACAAGGCTCCGAATTAGGCCCTCTTCATCTTCCTCCTTAAGTGTCTGTTTTCATAAATATCCCTGCATTGTTATGCAGATGACACCCTCCTAACTAATTAGTTGGTATTAGCAGTCACAAACACTAGCAAACAGGACAAAACAATACTGATCAAATGGCTCTGTGAAACATAGCAAAGCTAATGTTACTTATCTGTCAAGCAGAAAGAGAGCAGCCTTCACATCCGTCTTGATGTCGTCCAGTTCTCTGACGTCTCTCCTCAGCTTTTCATCCTTGAACATAGCTCTTCTTTGTCAGTCTTTGACCTTCTCCTCGTTGGCTGTTTTGCAGCCATCGCTCTATCTTGACAATGCAGTTATGTTCCTTCCGTACATTTGTCTCAACATCACTGCCGCCCTCCTGTCAAATTGACCTATTCTACTCTCATGCCAATGCTGAGGATTTCCTCAGCATGCAGGCTGGAAAGACACCAGGTGGATGTTGTGATTTTGTCATAAAATTTGTGATCTTTATTTTTCTGTCACCTCCAACTTCACACAATATGTTACTCCACTACACTCCCACTACTGTTCTTATGTATACCTTTACTTGAGATGATTTGCACCTTGCTGTGTAACTCACCCTCTGATTGACTTCATGTTCATCACTCATGGTTGAGCGGCAGTTGTTGTGTTGGTGTGCCAGTTTTTTTTTTTTTTTGTTTGTTTTTTTTTGGCTCATATGACAAAACAGTTTCACATTTTGCTCATTCATCTAATTAACTACCAGCTTTGTTTCACGGACTCGTATGGATCTAACACAAATTCAGAATTTTAAAGAATTTGATTTGCTCTAATTACCTGTTGAATAAACTTTAAAAAGTTCTCAAGTAGTTACGTGTCTTTTAACAGGGAGAGCCATTGTTGGGTACTGTTGTAGTTGCTGTGTGGGTAATTGGGACAAAAGGGAACTAACTAACTAACCAGAATGATTCATGCAGAGATACTGTGTGTTGAGAAAATGTGGGGAAAAAAATGAAAGATACGAACACCACGTGTTACTCAATGAAAGACAAAGCTGAGCTCACTGGAAGTGTTTTTAAGCTGCACTCTAACAGTGTTGTTTTGCATGTGAGCTGTACAAACTGAGTGCAGCTGAGCTCCAGCTGCTTTAAAGAGTAGAAATCAAATGAAGTTCTTCTGCTGGCACAAACCTGGAGACGCAGATCCTCCGGGGGCCGAAAACATCGATCACACTCCTCCAGCCCCCATCCTCCCCATCCTCTCCACACCCATTCTGCTCTCACACGTCTGTCCCGCACAATGTCCAATATCAATTTGCAGATTATTTTTCAGTTTGAATTGCTTTTGTACTCCCTCAGTTTGGTTGCCAATGAACTTCAGTGGACTTCTCTCCCAGAATCACAGCCGGCGTATGTGAGCGTGTGCATGACTGCACTTTATTTTGCTACATCATGCCAGGAATCAAAGGAGATGGTGCTAATTGAGGGTCTAATGAGCATGTCTGAAGGGCTATTGATGTGCCATGACTCATGACTCATGGTCTGTATGTGTGTGTGTGTGTGTTCATTCATCTATGTCTTTGATTAAAAGACAGCAGCCCAAGCTTGAAAATCCCTCAGCTCTGACAAATAGCAGCACTTTTGGTTCAGTAATTTGTTTATTTATTTCAAGTTGAATTTGAGGATAAACCTCTGGAGGGGTCCTTTAACACATATAGATAATTAGAATTAATAAAAAAACTCCACCAAAAATGAATAAGATGGTGTTAAAATAGTGGGTCTAAAAAAGTGAACAGATTAATGTAGTAGCACATTATAGTACAGTACAACCAGGGAAGTCTTGAAGACATGAAAAGGAGGTAACAGATCTGAGTTTGGCAAATGATTCCACATTTCACACTTTTCTCTTGCTATGCCTCTGCACCGGTAACAGGCAGAGTCATAAAATTTTGGGTTGTCCGTCCGTTCATCTGCCCATCCCATTATTGTGTATATCTCCTTAATACCTTGATGGAACCCCTGAAAACAAACTTTGGAACAAACCTATTCTTGGATTCAAGGATTGCCTGATTGGGATTCGGTGGTCTAAGATCAAAGGTCGATGTGACCACAGACTTGAAAATGAAATCCCACATAAATCACATAATTTATCAAATGTCTATAATGATGGTAGAAGTTCAAAGGTCAACTTCACTGTGCCATTAAAAATTTAATGTTCTAACCATCTTGATATATGTTACCTGTTCTGTCACCAAAACCTTGTCAGTAGATAGAGCAAGAGTTAGCATTGTTGCTATCGCTTTGTCAGCCACTGCCAGTTACAAGTACTACACTAACTATCTTGATTAGACTCTCATTTTGGCCACAATAAACTCAAAAACGGAGTATATTTACTTTCTCTGAGTTCTCTGACAGGAGCAGTAAAAACCATAGCAACTGTAGTTTGTCACAGTTTGCACATGGTGTCAGGAAGGAGAACCCAAACGCTCTCACAGACAGGCCAGGCAGGAATGGTTCAGTGGTTTTAATGAGAGAGATGAAGGCTTACAGGGACAGGAACAGGTGACTGGAACAAAACAGGTCAAATCACAGGCCCGGCTCTAGGCACAGGCACAGGGGGGCAACTCTCCGCAAAATGCTCCGATTGCCCCACCAAATTGGGTCCCGTGTTTATGCCTTCAAAGTGCAGCGAAGAATGATTATATTGGTAAAGTGAAACTAAACTAGTTATAATTTGCAAATGGACTGGAGAAGTTTATCACTGAGCAGTGGACTGGCGAGCTCTGTCAGCTGTGAGAAAATGTAAATATGTTAGAGGACGTTCGAGTGTCAGTGATTGCATTTTTGCCACTAGAATCATTAGGTGGGGTCCTAGGTTCGAGTCCAACTTGTGGCCCATGTATGAGCAGATGCCGCAGTGTGAGTGGACTACTGGATTAAGGCAGATATACCGGTGCATGTAAGAAGTGACAATTAAATGAAGATGTCTTTGTATCGGGGGGTGGGGTGGTGGTGGTGGTAACAATACATAGGTGTATGTATTATTACATTCTATGACTTCCAGTTTTAGATAACAGGGCGTGAAAGCTCACCGTCCTTAAGTGCACTAAGTAACAAGTCCTGAAGTCAGGCAAGATCTCACAATGCCCCCTCAGTCAAAGCAGTGGTGAACCGTCACGTCATCATCAACAAAGTCCACAGGGCTGGCAGATAAACACTGAGAGAACTGATAGGGAGGTGGAGACCACATCTGTGAGGTGGTATCAGGTGACTGGTCTGAGGGCATCTGGTGGACAGGAAGAGAAAAACATGTCTGAGTCATAACGGCCAAAATAAACAGTGCCACACAAGAACCGTGACACCAGTTTATTTTGACTCACTCCCACATCACATTATTCTGCTACTGAGTACATACGGGACCAAATGTATATTAATATTGATATGAATAATATATATCAAATGCTCTATTTACTTCTGTTTGAGTAAAAACTACAGTGGCCATCTGTTTAGGCAAATTACTGAGCCTTAAGAAAATAAAAAATGAATTAAAGTCAGTGCCAGGAGGAAATATTGTGCTTTTCACTCTGCTACGTTTATTTGGCAGCTTGTTAAGTCTCATCAGGTTCACAAATTCTTTACTATCACATGTACTGTTGTTTACTAGTGTAGCTAATGCTTTCTAATGTGTCTTTGGCAACAACTGATCAACCATCAGTCAGACTTGTAGTTTTGCACAGAAATGCGAGGAAGGATATCAGACTTTCACAATAAGATCGCAGCATTGTGTAGTTAGATGCGGTGTCTCAGGGGCTGCTGTGATGGTGCAGTGACGGGGAGAATAAGTCCTGGGTTCGCACCAGCTGGCCTTTCCACGTGGAGCATGATCTCCTCATGTCGGCCCTGTCCAGGATGTTCCCATAGGCTCCGGTAATCTTGTTGGCATCACGGCGTGGAATATATTGAAACACAGGATTTGGATACACTGAGACCGACACCAACCTGCCGACGGAGGAATGTTAACAGGTAGCAGGTCCGAAATAAACTCGAAGAATAAGCCACTAACTGAGCAAAGTTAAAGCACAAGGGTGAGTTTTAGGTTTGGATTTGAAGCCTCAACAGAGCCAGACGAGCTGATGTCAGCAGGGAGGTTGTTCCAGAGGACGGGGGAACGAGAGGAAAAGTTCCTGTGCTGATTAAAAGAGAGGGCAGGATCAAGTGTAACGTCGAGGTTCTTTGCTGTCAAACTTTGACAAATCACACAGTTGTGAAGCGTCAATGTAACTTGATCAAACTGATGTCTATGGAACGATCACCACCATCCAATGTTTATCAGATTTTAGGTTCAGTGACACCCTGACCTCTAATATGATCATTTGAGAAGGGGTCAGATGCCTTTACAGGCACGTGCACTGTCAGTGAGATTCGCTGGTGTTACAGGGGTAATTAATTCCATTTGACCAAAAGGTGAAACACAAAGAGAGAAAGGCAGGAGAAGAACAGAGCGCTGGGGAACTCCACATCAGAAAGCACTGATGTATAAAACACTGTTCTTTCAGACCATGTGAGAACCAGGCCGGAGGCCATCAGACGTGTTTCCAGAGAGACAGCACTGATCTTAGACTGATTAGAAAACCAAACAACAACTGTGTGAAGTCTTGGTCTCAGTCTAATAATTTTGTAGAGCCTGGTTTTAGACCTGCTCCATATGTAAAGTGCCTTGAGGTAACTTTGTTATGATTCGGCGCTATATAAATAAAATAAATTTGAATTTGAATTTGAGTCTTGACCTGAAACTTCATCTGATCAAATCTGTACTTTGACTTGATTTAGGTGGTCTTGAGCACAGCCCCTTTTTTTTTTTAATTTATGAATGAAAGTGAAACAAACAAATAAACAAACAACTAAACAAAAGACGAAACAGTTAATACAATAATGAGTAGTTATATATTTATATATAGTAGGACTCATTTTTACATTTACAGAGAAATATATAAAAAAAAACATGTATAATGGATATATCATGTTGAACTTATCAAACACTCACCGTGTGAAAAATACACACACAAGCAACCGCTGGTCCACCTTTTTATAGGCTGGCAGGTAACTAATGGTTGATTGATGATGATTCCACTTTTAGTCCTTGTGTTTTAGAAGATGAACAGCATCATAGTTTTTTCTCTCTTAAAAATTGATGTTTCTGGAAATGTACCAACTGCTGGCGTTTACCTTTACCTGTCTTCTCCCTGCGTGCTGTCTATTGATTAATTAACAGTGAGTAAGCTTCATCTTTAAGAGTTGTAATTACATTTGGGAGCAATGCAAGGACATGGGGGAGGGGGGGTGAACAGGGGAATCGCTGTCATACATATCCCTTATTTCAAACACACCTCAGGGAGTAGATGTCAGTGTGTGTGTGTCAGGCTACCGACGGAGCCCAGTGACTCCTGCAGGTGACCCAGACACAGCCACCATATGCTGCAGCAGGAGAGTGAATAGGATCCTGGATCATCCCCTGAGCTCACACAAGCTCCTCTGCATGCAGAGCAAATTAACTTCATCCCTACATAGCTAATCCAGCATGGAATTAGGATTTTAGCCCTCTCATCTCCACAGAGATGATAAAGGGGCATCCCTGTGGCGCTGCTATTGGCTGACACTGGGCTCCGCTGCACGCATGTTCTGTCGTATAAATCGCTTTCAATTCTCTGCCCACGGGGGCGCGGGGCCTGAAGATGGTGGTGTCAGTCAGTCTGCTGGTCAGCCAATACTTAAAGCTCCATATTTTAACGTCACTTCAGTGTTTTACCTGAAGTGTTGATATGCATAAGAAGATACATTTGTGGTTTTCAGAACCAAAGACCGAACCGTCCAGGGTGTACCCCGCCTTCTCCCAATGTCGGCCTGCACCCTGCACCGATAAGCGGTATAGAAAATGGAGGGGATGTAGAACCAAAGAACATCTCAGGGAAACCAAATCCTCCAAGGTTGGATGGGAGCTCCAGGAGGGCGGGGCTTGGAGCGTGGCTCAGGGCAGTGAATGCTTTGTTGTGACATCACAAAGTTCCAGAAGTCCTGACGGCTGGTTTTAAGGCTCAGTTTCTGGAAACAGGCTGTGAGCATTTCTCTGTGGACTGAGACCTTTGATACTTTCACAGTATTAATATAAAACCTAGACCTGCTTTATAATCAAAGGCCACATGGAGGGTCGACCTTTAGACTGTATGGGACCTTAAATATATCTCAACATATTCAGGCTGCAATGTTTGTTAATAATCTGCTCTGTTTATCTCAGTTAATTTCATATTACTTCTATAATTATACTAAAGTGCTGGTAGCATAGCGATTCCTTCTGCATAATGCAGCAGAAGAATCAACACAACTACAGTAAATAAAGCAACATACTTGATTTCCTGAGTCCAAATGTAGCACACAACAAAGTATTTTTAGAAAAGAGAGAGAAGCATTAGTTGCTTTTGTTCGACTCAGTGTCAGCACTTCCTGTCAGTGTGTACCACTCTCCTTAAAAGCTGCTCAATGCCTGATACCCCCGGCCCCAAAGAAAAAAAAAAAAAAGACATTATACATAGAGAATCAGCATCACATCACTAAATTTCTGTCTCCAGAGGATGACTCCATCATTTTGGTGACTCTTTGACCAGGACTAAATGCCAATTTGCACGCAAGATATCCAATAATGTGATAAACATAGAATGAACATAAAGTGGAAATTTACTCTCCACGGTGGATGAATATTGTTGACCTTTTGACCTTTGCTCCAGTCGCTCGCAGGGACAAATGACACAATATGAGCCCCACTACCGTGAGGCTCAAGGATAGTGCAGTTGTTGATATGAACACTTATTGTAACAGTAAAATGGCTGATGGTGAATGCGTGACCACAGTGTAGCAGTGGTGAAGTTAGGAAGTCATAGAGTCAGCAAACTGATTTAGGGAAGTCACTCCAGTCGAGGAATTAATAAATAATGAATCGTGTTTTATTGCTATTTCATTTAACTTAGACTTTTCTTATATCTCGTGTGCATGTGGCCTCCGCCTGCTTTAACTCAGAACAGATAAACCAATATGACCACTCCACTCCAGTGCATTTGATTTGATTGCGTCAGCAGATGGAGTGGATTGGTTTTGCTCAGGGCTCAGGGTTTCTCATGATCAAAGTCCATCTAAAGCTCTTTCTGTGGTGTCTGTCTTCGATTGATCCCGCCTGCCACAATGGGATCAGTTAAATTGAAACATCATAAAAACATCACACGCGGTGCTGCTGCTGCTGCTCGTGGAGCGGATGCACCGCTGAGCCGTTTTCATTTGGTGAGGATCGGGCTCGGTGTTGACGGGAGTCAGATTGTGTTTCAAGTCAGAGCATCTTAGCGAGCGGTCCGAGCAGAGGTGAGACCAAAGAGAAAGGATTTTGCTTCAGATTTTTCTGAGTAAGTTAGAAACTACAAGGTGCAATCACACCCTGGGACATATTCAATATTATTCTTGCTCGGACTAACAAGGAATTCAGTCAGGACCGAATGCTGTGGGGTAAAAGCTGAGGAAAAGAATGGGAAGTTTGCTGTTTGGCAGAGTGAATGACTTCAGTGGGTGGACTGAAGTAGCTAATGATGACTGTCAAGATATGACGCAAACAGGCGGCATACGAGCGAGAGAAACCTAGAAACATTTCTTGATGGTGATTTGATCCAGTGGACCAAATAAATGATCTCTTCTGGTTTCGTGCATTGTTTTGCGACGTTCTGTGATTATAGAAGAGCTTCGTTAAATCTAGGAAATGAACCCCAGCAAACTGATGATTGAAAAGCCTCGTTCACACCAGAGTTTAGAATAGTTAAATTTGCAGAAAAACCGGTTCATCTAAGCAGAGTTGCTCTCAACAAACTAGGTCAATGTGATACTTTGGAAACTTTGGTGAATTTAAACACCAGAGTGGCTGTAACAGAGAGGGTATGGTAGCTTATTAGCTGCGTTGTAACAGTTTTTGTCATTGTTGTTGATGCTGCTGGAAAAATAAACTGCCAAAAGGGCAGTACAGTGGTCCACTGGGTATCACTGCTGCCTCACTGCAACCCTGGGCCCGGGGGCCTTTCTGTGTGGCATGCGCACGTTCTCCCTGTACCTGTGTGAGTGCCCTCCAAGTTCTCGGGCTCCCTCCCCCACAGAAAAATGTACATCGGGTTTATTGGTGAAGCTAAAATGACCCATAGGCGTAGCATAGTGCGAGCATGGATAGGCTGTCTGTGGTTGTCTCTATATGTCAGCCCTGCTAATAGTTTGGTGACCCTAACCCTAAACCCCCTACAATGTCAGCTGGGTTTGGCTCCACCCTGCACATATTGGTGGTATAGATAATGAATGAATGGATAAACTGCCAAAGTTAGTTTGCTTGGAGAGCCGTTGTGACTGATCAGTGCTAATTGGCTTGCATGTTCTTTCATGTTGGAGCTAAATTTCCTACACAACAATTATCAGGACACAGTCAAGTAAACTTTTCTCTCTTTGACAGAAAACTCCTATACACTGTAACTAAGTACCATCGCCACTCAGCCTGATGTTTCCTCATTATTGTGACTATATCTGAACATGTGGTTGCAGAGAAAAAACTCGGGCTAAACATCTGAGAGAGGACACTTAGTTTCCATCATTACAGAGACTGAACGTGAGGAGACATCATCAGGACATGAAGCTGCTGAACACACAGCTGACAATGCAGAGACCACGAGGAGGAAGGAGCTGCTGCAGAGCTCAGACAGATCTGGGGATGACTATAAAAACATTTCTGCTCTTTTTACAGCAAGATAATGAGCCGAAACACGATAAGGCAAAAACTAGACAGCGGCTTCACATGATGGAAGAGCAGCGCAGTCTCCAGACTTAAACCCCACGGAGCTGGTTTGAGATGAACTGGACAGAGAAAAGCTACTGTTGAAATATTTCAAAATTCAAAAAAAAATAACAAGCTTTGAAGCTTAACTTTGCATGATTTCATAATCCCCCAACAACATGTGCTCTGCTGTATCACAGGTCCTACGCCTAGTCACTGCAGATACTCGCTGCAGATACACGTTAAACATGCGCACAGATCTGTTTTTCTTGGCTTTTAAAAGTAACATATGTCTGTGTCCACAGTATACAGCGGTGGTTCCCAACCTGTGGGCAATGACCCACTGGTTCGCTGTGAAGGGATTGCAAGTGGGCAGACAAGTCATGAGCCAAACAGTATATATGCCTACATTGTATATTTGTCTGCCGCCCCAGCCTGACAGCATGATGAAAGATAACATCCATGGGAAAACCTGGAGTATCAAAGAGAGACGAAGGGGGAATCGACAAGCTTGCTTTCGCATTGTTATTTGGTCGCACGTAGGCCACCAGTGTGTTTGAGATTTAAAAGTGGGTCATGAGTCGGAAAAGGTTGGGAACCACTGATCTACAATAACTCAATAGTCTGGGACATGGCAGTGATCGGGGGCAAGGATGGATGAGAAAGGGGAGATTTTGCTGGAAAAGATGCGTATATCACTGAACCTAGGTCACATGGTATGCACTCTACCTGGCGAGCTGGTGAGCAGGTTGCATGTGGCTAAGGCTTTACCATAGCGGCTCATGTTAGAATCCGACCATGGCTCTTGGCTGCATGTTATTCCCTCTCATTGGACTGACTGCAGCTTCCCTCAAGTACTAGGCACTGTGTGTAGAACACGTTTGTATTCAACTTCCTGAGGAGAGGATCACAGGAACGTCGTCATTAAATGTGGTGAAGCCCAGGTTGAATTTCTCACACTTCTCAAGTGAATTAGTTTCAGAAGTTGGCTGGAGTTTTTTTTTTAAATCTTGCCTGCTAGAGCTGTAAATGAAACTTGATTAAACTGCAGACACCTGAAACCATCTCATCACCCAAAGTCTGCATACATTATATATCAAGTGGCAGATTCGCTCCACAGACTCCACAGTATCAATTTCATAGGAAAGAACGAACACAGACACAAGCACGTACGGGCGGAAAAACTCCAACGCACGGTGAATCGCTCACAAAAGCTCAGGGCAGGTTGCTGTTGATTCTACAAACGCACACTGGCCGGCGTCATTGTCTGTTTAATATGCCTGACACCGCCTCCACGTGATGGCATGAAGAGTATACCCAGAGAGTAGCGGCTTAGCGCTGACATGGACAAACAATGCCCGAGGATACACGGCAGAGGCAGAGTACGTTAGAGCCGAGCTGGAAGTAAGAGACAGACTGAGGTAACACGTGTTTACATAGTGAATGAACCTGGTGGATCAGGAAGCCAGGGAGAGATGGGGAAATGACAGATGGAGGGCACTGAGAGAAGAGTGATGATTGTAGAAACAAAAAGGAAGCTGAGAGGAATGAAGAGGACACAGGGGTTGTAAAACAGTCTCCGACATGATTCTGGTCTTTTATAGTTTGGCTTTTATCTTTGTAGTTTTGGTCTTTAGTCCGATGTGTTCAGTTCTATACTCTGCAATCTGACATACTGTCTGAGTGACTGTCTGACTGACTGTCTGACTGACTGACTGACTGACTGAGTGTCTGAGTGACTGACTGAATGACTAACTGTCTGACTGTCTGACTGACTGAGTGACTGACTGACTGACTGACTGACTGACTGACTGAGTGTCTGAGTGACTGACTGACTGACAGTGTTCTATACTCTGCAATCTGACTGACTGTCTGAGTGACTGTCTGAGTGACTGTCTGACTGACTGACTGACTGAGTGTCTGAGTGACTGACTGAATGACTAACCTCACTGACTGACTGAGTGTCTGAGTGACTGACTGAATGACTAACTGTCTGACTGACTGTCTGACAGAATGACTGACAGTGTCTGAGTGACTGTCTGACTGACTGAATGACTGACAGAGTGTCTGAGTGACTGACTGAATGACTAACTGTCTGACTGACTGAGTGTCTGAGTGACTAAGTGACTGTCTGACTGACAGTGTCTGAGTGACTGACTGACAGTGACTGACTGTCTGACTGACTGACTGAATGACTGACAGTGTCTGAGTGACTGACTGACAGTGTCTATGTGGCTGTCTGACTGACTGACTGTCTGACTGAATGACTGTCTGGAGACTTCAATACACCAAGCTTCTCCCCCATTACAGTAAATAAACAACTTTTATTACATGTATCATTATTAATCAAGGAGACAGAGGAATAACTAAACATCAGACACCGAGCAGAGAGAGAGGAGAGAGGGAGGGAGAGAAGTCATCACTAACTCCTAAAGAAACCAGCAGATCTGTAAAACATGTAAACAACAGAAACACCAGCAACAGGAAATGAGACAATAATCTGACTGCAGCACGGTAAACGTTTCTGTCAACTGCAACACAAGATGATTTTTGCTTTACTAACTGTAATACGGCAGACGGGAGCGACAGAATCAAGGCTTCACACTAAAATGCAGCTGTGAGCAGTTCTGCATATCAAACAGAGGGAGTCAGACAAAAAGACCTGCCTTCAATAAAAGTCTGTTACCTTCCAGAGTTGAAGTAAACAAAGACTAAACTGTGGTGGATCCAGGCAGAGGCTGTGTGCAAGCGACATGTCACAGTAAATCCAGCTGAAATCACAGCTCAGTCTTTGTTTTTAACTCATGTGTTGACGACGTCTTGGTTCTAAAACTAGGATCTGGCAGGCAGGCCAGACAGGTACGTGGTTTTGACCGGGTCTTGTTTATGCTTTTATTTGTTTAACAGGAAACATTAGACAGATAAACAGATAAAGAGGAAACGGCGGCGAGAAGATGAGAGGCTGGAGATGAACATGTCGTCACTCCTGGCACATGTGGAGCGGTACAATCTGCCACATAGATTAAAAAGCAGATGTGTAGGACTTGTTGTTTTTTTTTACAGTGTAGACTGATTGATCAGGGGGAGGCAGGGTGAAGATGAGGGAGAGAGAGGGTGAGAGAGAAAGGGAAAGTCTGTGTTTGTGCCTGCTCATGCATGGGTGTGAGAGGAAGAAACAGACCCTGGATATCTAGGCAATTTACCTGTGTGCGTGTGTGCGTGTATGTGTGTGTGTATGTCTGTGTGTGTGTGTGTGTGTGTGTGTTTGTGTGTCAGCTGGTGGGCTATCAGCTGCTGCTGTGTTATCAGCCTTATCCCCATGCCTGCCTGTGATGGATGCCTCTGCTTGGCGCTTCTTTGCTGCAGCATGTGTTTAGCAGTGTGTAATTGAAAATGAGGCGTGTATGTGTGTGTGTGTGTGTGTGTGTTCGGGGGGGGGGGCTTATTTTCAGCTCACTGGTCAGTGGAATACTGAGGCGATTGATCAGCATGCAGGTAAAAATGAACCGTCCGGGCAACGGAGACATTGATTGTCCCAGAACAGCAGCAGAGAAAAATGGGAGAAGAAAGTGTGAGAGAAAGATAGAATCTCTCACTCTCGCTCTGTGAAGATGCGCGTCGAACCGCTTCCTCTGAAGATCCAACAGAATTGCTGAGGATATACAGTAATTGATTCAGTTTGGCTCCTCAGCTTGGCTCTAAGTGGAAGGACATCCTTTGCCTTTGAAAAACAGAAAGAGAGGTTAAATCTGACTCTCTCAAGTTTGTCTTTGACCCTGGACTGAGTAGGTCTGAAGTGTGCGCTGTGACTGTGTATGCTTCTATTGTCATGGCAGCACGGAGGTGTGGTGGTGCAGAAGCAGCCAAAAGACGCTGAGAACGTCTGAGCCTCATTTTTACTGCAGATATGCAAACATGGGCTCTTTTTGTGTGACTCATACTCAAATCTAGGACATTACATAGAAATCAAATCACTCCCTTAAATATGCTCTTTTACCATTTTTACCATTTAGCCACATAAGCAAAACTTTTCGAATGCATAAAGACATGTGAACCCAGCTTCATGGGGTTCAGGTCTGGAGTCTGTGCCGGTCCTGATCCCGTGAAGCCTCCGTTCGCTTCTTCTAATGTTGTGGGTCATGGTCTTGCCGTGGGATGAACCCCTGACCCATCCAGTGAGTCTTTCTGTATCACTGCTTTGTCTCAGTTTACAGTCCTACTTCCTGTAGTACAGTGTTGCCATGGTGATGGTCACCTGGTGCAGTAAGACAGTCAGTATTCGGAGTGCACAATTCAGAAAATGGTGAAAGCAACGGGAAGACGTCACAGAGTATATGGCGCTATATTTTTTTCCAAATATAGGCAAGGCAAGGCAAGGCAATTTTATTTGTATAGCCCATTTTTACAAACAGTTTGTCTCAAAGGGCTTTGCATAGCATCATAACAACATCCTCTGCCCTTAGACCCTCACATCGACTGAGGAAAAACTCAAAACAAAAAACCCTTTTAACAGGGGAAAAAAAGAGAAACCTCATGGTGAGCAACAGAGGAGGGATCCCTCACCCAGGACGGGCAGACGTGCAATAGATGTTGTATACAGACAAGAAAACAGGTAACAATACAGAATATGCACAGATGGAAATGGTGTGCAGGAGCTAATGAAGGCAGTTTCTGGTGGGAGGGAAGGCAGGGAGAGTCAGGCAGCTTAATGGGGGTAATGGGTGATAGACTGGTTCCTGGGAGGGAAGGGCAGGTCGGTTTAACAGCAGATATATGCATAAATATATGCAATATATATGTGTACATGATGGTCAGAGGTGTAACGCACCCATGACAGACCTCACGCATGGACATGTAGCTCATTTCAGATGTTACACAGACACTGGCACCAGTTAACCTCACACGAATGTCTTTGCGCTGTGGGAGGAAGCCGGAGTGCCCAGAGGTAACCCACGCAGGCACAGGGAGAACATGCAGACTACCCACAGAAAGGCCGCTAACACTGGCCCACCATGCCGTCTGAGCTAAACTCCATCTCTGAGATTTCTGCTACTGCTATGGAATTCAATGGAAGAGTCAAATCGAGACTCAAGACACTTAGTCCAGACCAGACTTTCTACCCAGCATCTTATTTGGAAACTGTGGCCAGTGCTGGTTCAGAAACGTGGCCTCCAGTCATATGCAAATGTACGTAGAATAATTCAGTCCGGTTGAGCTGTTCAGTTCTGTTCACGATGCTTCGACCCTCTCTGCCTTCTTTGAGGAGGACTTGCAAGGACCCGATGAAGCTGATGCTCCGTAAGTGTCTGTTCTCCTCGTCACAAACTTAACAATCCCCCCCCTCCCCCCTCCTAGTTATCTACTGCAAAGTGAATTACACGAGTGCCTATTGATTTCTGTCCTTATGCCAGGCATGTTTAGAGAGTAAACCTATTGCTTTTCTCCCCAAGCGTTTCCATTGTGAACCTCAGTCAGAATGGGAGTGTGTGTGTGTGTGTGTGTGTGTGTGTGTCTGGGGGGGGGGGGCTAATTGGCCTCAGTCAAGATCACCTTGGCTGTCTGGGCTCAGCAGCTTCATGTCTACAGGAAGAAAGAAAAGGCAGAGACAGACAGAGAGAAATGAGTAGCAGAAGAAGAAAAAAATGACGCAGGAAAGGATGGAGGGAATGAAAAGATGCGCTCATCATCGAACCGACGCTTAAGTGTGTCCATTAAAGTGTAATGCCAAGGCTGTGGCCTCAGGAATATGCCATGTGTCTCATCTGCATCTGCTGAATGTTTGTGGTGACTGCTAATGCATTCAAATAGCAGGGGAAGACAGGGGCAGGGGGACAGTAATTACTGTTCTCTATCAGATAGGTGTGCATATGTGTGTGTGTGTGTGTGTGTGTGTGTGTGTGTGCACTGAATGAGGTTCACGCTTCATTACTGATGGGTGTTAAGGTAATAGGGCCCCTGACTGTCCATTGAGGCAACTCATCACTTCTCCTGGCAGTGAAATTAGCCCCACGTTGTTCTTGGGTTGCTGCTTTTCCTTTTGACGTCCGCTGGTACGGACGATTAAAGCCTCACCTAGATGACTGTAAGTGGAGACAAGCAACCCGTCATGATCCCATAACAGTCTCTGTTTAATCAAATTTCAACCAACACTTGATCCTTTGTTCACCTGCAAACTTAGAAACCGGTGATTGGGTCGCATCCATGCAGCAAAGAAACTTAAATTATGATTTGAATAATAACATTTGCTTCAGTTTATTATGGGATTACTAAAGCCTTTCCATGTGTATCTGTATATTTTAAATTACACCACCAGTCAATGATTTTTATTCAATTTTAAACAGTTCTAGTCTATTGACTTAAATGGTACAAAGGTACATGATAAACAGCCCAAGGTAAAAAAAAAAAAAAAAAAAAGAAAATTCTAAAAACTGAAAAATCATGTAAATTTCTCAGGAAACTGCAAAACCTTTTGTAGCGATTAGGAAATTGGTTCATGCGATTGAGGTAAAACCCAGAGCACAAAATGAAACTTCTGGCCCAACATATGCCAGGGTCCTTGGCTCAAACCTGGCCCGCACTCTTCCACATCTGGGCAGACCCCATCTTCCGGAACTGGCTGACGGCCGGAAGATTTTTTTGTGGGTGCGCCAGAATTGGTCCAGATGTGGAAGAGTCAGCATCTGGCAATTATGCTGCGCATGGGCCAGATTTGGGCCGTGGAAATGATTGGCCAGAAGAAAACAAGCATGTAGCCCGATAATTCCTACACGGCCTTGCCACGGCTCATGTTGATGAAGCGCATTACTAATGGAGGTGGTATTAATCTAATTATAAATAGTATACGACTCAACATATCACCTGAGCCATAAAAAAAGGGCCCTCATCATGAGGTGACTTCTTAGGTCACAGAAGTAGTGGGGGGGGGGCTGATTCTAATTCTGCCTGTACTCTCAGGTCGTCCCTCCTACATCGAGCCGTCTCTGGATGACTTTACTATCAGATGGGAGGTGGAATGATTGTAATTATTACCTGAGCGCCTCCATGAATTTCATCACATCTGAAACAGCTGTGTCACTGGAATTCCCCACCGGCCAGCCCCAATTACCTAATGGGCTTCAGAGAATTGTGAGGTCCTACGGTCATTTTCTATGCCTCCATAGTGCCATCTCAGTAATGTGCAAACGAGAATGGTAATTGCTCTGTTTCAACTGAAATAATTTTATTGACCTTTTTATTGCTTGGGATCTAGTTTGATTGATTTGTTAGTAAGGTAAGTTTAGATGTTTCATCCCTCAAATTTAGGAACCAACTGGTCCAACTATATAAAAAAAAAAACCTTTTTGTTTGAAGCGGGACTCTACTTTCCCGCCGTTTTTCCTCTTACTGACTCATTCCACGCGTATTTTAAAGTCTGTGAATGCTTGTAATGTGTCTTGTTTCCCATGGTGTGAATGCCCGAAAATAACCTGCTAAACGTGATGGATGATGAAAATCGTGTTCATGATTTTTCGTGTTGGCGTAATGAGTATATTTTAATGCTCGCACAAGCCTGCACCACAACAAGTCATGAAATCACTGCCCGAATTGAATTTTCAGCTGTACAATATATTAGCCTTCATGTTAGTTAGTTTGGTGATTGCCCATTACTCTAGCTCTAACTTAACTGATGCTAATTGGCCATTACTTTAGCAAGTGTTACTGTTATAATATCATTGTGTAGCGCTGTGGCACAATTTTGCCTAATGATGTTGGCCTGCATACACACAGCACATGACAACCTTGTCCTGAGAATGAAGCCTCTACATGTCTAAGTAATTGCAGTAATTGCAAATTACGCTTACTCTTGACATCGTGAGGATATTTTGTCATCAACATGTTTGGTCACAAATTAGTTGATACTAAACATGTCAGTAAAATATGACTCCAGCATTATTGGACTGTTTAATGATTCTCTTTAGACTCACGGTTAGGAAAAGATCCAGTTTAATACAGAAAATAAGTTTGCAGGAACAGACACAAAGGTGTTTATTTATATTTAAAGGTCCCATACAGTCTAAAGGTAGACCTCCATGTGGTCTTTGATTATAAATCAGGCCTAGGTTCTATATTAATACAGTGAAAATATCAAAAGTCTCACAGCTTGTTTTCAGAAACTGAGCCTTAAAACCAGCTGTCAGGACTTCTGGAACTTTGTGATGTCACAACAAAGCCCAGCCCACCTGGACACACCATCCAACCTAGCGAGTGTTTACCTGAAATCTGTTATATTTTTATTGGCTCACTCAGAAAACAGTTGATCAGAAGAGCTAATCAGATTATGATAGGCTGAGATCCTCTCCTCTGATTGGTTGACTGACCCGTTTTTACTAGAGCTCCAGAGAGAAGCCTGAGAGAGGAGATGTGAAACTACAATGAGATGGATTTTGGTTCTTAAAACGACAAATATATTTTCTAACGGGTAATCGAAACTTCAAATAAATCACCGGAGAAGTTGAAATAAGATTAAATATGGGACTTTTAAACCCAAACTACAGTCTTTCCCTCACCTTCACCAAATTTCTTTTGTTGCCCAAGCCACAGGAAGTTCTCCATTTTGTACGCCTGCCATCGTGCCCGATCACCTCCTCCACTGCCGTGACGAAATGTAGTGCTTTCAATCAAAAAAAAAAAAAAAAAATACATGCTGTAACCTCTGAACAAAGAGCAGCCCGCGATGGAAGCGTCATTTCCAGCAGACAGGTTTGAACTCGAATGTGTCGAAATAAATATAATATACACGCACCATATGTAACAAAGCCAAGCTTTGCTTAGGAAACAATGAACTAGAGAACATTCTGACCTTTTAGTCTGAACTGGAAAGAGCATCAAGGTTGACGATGGCTGCAGATCTTTTTTTTTTTTTTTTTTTTTTTTTTTTTAAGACAGAGGAAGAGGATATAGAGTGAGTAGCTCAACGTGTGGCTGCAGTAACTTATATACTGTAAACTATAGAATTAAATCCCACATAGAATTCCATGAGCCTCATCCAGGGAGAGGCATCAGATTGTCAGGCCCCATCACATTTAAAATATGGGATGAGCTCTGCCTAATGGATGAGTCTATCCTACCATTAAAAGGTGAGCCAGAGACATTAGTCAGAGAGGAATCTTTTTAAATATTCTGTCAAAATATATTCCCTCTGTCTCTTTCACTCTAGAGAGAAATAACAATGCTGTCAATTGGAGACACTATGCGGTTTGGATATGCAATGCTCTGCTGGTATCCGTCAACTGTCACACGTGATGCAGTCATCAAAGTAAAGAGGTAAAACTGATGTTGAACTGAGGTTGAGATGAATTTCTTTTGATTCCTATTGATAGCATTTTGTCACGCAACAATCAAATTTCCTAAGCCTCTGTGAAAACTGATTATATATTCATGCCGTCTACAATTGTAGCATTTATAAATTATTCAGTCGGTTCTCAGCATGAGAATAGGGCAAAATAGCTTTTATCCATTTGTTAATTACACTGTTAATTAGTCGAGGAAGGAACAAGTGAATTAACGGAGTTTCATGAAGTGCTACATATCTGGAGGGAAAGCATTTCCTGATGGCATCTCATTACGCGTGACCACTGATACTCGCTGATCTATGGCCAATCCGATCCTCCGTCCTCTGACAGGCCCGTCCATCCAAACAGACGCAAAAGGTTAATGCAGCCTGAGCTTTCAGATGCTCGCCGACATGCTCGCCATCCGCCTCAGTCGGCCACTGTCGTCAGCAAGCGCACACTTCCTGTATCCTTCCTCTCATTTGCTAATGAGGTAATTAATAAGGCCGATGTTGGCCAAGCGGCACGGAACGGGGGCACTGAAGCGGGGCCCGGTGCAACACATCAGTCATAGGAGACGCAATAGAAATGATTCTGTTTGTTTGTTTAGGTGATGGTTCTGTGAAATGGTTTCCTCAGATAATCTTTCTCACATGTTTTTATATTTTCAACATCCATCTTCAGACGGCGGATTGTGATTATCACCTCTGCCACTCATTCCCCTTATGCGGCCTGCAGACCTCCTCCCATATTGATTTGTGTGAGTGGAATCTGCCACTGAAACTAAATGAGGAGATTGCAACAGGTAATGCTGGGGTGCAGAGTCGAGGGCTTTTTAATAGTCTCCCGATATGAAGGATCCTTGAAGTGCGCCAGCGACCGAGTGAGTGACATGCTCTCAGAAACAAGAGGCGGAGAGAGGAGGAGACAAGAAAAGAGAAGAGAGGCAGAAAAAGACAAGAGCAAAATGTAAGGGCTTGATAATTTAAGTGGAACCATGGTGTGGATTTATAATGAGGGACACAGACCTCGACCTCTGAAATGATGATTATTACAAGACAAACAGCTATTATCAAAAAAAAACAGCTTTCATACGTACATGGGCACATGGATTGATTCATTATTATTTTTTTCCTTAGAGGAAAATCAATTTCTATCCCATCAACCACCAAGACCAAAGAGCCTGTCTTATACCCAGGGCCAAGCAAAACGCAAGTGTCTTTGCCGCTTTGCTAGCCAGGGTCCACACTGTGGAAATAGTGTTTGTCTTCAAGTGAGGTGTGGTCAGCAGCATCGTTGTTGACCCATTACTGTCTTGAGCCAGTGGAAAATCGATTGACCAACAAAAACCTGGTCTGAAGTGAATAACGCAATTGTTTTAGGGTCGCGTTATCAACAGTCTGATTGACAGTGAAAGATCACTGACAGAGAGAATATGTTTGGTTTCTTAACCTGCTTGTTTTCCATGGCTGTAAATAAAACTTTCAGCCCTAATTTCCATTTTCCCCAGGGAACAGAGCACCTGAGGGAAAACGGAACAGTCAATGAGAGACAGAGCCACGGACAACTGCTCCGACAGATCAGCTTCCTCTGCAGAGAGAAGTTCTTTCTGACTAAACTGGCAAAACCACCCTTATAGTCGCAGTCTTCCAAGGTGCAGGTTCACCTGGGTGTTAAGGGGAGTGGGAGGTGGCGCTCTGAGTAGTTTATTGCATTTTAAAACACTCCAATGACTAATTAACGGACCGGGCACAACTCTCGTGAACCTTTTGCTGCTAAACTAACAAAAGTGGATATGGACAGACGCTAAAAAGAACCTAAAGCCTCAAGACGCTGACAAAAGTCTAGGTCTTGGTCAAAATCCTGACCTGATGGTGGCACCAGAGAAGGCAGGGAAGTCATTAGGAATCATCCCGAGGATGATGTTGGTGTTGGTTTGCAGTAGACCTGAGGATGATTGAAAATCAGAGGAGATGGAGGATTTCTTTGGAACATCAACACAAGTCAGACCTGAAATGATCAAATGTTAAAATGAATTTCTTCACTTTCACACGTCTTAATACATTGGAGAATTGAGGCCATAAAGATTTTCTCAGTCCAGACGAACTTTCCACAAATAGAAAAGTGTGTGAGCAAAGCGTGGGCAGGTTCACCCTCCACTACATCCCTGAATGTAAAGCTGAAATGAGTGACTGGAAGAAAATAATAAGGAGCTGCAGAGAGAGAGAGAGAGAGACGGGCTGAGGGCTGGAGACGATGTCGGCCGGCTGGCAGAGGTGTGTTATTCTGGCTCCTGTTGCAAAGACCTCTGGGAAAATAGCGCCTGCCTGATAGTGCTGCGAGAGCCATAAATCACCACAACAGCACTCCTCCTCCTTGCCGTGACCTAGAGGTGACCCTGGAGTCGCACACATTCTCAAACACTAAACACGCACACACACACAGCCTGGGTGTCACTTCTGTAGCCTCAGCCACACAGCAGCAGCCACAGGACCAAGCTCTTACCCACACAATCCAAGTCACAGTCTAAGGCTACATCGACACGCTTTCCTTTTAAAACAATGTCGTTTTTTTCCAAGCCACTAAAACAGAGACGCTGGGAAACACTGCTGGCCCTGTTTTAGTTTTAGTCTGGACGGCCAGAAACGGCGACTGTGGAAAACGAAGACACCCTGATGACCCTGATCTGGTCGTATTAGTAGCGATGTATCCTTCCCCGATTCGCGGATTTGATGGATAATGCTTCGGTGCAGCTCTACAACTCCCGGCCTGCTTTCATAAACACCATGAGTGCTTTATTCTTTGGGCTTCGTCGTCTAAGGCTAAGTCGTTGTAGCCAATCTGCTTGCTATGCAGACATTGTTTTGGACATAGCCCGAGGTCTCAGTCATACTCATGTGCAGACACCACAGAGGTGTAGTTACTGTTGTACTCTGTTTGGAGCCCACTTGGAGGTGCATTTTAGACATGCACAGCAGACGGTTGTCTGCATATTCTTGCGCTTGTGCACCACACATCGAATCAAAATCAAGACACCCATGCAGGGAGAGGAAGAACTGCTCTTTCTGCTGGTGCCCATATTTGTTTTGCAGCTCATGCATATTTCGGATCCAGTGCTGTGCGCGCACAGATACCATCGTAGCGTGAAGGCTGGGAGGCCATAACCGGAGATGCCGGAGCCTTGCATACACTCTCTGATGACGAAATGTGCAACCCACAGTATGCAACAGCATACTAGCAGATGCAGAAGGTATAACACTAGAACAACCCTGTCATTCACAGATATGTACACTTATTCATACTCAGGAAACACAGAATCTTCTTTTTTGGGCATTCTGGCCTTTTATTACAGTGACAGTGAGAGAAGGTCTCTCAGTACTTACACAGTTACTTACTATTTACTTGCTTACTTACTTACTTACTAAAGCAGACAGCATGCACAATAGGCAGGGGCTGGGGGGGGGGTGACAAAAAGTATAGGGCTACGAGACGGACCTGAACCCGGGCTGAGTGCTTTTGGTACCAGGTGAGCCACCAAGGGGCCCAATAAAGACTTTTCTCTAACTTAGCAACCAACTACAGAGCATATGGAAGACCCACAGTAAAGTTTGCTTTACTTTTCTCTTCTTTTGATGCCAAGTTGTGAACAACACAGAACAGCAGTGTAACTCTCATTGGATACATACAGTGTAGGCCTGAAAGTCTAGTTTGTGTTTTGTGTTTTGTCTGTGTGTGTGTGTGTGTGTGTAAAGAATGGTGTAAAGTGTTGACGGGAGGCCAGAACAACCTCAGGCAAACCTCAGAGAGCTTGTTACAGGACGAGTCAGAACAGAGAAAGGGAGGAAAGAGGAGAGGTGAGGTACTGTAATAAGGTGGAAGGAGATGTGACAGGAAGAGATCTAGGAGGAGGAGGACTTGAAGGAAGGTGAGAGAACTGCATTAACAGGCAAAAAAAAATATATATATACCATAATTCAACAGCGCTGTGAGGCTGGTTGGCGTGTAAAACTTTGAATTTAATGGTTATGTTTACGCTGCCTATTTCTAGTTTCTCTCTGCCAGATTTTTGTTGTTAAATAGGTTGTTGAGTTATTTCCATGTGTCAATAAAAAGGCCTCTTATAGGTGTTTGAGTGGACGTGAGGGTGGTGAAGGGGAAAGTGAAAAACAAAATAAAGGAGAAGAAACAGTTGCTGTATTATAGACGGAGAGCGAAAGTGAGAGAGAGAGAGAGAGAGAGAGGAGACGTTAAGTCAACAGAGACAGAGGAGAGATGGAGGGAACGAGGGAAGAGACAGAGAAAGGTCAGGTGAGGAGAAGAGGGAGGGGAGTCCATTTCAGCTTCAGTTCTTGGGTCAGCAAATAGCCCGACAAATTAATTAAGATAATGATCCATATGAAATAGCCCGGCAAAGTCAGCCATGACCCCGTGTGTGTGTGTGAGTCCAGCCTTCTTACCGTTTGTAGGACTTTTATGAGGTGGGCAGAGGAATGCATTGATTTCATAAAGGGCATGAAGGGGTCTGGTAGCCGTTTGAACAGCCGAGTGTGAGATCAATGTGGGGGGAGATGAAAACGGTGACATTTACTCTGGTTTGTGCCCCTGGGCAGGAAGGACCTCTGCAGAAAGTCACACTGTCAGCTTTCTCTCTCCACGAGTGCACACTGCTTTTCCTCACGCGGGCGAAATGGGCCACTTTTCATCCGACAGTGATGAAACTACTCCGCGCCGCACACACAGTCTGACAGATGTGGCAGAACATAAATCTGCATCCTCTCACACTGCAGGATCTTTTTTTTCCTATTATTTTTTTTCTCTTCAAAACTGAATCACAGCAACTCCTTTATTGAACCAGGTGTTTGTGCTAAAAAAAGCTTTATACACTTGCAAACTGTTAGTATGTAAATACACATCGAAAGGAGTGCACAAGAACGGCCACAATAACCTACACTTGTACACGCACACACATACATCTTAGCATTATCTACATGTCAGATCACTGTGTGAATGCACATCTACAGGCCATAGAAGACGAACAAGACAAAGGAGGGGGAAAAAAGAAGGAGAGAGAAAATAACCATTCATAATTGGGTGACTGAGAAGTATCACATGTACTGTATGTTGCTACATGTAGATTAATAGATAGTCACGGTATTAAAGGACTCAGCTCCCATTATAATTAAGCTCCTCCTGGAGAAATCCTGATATCAGATGATAAAATGAAGATGGATATATAGAATGTTATATATATGTTATATTTAAATAACTTAGAGTAGAAAATAGAAATAAGTTTAAAAAAAAAAATTCAAAATTATGCTAGTGTGTGAGGTCAGAGTGACACATAAGAGCTGCTGTTGCACATTTACACATTGATCTATGGCACTGTCCACAAATTCCAGGGCTTTACAGTGAAGCCAGTGCATTAGTGCCTTAAACCTTCATTCTATCTAATGACCCCCAGGGGGCGACTCCACTGGTTGTTAAAGAAGAAGAAGTCTATGGGAAAATGTCCCTACTTCTCCTTGATTTATTAGCTCAGTAAACGTTTTCCTAATGAGTTTATGGTCTCAGTCTCTAGTTTCAAGTCTTCAATACAACATGATGTTCATTTTTTAAATGATGGTCCATTTAGAGGAAAATAGACCATAAAGCAGGGGATGAATTAGGGGGCGTGGCCACTGTGTGATTGACAACCTGTAGCACACAATCAGGATAGAGTACGGAGCAGGTCCACCCCTCACTCCAATATGGTTTTTCTACTGGTTTCAAAAAATCAAGATGAACGGCAGGAATTTGATTGACATCAAATCACTTTCTTCCAAAAGCAGAGTGAATATTCAACTCCACTGCGAGAAACATCACAAACAACAAGCGGCGTAGTAATGAGGAACATAAGAGAAATATGTGTGAAGTAGAACAGTGAGAGCTTGAGTCTCAGAAGTTTCACTGATCAGACGGACATTTTATCATCATGCAGGACTTAATAAGTCTGGAGCTTTGTGTTTCCCTGCAGTCAACAAAATAAAATAAAGAAAATCACGCAAAGTTCTCAAGCTGACCAACACAGAGAGTCTCATTAAATGAATGTGGTGTTTGATTCGTGATCATGTGCAGCCTTCTGTGGCGTCCAGACGCATCGCACACATGAGTGTTAGCGGGGTTCTGGCCCCCACACACGTCTGCCGTGTGAGGGTGTCAGAACCCCCTCCACAAATAAACACACTCTTTGGTGTGATAGAATGAATAAATGAAAACCTATAGATTGAAACGCCATCCATCCGATCACAGCCATTTCTCCGGGGAAGAGTCAAGTCTGTCAGTCAGTCACCGCTGGCCCTCAACTGCTCAGAGGGACAACACAGCTGTTTAACTAGTGTGTAGAGTTTCAATCTCACACTAACACAAACACATTAACAACTAACTGTCATAGTGGGGCGGGCCATAGGGAGCACCGGGAGAACCCCCCCCCCCCTCGACAACAATCCATAAAGCCTGTCACATAGCGGTGTGTGTGTGTGTGTGTGTGTGTGTGTGTGTGTTTGTGTCAGCTGCTGCACATGTGTGCCTGGACTTAGCTCACTGGACAATCACAATATGTAATCACTAATGTACACTCAATCAGTTGTTTGAGGACTTGTGTAATTGTTGCATAGCCTATGTTCAGTTGTGTTATTTGTCAACCTCAGTGACAGAGGATGTGAGTCACATGTCCGTTGTCACATACTTACTGTTAACAACCCACGAGATGGACCAAAACAAGCCTGGTGCCGTCATATGGCTGAAAATAGGGGATTTCATACATTTTATTTAAATGAGGCTCTTCTCTTACCAACCATCTAATCATCTAATCTAATTATTTTTGGTTTATTGTTTTTTAAAATGCAGAATATCAGAGGCCGCAAACATCCTCTGTGAAGGAAGTCCCTCATTCTAATGATGATGCGCCACAAAGGCTATCAATTGTCTCACAATGGTCCCATTTAATTATAGTTATTACATAGCCTAGTTAATTAGCAATGTGATGCTAATGATGAAAACACCTTTAAAAGCCCCAGGTACGTGTTTCTATTAAAAGCAGTGGAAGGCAGTGGATGTAAAGGTTGCTGCTCAATGAGTGAATGAATGAATGAATCAAGTATTTATTAACTATTAGCTAAGGGTACATTTCAAAATGTCCCAATACAGCACATATTTTCAAATAAGACATCTACAACAACATTTAGGAATAACACATACTTTTTAATTATTACACTGGAAAAATACCAACAAACAGCAACCGACAATTCCACCTATTTATTCTAGGTTTTTCCAGGTTTTTCAAGCTCATCAGAATTAAAAGAGCACTTTGATTAATCATCTCAATATCAGACCATTTCCGGGTTTTGTCAAACCATTTCATGGAAAGGTCACACTTTGAAATCATCACAGCACTGGGTGTACAGTACAAAATCAACAGGTCACACAGTCTCCCCTCTGTTTAATGTGCATACACTGTGTGCAGCAGCACAACTTTGTCTTTGACAAGATACTGAAGCCATTCTCTTCCAGTTTAGAATTTATTCTTATTTATTTTAATGAGATACTAAAAAAAAAAAAAATAATAACACCATGGAATCTTGTAACAACAGTGGCAGGTCAAGCACTTGTGTGTGCACGCATGTGTGTTTATGTGTATTTGTGTGTGTTTTGAGGATATATAGGCCACAGCCATGCAGGAGGATCTGCTGAAGGCCAGCTACCTCTGCCTGTGGACTTAATTGGAGTTTGTGTCTGACAGCTAACAAACCTGTTCTCCACTGTTCCCTTGGTAGCCCTCTGCTGCTGACATAACACACACGTACACACACACACACACACACACACACACACACAATATCTCACTTTTTGGGAAATTACATAGACTTGAACTGATTTAATTTCATTTCCTAACCTTAGCCACTGACCCAAAAATCAACTTTTTTTCCCAATTGGACACACACACACACACACACACACACGCAATAGCGTAATACACTGACAAGAAATAGTGAACTTTCTTTGTTGTGCGGTTCCACTCTCTCACACACACACACACGCACGCACACGCACACCTTTCCTCTTTTCTCTGCCTCTTGCACTGACATTGACACGACGGGTTCAGAAACAGTCAAACCAGCCGGTCTGACACCAACGATCAATCTCACCGAGATCACATGATGTTTCATGTTTGATTACCTGAAGCGCCGCACATGTATATACTCTGCTGCCACGTGATTGGCAGATGGATAATTGAATAAATAAGCAGGTGATAATAATGTTTTTCCTGTTTTTCTTTGTAATTCCTGTGTCTAACAACTTTTTTGCTACAAACTGATCTCTTTAATCCGCAAGGTGTGCTCGGTTTCCCACAATTCAACGCACCAAGGATGATCTGATAGCCAAAGGGCTTGACTGAGAGCTTTTATGCACTCGGAATAGATTCCCTAACAATGTAGCACCTTAAGTCTTGTACAAATGGAGCCCACTGGGATGGTGCCTCGGGTAAGGCCGCTAATTGCAATAATTGCCAGAGCTGCTCTGATGGCACCCAGCCTAACCATTTATTGGTAATGGGGCACAAAATGCCAACGTGCAGCTGTCTCCTGGGCCCCCTTTTCTTCAAGGCAAATCTGCTCTAAAAGGGGAAAAGAATGACTTGCGTACTGCTCTGACAGTACAGTCCACCTCTGATGCTCGGTTATATCGTGGCCCATAGCTGTTGTTTTCTTCTGACGTTCTTATTTTCTTTGCACCTGCCTCTACATGTTTGTTGTACTTTTTTGCACCCCTGGGAAGGGGCATGGACTGGTTGCGCACGGCTATGGGTCGCACAGTGTGGGCGGACAGTACAGCAAGCAGTGTGAGAGCAACAGAGCTTAAGCCAAGGCCTTTTACTCCAAACACAACATGTTTTTGTGGACGCATAGTGCGTGTTGTCACCTCCCCGGTGGATTTAACCATACGTGATTGTTCACCATCACTGGTCGAAGAAGAAATCCTTACTCTTTGATTTTCAAGGACTCATGTATGCGCATGGAGATGTGACGTGGCGAGCATCATAAGACTGCAAATACACACATATGTGAATGAACAAGTAAATGCAAAGTACGAAAAAGACAACTCACAATGTCTAACACTATGTAGCAAGGACATACAGAACCTTTAGAAAGGCTTAACTTTTTGCACTTCATTGTGCTGTAGATTCGATGGGAAATAAAGGAATGCATTACCATTCTACGCTCAACGAGAAATGATGGCAAACGATATATATATATATATATATATTTTTTTTTTTTCAATTTATAAAAATTCTAAAATTAAAGTAGCTCGCTTACAAAAGTATTCAGACCCTTTTTCTGCGGAACTTCAAAATGTGGCCTGATGTGTCCTCTTCGCTTGAATTTTTCCTCCCAGTGTCATGTAAAAAAACATACATGTACGCACCCAACACATTATTGGAAAAAAAAGTAATCTGTGCATAAAACATCTGTGTTACAGTAATGGTATGAAACTTTATGTATGGCACTTTTGTAGATGCTCTAAAAATATTTTTAATTAAACACATCATGTGTGTTTCCTAATTTTTTCACCATTGTATGTTTAATTTGATTTTTATTTAAAGTTCCATGTAAAAGCTTCATACTCCATATGATCTAAAACAAAGTGCCAATATTAACCGGATTCCCAACCATACAACGATATTCTGATCATTTCAAAAGATACATCAAATGTTTGAATGTGTGACCGTCAATATTGAACAATTACGCAAGACAAAATAAAATCAAACTGATGCACATTTTGTGTCTTTGTATTATAGTAGTGTTTGATTATATCAAAGAAGATCTCATAGTTTTTACACATGTAAATATCCTTCATTATAACCACACGATGTCATGTGAAATTAAACCTTAACATTGTGTTTTAATCCTGTTTGTTTCTGATCAGTTATTTTCTCTTATTTTCCAGTATTTTCTTTGTTGTGCTCGGCTGCCAGAGCATCAGAGTTTTTTTTTTTTTTTTTGTTGTTGTTGTTGTTGTTTTTGATTGGCCTCCACCTGTGGCAAATTAGTTTAGAAAGGCACACACTTGTGTATATAAGCCCCCACAATTCACACTGCGTGTCAGGACAAAAGCCGGGCCATGAAGTCCGGGGTACTCTCTGTAGACCGCTGCAATGAAATAGTGGCGAGGCATAGATCAGGGCAACACTATAAAACCATTTCTAAAGCTTTGAGTTTCCCCAGGAGCACTGTGGCCTCAGTAATTGTGAAATTGGAAGAAGTTTGGAACCAGCAGGACTCTCAATAATTTCATACCCAGGACAAAAATGTTATGTTGCCACGGAACGTGTTGAGGAAATTCATACGTCCCATTGGATTTTCATTCCAATGAGCAAACGGTTTTGCACCGTGAGACCCACTACTGGTGGATATCTAAGAACAAAAAAAAAAAAGAGATTGTAGCTTCTTTGCGAGATTGAAGACTTTTTGCGTTGTCCCTCAGCACTGAAAGGACCCATCATTATACCAGTAATGGTGGATTGTAACTTCTGCATTCCCCTAAGACTCTATCTGATGCCTCTCAGCTGCTGCAAAGGAAACTGTTTTTTTCCTCCAATGTCAAATTGGACCTTGATGACTTGACTGATAACTTTCAGTTTCCATTGTTATTCAGTGTTTCTTAGCTGTGACTGTGCTCTCCACATAATTCTCAGTTTTGTGTTGGCTCTGTGCTGGTGAGACACCAAGTCCTGTGTCAGATTCTCAAAAGAAATACAACTACACGAAGTTTAAATGCCCTGCGTTTCCAGCCTTAAAGCCGGACACGGCGCACTGTGTTAAAATCACAAAGATTAAATGAGGTTGCAGAGCGTTTCGTGGTACGCAGGGATGTGTGAGGGCCCAGCATAGTGACTGCTTTATTACACCTAATGAACTTCCTGAGGTGTTACTGTAGAATGGTTCTTTCTGCTGATTGAACTAAGCAGCAAAAGATGGAAAACTCGGGCGCAATTTGTTTTGGCCCGATGTGCAATTGGTGTGTTTTCCCCTTCTCTCTGTGTGTTTCACCACTGATATAAAGGAAAGTCTTTTTTTTTTCCTTTCTGGGATCAAGCTGCACTCAGCGGGAGGCTGAACAGTCTCTGGGAGGGGCAGGAAGACTCTGCAACAATGACAGTTGCCTTGGTGATGTGACGTTTGAGAGGTCTGTGATGGACGGGTGAGGGCCCCCGATTATCTTCTCAGCTCACCATCCATTGCGGGCAGACAGTGATGCGGCCACAGAGGAGCTGTGGCTGTCAAATAAATGTAATGTAGCAAGTGGAGTGGAGTAGAAGTGGAAAGCAGCATATGGAGGACAGTGCCACAATTACACATCGCTGTGCATCAACATTCAAATGCCCTGGGATCGTGAAAAGGAACTTCAATAATTTCTATCGAGCCACCACCGAGGAAGTCCATAGACGGGGAAAAAAGGTCACCAGTCCTTTTTGCAACAGGAAAACAACCTGTCACTCTCACAACGTGAGCCACCATAAAGCCATACATTCACAGACAAGACTAAATGCTTTTACAATCCAGCAAAATGGACTTTTACTCTCAGATAATGTGGGAACGGGTTTAACTGAGGTGCATCCTCTGCATTTGTACAGGCCACTCGTCGGCGCTAAAGGAAGCAGGCCGTCGTTACAAGCTTCTCTGTGCTAACCGCTAATGTTAGCTTTTCCTACGCCTGGGAAAGAAAGAACATATCTGGTTCACGTAAAGAGCAAATGAACCAGATATGTTGCCTGGGCCCTCTAGGGGTCTTAGGACCCTCGGCAAACGCCTGCTTTCCATAATGGTTAATCCAGTCTTGATGAGGGAATTATACCATCCCAGTATTGAGGAAAGTAATCTGAAATACCAACCTCCAAACTACCTGTATCCTACCTTTCCCATAATGCAAGCAATCGCATCTTTGTGTCAGACACTCCCTCCATGCTAAACACACATCTTTTAAACATCATGCCCTGATTTTTTTCATCACATGGTTTGTTGGAACGTGTAGCCTGAGCACATTAGCCATTAGGGTTTATTCATGATCAAGGTTATTTTCTCTGACTAATGAACTGACCTTTAAAATCAGTGGAGTTCCCCTGTAATTTATTTGATTAAATACTTGTCTTTTTTTTTTTTTTTCCCGCAGAAAATTATTAACCCTTTTCGAGCCACATTGAAGCTTTTCCTTGTTCATGCCTCAGCTCAACCCATCACCGAGCAATGAGGCCCTAAAGGTGACGTGATATTTGGAAGCACGTATGCAGTGGTGGGCTGAACACGATGGCGCACGAGGCTCTGCAGAGTCAAACCCCGAGCTGCTGCCGGGCCCACAGAGACACTCGTTTCATCAGAGAGGACGCATCAAAACTTGGATGCTGGCTTGTGTCAATCAAACTGTGTGCATAATTGTCACATTTAATAACAGGGATCCTGTTAACTAACAGCACAAACAGCGGCTGTGGTAGCAGTGTGTGAAAACCGTGAAGGCACATTTACCTGTATCAGCCGGATTGTGTGTGTGTGTGTGTGTGTGTGCGCGCGCGTGTGCGTTGATTCTGTCACATTTGCACAGGATTTCCAATAAATGGAACAAACAGCCTGGTTTCTGCGCCGCATGATTACATTTTTGTGGTGCGTTCAGTGAGGTTTTGAAAGAGTTTCTTCAGCCTTGAGGTGTTTGTGTGCTGTAGGTGTGGATAAATGGCGACAACGGTATTTTTGGGTACGGGGACACTAATGCGCCCCGTCGATGTTTTGTTTTTGTGCTTCTTTCCGCAGATATTCTGACTCACACTAACCGTCTCTTTGTTTTGTTCTGTCTCCCTCTGTTCTCTTGACTCTGATCCTTTGGACACTGGACACATCCAGGTAAGGAACCTTGTTATTCATACATGTACACTGTCCTCATCACTGCCAGTGGTGGTGCGGGGGAGTTTTTGTCACGTTGCCTTTCTCAGTAAGTGCGTGTGTGTGTATGTGTGTGTGCATTAATCCCCTGTTCGAGATCCAAGTACTGTTGTATGAATGCACTGAATAATGAAAACTAACTCCAGATCCATGGTGAGAGACTTTGAATGATGTGTTGTTTAAATGTGTGTCTATGAGGAGTATGTCCATTTGCTGTAGCGTGTGTTTATCTATGATGCCCCCGTTTGTGGCAAACGGAACATTTGACTGGTGGATTATGTACCAGGTTTGGGTCTGAGAGTCGAAGCCCGGGCGGCCATGATGAATAATAATAAAATATCTGTCTTGAAGGTACAAACCTGTGACTGTAAGAACTGAAGAGGAGTTTGGGCACAAAACACACACTCATCTTAGCTGAAAACTCAGTGTCATTCCTGCTGCGACAGGTGCGCTGGTCAGCTTAGTATCCATAGCAAGAAAAGCTGAGGCTTTATGGGTAATCTAGGAGTGAAATTACTTCTCGAAAAAGTACATTCACTGTACTTGTAATTTTCTTTTACACTTTAAAGACAAATATTGTGCTTTTGACTCCACATCTCTATGAAGTACCTGTTAGTGTGAAGCAGAGCTTTCAGTCAAACAGGTCAGTCCATGTTTGAAGGTGAAGGACTAAAGAAAGATTCCTTTGTTTGCGATGTTTTCCATAACCAGACTTCATCACTGCTTAAAAAAGAAAAAAAAATAAATTAATCAAAGCCACTATTTTGTTGATTCATTTGTGTTTTATGGACATTTCTATCAGCTGTGTATCATTTTCTACAGATTTTTATTCTCCAGGTCTTACGGTCAATCAGCAGGTTTTTTAAGAACCGTCGGGTTCTGTAAATGTGGAACAATACAACAATGTTTTGGCATAAAAAAAATGTACCTTTGAATATGTATTTTTAAATTTACTACTTGAGTAACTAAACTCAAGTTTCACACACAACGTCCACTTGTGTTCGTGCAACATTTGCCCAGGAGGAGCTATGCTTTTAGGGTGATGGAGGTGTGAACTCCCATTCTGAGCACATTCATGAACCTCACTCGTCATGGCTGTCACGGGGTAATGGTGAGGATGCGATGCCGTGGCGCATTCCTGTTTGTTCACCTAGTTTATCATCACTTACGCATTTCAACATTAAAGGAGACTCAATGTGACAATACGCTGCGTTCGTCTTCAGACCCTGTCATATTTTTCACATTTTGTCAAGTCGCAGCCTGATGAGAAAATCTGGTAAGGAAGAGTCCTTTTTGTTCCAAACTTCCTCCATGTCAGAATGACATCGGCCACTGAGCTCCGGGCTCATTTCTGTGTATCCTTATCCAGCTCCTTCGTCCTCATGGTCTCTGCTCTGATCTGCATCACCAGCTGTAAGACCTGATATAGAAGGTGTGTGTCTGTCCACCTCATTTCCGTTATATTTCAGTTTTTCCCTTTTTAAATACATTTTCAAAAGTTGATTACAGAGGAAACTTTCTTTTCATATGAGCATCAGGCTGCAAATAAAAAAAAATCAATAAATACCTGAATGAACAGCACGAGAGCAGGAATAGGAAGTAGATGTGGGAATAAGTGACAGGCGAGGGATGAAAGGTGAGATATAATCGGTTTACAATAATCTGATGAGCAGTGACCATAATTAGACTTTTATCAGATTCGTGGGTGAATAAATTTTTCACTATCACAGCAGCTCGCTCTGCGATCAGACCAATAAATTATCTGATGCGAGTGTTTTGATGAGAATACAAAGTTGCTGCTGATGTTTAGGAGCTTCCTGAATTTATCAAAGACCTTGAAGCTGTTGCCTTCAGTTTACATTCAGCTGGTGGGTAAACCCTTCAGACTGACTTTGTTGACTATGACACATTTCACGTGGCTGCCAGATCGTTTCCCTGTGCGCACCTCAGTGATGAAGCTTAATGTGCCAAAGAAGCTGGATGTGTTGTTGTTGTTGTGTTGTTCCAACCCCCCAAGAAGAGAGAGGGGTTTCCACTCATTTCATCAGACTGTAAAAACCAGCACCTGAAAAGACCTGAAACGCGTTTAACTCCAGTAATCCATCACAATGAACTCTGGGTCTGCTTTTATTTTCGTTAAAGTTAGTGCTGTGCGGTTATACAGTGCAGACTTTTCAAACCAATCAGCACTTTCAGCTACATTACCATGCCACAATAATTTAGCATTGACAAGAATAAAAGGTGACATGATGTTGACGGTGATGGATTACCTCACCGAAGCAGGTTTCAAGGCCTTAAAAGCCGATTTTCATACCATCATGATACAAATGGAAAGCAATGGCTTTAAGTCAGTATTAAAGCGGCAGTATGCAAGGAAAAATGAGCCTTTCGATTAGTAACAAAGCTTCTCATCGGGAACCGCTCTCCTCTTTATGAAATCAAAAGCTCAAAAAGTGTAGAAAACTTAGCAGGTTTAAAATTGTATAACTAATCTTAATAAAGGTTAGAAAAAAACAGGTATCACATGAAAACCTCGAAAATAAAATGTGAGACAGCCAGGGCCCAGGCCTTGAAATTAGCTTTGTGTGGTAAATGAATAGCACACAAAGCCGGTATTTTGTTGGAATTGTGTCTGTGTGTGCAGAGAACTGATGCCTAACATTATCTCGAGGCCACTCTTGTGAATTTTTTTTATTAACAAGACCACATTACATACTTAAAATAAAGTTGCAGCAATGATAGAATGATGTTTGAAATCCAAATAAACTATAGAATTAAACACTCTCCAACCATCTGTTGAGAGCAGTGAGACTGGTCAGGGGTCTGTCTGCATTGATCTATATGAGAGTTTGATTGATCCTTATAGTATCCGTTCTCCACAGCTGCGTTACTGTTTACTGTGCGAAACTCCTCTCTGCCAGTTCATCAAGTACCTGCAGCCATCCGAAGGCAGCGGCGCAGATATTATTTCAGGTAATTTGAGAAGGGCCGTGCCAGAGAGCGTGAGCGTCATTATGTCAAATGTGCAAATGACACATGGCTGTTTCAAAACAAGCACACGCACCACAGTTTGATATTGGCCTGTTTTTGTGGGAGACGTCAGATTTGGGCGGTTTATCAGTATCGGTGACTTTTTATTTTGTGCAAACGCTGCCGTGTCACATTTTAACGATGTGACCATCAATGCTGCCATCTAGACGGCTTTGTCAACATATTTTTTAGGGTTATTTATTTCTATCACCACTGTACAAAGTCTGCACAAAGTATAAACCCACCCCACCTGCCTGTGGTGTTGTGTTCACATTGTGTGTGCTCTTGCAGCGTCCAGACAAAGCTATAACTTCCTGAAGAAGCGACTTTCAATTTGTTGAGCTGTCGTTGTCATGTTTTCTTGTGACTGACACAGCTGTCTCATTGCAATGACACCAGTGACTGGCTGAGAGTGTATTTATGAGTCACTGCATCCTCCCATCTATTGTTACCTTTTTTTGCACCAACATGAACCAAAATAGATTGTGCACCTGGAGATGTCCACACAGTTTATGACCCAAGACCGAGACTTTCTTTGCACTAGTATGAGTCTTATGATATGATGAGTCGTAGATACTCTTTGGGGGCTCTTTGTACACTATATGGCCGAAGAAATGTGAACATATCTCTGTGCTTTTAGCACCAAGCACCCTAGACTAGACCAAGGAAAAGTCCTACTGATCAGTCCTTAAGTCAATTCATAGGATATCAGCAGCCCTGCCTACTGATGAGAAAGCAGAAAGCAGATGCAGCTGGATAGAGAGGTAAGAGTTGGTAACCAGGGAAAGAGAGGAGTGATGGGGAGAAACACAAAGTGAACTGGTTACCCCCCACCCCCAACCCCCCACCCCCAGCCTAATGGTGTGCCCTGTAGGCTTCGTAAGAATGATCCAGACGTGTTGACGTTTTTTTGGAGGCTTGTTCGGGCGGCATGGTGTATGCCCAGGTCTTGGCGAGGGCTAGGAGAGATCGTTATTCCTAAGGAGTAAGATTCTGTTGATGCAGGACAGTTTAGGCCAAATTGCTTTCTCAGTGTAGACAGTTAAATTCTCTTTAGTGTAGTGACTCTCAAGCTACCTAAAGAGGAATTACTTTATTGACACCTCAGTGAGAAAGCTGGACTACCAGGTTTTTTTTTTTTTTTTCGGATGCTTGAAACACACAAACTTGCACGTGGTAGAGCTCTGAACCACATGCATCAGAGTGGACATAGTCAAAGGACTACTGAGGGAATATTTTCACGGCAGAAGTCAGGGCAGTTCCATACGACCTACCAGAGCACCACATACCATAAGTGAAATACTAACTTCCAGCACAGTCAAGTACAGTGCCAGCAGTCTCAGCTGGAATGAAGTGAAACCCAGGAAGGGCAGATCTAGACTGGGTTTGGTCCAAACATATCGTCGGCTACTTGAGACAGAAGGGAAGTGGTTATAGAGGGGGATTTATATGCCAAGAGAGGCTGCCAGTCTCTCAGGCAACACAGGACCTTTACAGGAATAGGTGAGGTGGAAGAAGGTAGCAAAGAAGAAACTTAGCTGGAGGGAGGTGTGGAGCATGGAAACAGATAGGATTACATTTATGCTTGGGGCAACTTCTGATGTGCTTATGATTATTGAAATTCCGATTGAGCGACAAGAGGGGAGAGGGCAGGCTACTTCTGTCCTCCCTAGGGTAGGATCTCCCTAACCAATCAAAAACCACAACTGAATATTGACATCATATTGTTTCAAGTTTTATTTTCAGTTCTTTACCACTGCATTGTATGTGACATGTGATGTGATGAGCTGCACATGAAAGCAGGAATTATAACATGCAAATTGCAAACTACTTTTAAACACATGATTAAAAAAGAAAAATACATATTTAGAGTCCAAAGGTCTGTTTTTCCCCTTTTTAAAATCAAGCAGTAGCTTGTCACTTCCATCTGCCCATGCCACAGTCACCCTGTTTTAGCAGGGTCTGGAGGAATATGTGGCAGGATGCTGTTGCGCTCTGCTCACCTTGGGCTGGATCCTGGTATGGGCAACGGACTGCTGCATGGGTTGCGGCATGGAGGATGTTCAAGTGAGTCTTGTAGCATCCAAAGTCAGTCTGCCTTTACTGCTCTCTTGGTCTTGATAGACTGGATGGAACGATAGGCCTCACTTCGGTACATGAAGACAATCTCCAAACGTGTGAAGTGAGGTGAAATAGAAGCTTTTCCTCGGCATGGTTGTCTTGTCAGCATTTTTCGGCCACGGCGACTTGTGCTACTTTTTACCTGCTGGCAGGCGAGATCTGCTGGAAGGCAAAGACTTTTCTGGGTCCTTTGGCTTTTTACAACATTTGATATTTTGTCTTCCTTCTTCCTTTTTTTTGTCAACTTTTATTAGCTTCCATTAAACCAATGTATCGATCTTAAACTTTGTTGCTCCATCATTCAAGGGATGTAGTAAGTAAGCCAGCATTGACTCTGTTTGAGGGCTTTATTACCCACTCTGACTTAAAGCTAATTGGTTTGGAATGGTACTTAATGAGTCTGAGTCAGACTGAGTAGAGAAAGGGTGTTGGGGGGTGGGATGGAATTGAGCCTAAATTTAGTAAAACAGCTCATAGTCCCTCAGGAGACAGCTACCACTAATCTACGACCGGATCTTGTGTCATGGCCAGAAACACAGTGGGTTGTGTATTTTGTGGAGCTGACAACACAATGGGAGGACATAATGGAAATGGGCTGTGAGAGTTGGCAACCGAGGCAGAGGAGCGTGGTTGGAAACCCGAGGTCTACCCAGTAGAGGTTGGCAATAGGTTGGCGGAACTGGCTGCTGACAGTGCAGTCAGTTCCAGTGGATGGAAGAAGAAAGGTGAGCGGGTAGGACGGAGGTAAGTGCAAAACTTGTGTGAACCTATTGCGCTTTTTAACAATAGTTTATGGTGTGTTGGTTGTTAAGATGATTTGGCTGAACAGGCTGGTTTGTTTTGGTAAATCACCAAGATGGAGTGAATATTGTTTTATAGTATGACAATGTTGCTAGCTTCCTTGGTGGGTCAAACAGCATGCTGCCAATGATAGCAAAATATTACCTAGCCTCACGTGGAGTTAGCTTGTAGCCAGCATACTGCTGGGGGTGATACCGGAGTGGATCTAACTTGTTAGGGAGGTTGGTTCTGGGACACTGGTACACACCGCTTAGTCTTTTTCGCGCCAAGGTCGCAACTCGACGAAACACCAGGCATTGAGGGGATGCCCACTTGTTTATCCTTGGTCACATGATGCTTGCACCAACACATTCACACATAAGTTTATTTTGACACCGTGTTACTTTACTTTGTATGGCTGATTATTGTCTAAAATGCATTCAGTGGGGTTGCTAAGTATTGAGTATGTTAGTATGGAATGACACGGTGATGGTGATTTGACATTTGAGGGGGCCTGGATCTCAGATGAAATGGATTTTAGTATTTCTCCTGGAGCAGTTTATTGTGAAAGTGAAAGCTAAATTGTCTCTAGTTGAATATTTATTACCCATGTTTTGTCCTTGCATGTTAAATCACGCATGGGCATAATAATCACCTGTCCACATGTTTTTGGTCGTGTCACATTTACTGAGATGTCTAAAATGTGGGCTGTTGCCTCAGTCCTCCTCATCAGCCAGTTGTAGGTTTCCTCCTTTCAAACCTCTTTGAATGCTTATGTAAGGCACAGAGTCAGAGGAGCTCTTTGCTGAAGCAGCTAGAAGCAGGGCTAACATTTTCATCTCTGTGCTGTAGGTGGGGGGCCATTAGTGGTGGCAAGGAGAGGAATGTCAGCAGCAAAAGGAGAGGAAAAGACATTTCCTGATTTCAGGGTATGCTTGGTGAGCCAAGGGAGGTAAGGCAAGTGAGAGAGCAGGGCGGGAGGAGAGAGGGATGGAGCTGGAGCTGGAGCAGGGTGACAGCATTTGCATGAGGTGTGATTAATGGCCATTCTGATTGGCTGTGACAGGGCCAGGTGACACTGGTAGGGTACGGTAGGGTGGTGGGGGTTAGGACGCACTCTCTGAGGACACCTTTTAAACAGCTGGCCAACGGCATCCTGGGAGTTACTTGTATGTGTGTGTCAGTGTGAGTGAGTAATTGTGCTGAGTTGCATCGAGTGCTGTTACATCTTTTTTTCCTGTCTTGTGACATTATTTTCTCTTCCCTGCCTTCACTGGCCTCCTTTCCTGCCCCAGCCACTGGCGCACACTCACTCTACTGCAAGAGCAGTTCTTGGTGATGCAATTTCTGAATCGTACATGTGTCATGATAGAAGACACCCAGTAGCTAATGACTGAACCAGTATGGATATTTCTTATTTATTCAGCAGATATCCCATTCTTTTTATCTATTTTATCTTGTATTTCTCTGCTACAACATACAGATCTATGTAGTGACCTAAAAGGGAGAATTTAACATTTTACATATTTTGGTTTTTATGCAGTCAATCAACATTGAATTTTTAAGGTAATAATGGTGCCATTCTATAAGCTATGGGTGACACTAACAGCCAGAAAGCGGTCGTGATACTTCACAACAGGGACCATACACATTTTGTTACATCTTCTAATCTGTAGATTGAGTTATTGAAGGAGCTATTTGTAATTTTGCTATTGCTTCGTAGCCAGCATTGGTATTAAACACAGTTTACTTATTAGCTTTGCCAGGAGCTGCAGCCAGTGTTGCTTTTAGAGGACGAGAGGTTATAAAACACTCTCTGAGCAGCTACTTCTTCAGTTCAGACTGAAGGCTCCAGTGACTCGGTATTGGAAAGTGACAACACGGCTGGTTAGCATGCTACCTTGAGTAGAGCAAGTGATTGAAACAGAAGCTAAACGAGAAAATGCAATTGCCTTCCACCACTGGAAAAGGCTCGTGGCGAGTAAAGGATCACGGTCTGATTCGAAACTCACAACATTTCTTCGAGACTGGTAAGTAAACTCCGGAGGTTGAAGCTGAAGCAATAATCACCACCACCTGCTCCAGATTAGAAACTACATTCAGCGGTAGAAAACAATAGAAAGGTAGAGATAACCTCTTCAATGCTAATGTTGGTTACATAGCAATAGCAAAGCGTACAATAGCTCAGCTTAAGGTATCCTCTGCGGGATTTGTTGGTTGACACTTGAAAACACATAGTTGGTCCTTACTCGACAAGAGAGAGAGAGAGAGAGAGAGAGAGAGAGCAGTGTTGGAAGAGAGAGATGAGATGCAGCTTAGCAGAAAGCAGTGAAGGAGAGAGATCAAACATTTTCTGATTTTGATTTTGTGATTGAGAAGGATTACTTTTGTTTGAGGTTCTAGTGTCGTGAAGTAAAACAATGGAGCTGAGAAGCTAATTAGAGAAGCTTATCAGCTGTACCACACTGAACAGCACAGAAAAAATAGTCCACTTAAAATAGGCCACTTTCACATGTCAGCAGTGATGCCTTCCATACTGTTATATACCACCCCTAACAAGATGATATCCATGACTTGTGAGGGAGGAGAAGTTTGTTTCTGTTGTGCGTTGGTGCCAGCACAGTTGTCAGTCAACCAGACACCAGGCCTGCCCACTCAAAGGTGTAATTTGGGAGCTTTTGTTCTTCTATTTAAAAAAAAAAAAACAAAACATGTTCATTTACTAATCGCACTAATTTATTTTGTTTTCCCTCATCTCAATTTCTATTGTTCTTTGTTGACTTTCTATTTTCACTGATTACCCGTTTTACTCCCCTTACTGTCCTTTGAGTCTGTCTTTCTCTTTCTGTTCCCACCGCTTCCTCCCTCTCTTTCATTTCCTCCCTTTCCCCCACTCTGCTCGTGTACTTTGCTACAGTGAGACATGTAGATATTTCTCTCACCGAAGCCTCCCATGCATGGCTTCCCTCCATTCAAATGCAAATGACGCAGGCCAATTATGGCTCAGCATGCGGTTATGTCTGTGTTTGCAAGAACACATTCAAAGGCACATTGTGTCGGGGGAGATTTGAGTTAGCCAGCGTAGTTTTCCCTGTGGAACTGCCAGCGGCAGATAAATTAGGACCTCAGGCTGACAAAAGCAAAATAAATCATAATATTGGAGCGCTGCTGACCCATATTTGTTAATGTGGGTGCTCATTGCCACCACTATTACTGCCATTGTGAGTGTGCGAGTATCAGGAACTGGGACTGCTTCATGGCTGATCGCACCAACAGAAGGCATTCCTGCTTTCATTCACATGGATGACAGCAGAATCAGTGTTGTGGCTTTGTTAGGGCTTCACACGTATCAGCAATTACACCGACTCTGTGTATTCATTCAGCGCTTATGTACAGTACAGTGCATGTCTGGAAAACAGACCTTTTTTCTAATACCAGCTCAAGAAACTTTGTCTTACATGCATGTATTTATGGTGGTAGAAAAAAATATCATGAAAACTTGAATAACCTAATCATCACTGTGACCTTTGGGACTCTTCTCCTTTCCCTCCCTCCCAAGTGGGTGTAACAGCAAGTCTTCCAATGCTAAATTACACAACAGCTCATTTCGAGGGTCAGTACTTCATAAAAAAACAAAAAAAAAAACAAAAAAAAAAAAACGTCCCACTGCTCTACAACAAAGGTTGTAGAGCAGTGGGACGACCTTCTCAGTTCAGTCGCTCTCATCACTTGTTTGAAAATTTAATTCTCTCAAGAGGATACTTGACATCCAGACAGCTGATGCAGGTACGTTGGAAAATGTTGTCTTGAGAGAAAGAAGAAGGAAGATCCTGCACACTGCTCTTGCTCAGCATCACAATTTATTAGTCATCGCAACATTTTGGTCTCTCTAGACCTTCATCGGGATGGCACGGTGATGCCATGTTAAAAAAAAAAAAAAAAAAATGAGTCACACTCATATTACTAAGTTTAAGAAGTTACCACTGTCGACTCACTGTTCTGTTCCTGTCTGCATCAGGTTTCCTCCAGGTGCTTCATTTTCTTCACACAGTCCAGTGAGTTGTGGGTTAGGAGAATTTGTGACTTTAAATTGCCTTAGGTGTGAATGTGAATGGTTGTCTCTCTCTATACATGTCAGCCCTGTGATAGACTGCCAACCTGTCAAAGGTGTGCCCTGACTCCTGCCCAGTGTTAACAGGGATATATTCCAGCCAACCATGACCCCGGAAAGGAGAGTGGGTCTAGATAATGGATAGATGGGTCGAGGCTATTTTCCACTTTTTTTATTGCGCGGAGAGAGATAACTGTGAGTAAGCACGGCCAAATGTAAAACCGTTCTAAAAACTCATAATTCAAAATTATTCTCCAAGAACAAAATCGTGTAGATTGGTTTTATCCTGTAAGCAAAGAGAAGAGCTGCATCACCTTCAGCACTCTATATTCCAGGAAGATGATTTATGGGTAGTTAAGGCTTCCCCTCTTTCCTGCCAAATGACGGATGGCTGGGATGTCGCACCATGCCAGGGCCTTTTCCCTCTCACTGCTGAGGGCCATGTCACCACCTGCTATCTTTTACCATTCACTTGCTCCAACCCAGCCGAGGAACCTGTGTCACCATATGTCAGGCACCCGAGGGGCTGGCCTAAAACCATTAACCCTCATACCCGCTCCATGTTAGCTCTAGCCTAACTGCTCAAGCATCACATAAGCTGCGTTAATAGCCAATGAATCCTAATCATCTGAGGATATTTCCCACAGGTGCTTTCAATACCTTTGAGCTCAGGTGCTGAAAATTCATTTGTCCTTTTTATATTAATTTGTCTCAAATAAACCTTGTGGCAGGAATTTTGGTGAAACCACGCACATGCATACATTGCAGTATACAAGCAGTATGAGCTGATGAATACAGATTTAGCCGACTCATCATTTTGCTCATAATTGTATCTTGCAGGTGGCCTTTCAATGAGTCCAACCCAAACGACTCCAACTCAACAATGGGCGGAAATCTTTTTATCAGCACACCGTCACTGAACACACGGCAGAATCTCCCAGAATAGCTCTCACGTTCAGATTTCTCCCTATATATATATTTACATTTAATGCAAGGGCAATCCGGGATGTGGTGGATTTCCTTTCCCTGCCACCTTCTTCAAGTCATTGATTTTGATTTTGCCTTTGGCAGAAAAAAAAAAAAACAACCCCATAGGACATCTGCTCATGCATCTCATTATGACCCATAGTTATTTTTCATTATTAGGAGACCACTAGCGGCCGTAGTGATTATGACGTTATGACGCATAGGAGGAAGTTATGTTACATTGCAATTCACGTTTAGGAGGAGGTTTGATGATAATGAGGTGGTCGGGGAAACGCAGGACTTTCACACAGGAGACGGGATTGTTTCTGATGCTAACGTTTTTCTCTTTTGATGCTAGAGACTCATACCATGCACTCATTAGGAAAACATTTACTGAGGTAATAAATTAAATTAGAAGTGGGGTCATTTTCACATTGACTTCAATACAAACTGGCTTCTTTTTACAAGTCACCCACTGATGGTCATCAGATGGAATGACGCTTCAGCATCAGCTTTACTTTCATGCCCGTTTTAATATACAGTGGATGGTCTGAACATAACCAAACAATAACTGCAGCCAGAGGCAGCTCTAGAAAAAAACAAATCAAAGTTAAGACCACAGATCAACAATAGCTAGAAAATATATATCACTCCAAAATCAGAAGCTAACTCTGCTACTTACTGAATTATTTATGTCTGGTGTTGTGGATGATTTATAGTCCTGGTTAAGATCTTATTTGGAATAAGCTTTATATGCATCCTGCAACTCCATACCTCAGTATGGAGGGTGCTACCATGGAAACGGTGAACAAAAAAAGAGGGGTAACCACTTTTTTTCTTTTTAAATAAACATTGTAGGACATGTCATCCAAGCAGATATGTCCTTGTTTGCATTTATGGTCAGTTTGCAATTACATTAATACACTGAGAGCAACAAATATTACTTTTAGTCCTTTAAATGCTTGTCCTTAAACACCCTGAAACACATCAGCCCTTAATCAAGAGAAATCTTTCTGAATAAATTTGAGTTTCTGGTCTCATCGGCCTCTGCTGTTGTCTGAACCAAAAGTAATATGTACATTTTGTAATGGGTCTGTGTCCAAGGATCTCGCTTCGTAGGTCCCAAGGTGAAGAAAAGTTTAATTAATTCAGGATTTGTACTCAGCGCCTTTAGCTTCTGCAGAGATGGCTAGGAATACCAGAACCTGGCTGAAAATACCCGAAACCAACATCATACATTTCTGAGATATACCAAACCATTTTTAATTCATTCACCCAGGGAGAGTCCACCCAGATCCATTTTAGCAGGGTTCTGCCTCTTTCACTGCAAAGACTTGAGCAGTAGGCAGCAGTAAGTCATCAAGGCACGGGATTACGGGAGTTGATGTTTTTGGCTCGATTCCTTCAGTGTCAGCGGTTCAGGAGGTATTTACCTGGATCTTTATTCTCCACAGAGGTCTCCTCCTCCGCATGAGTGGCGAGGAAACGACGTCATCGGCCGGTGACAAATGAGAGCGTTACCGCGATCAAAGTCAAAGATTTCTCTGTGTTGTTAGACATTTTAATGTGGAAGAGTCACAGATGATAACTTCAAATAGACTGACTGGTTGCGTCAGGCCAGACTTTCTCAGAGGTCTAAGAGCACAGCACAGTGGATCCTGATGCTCAAGTCGGCTCCTCCTTGGCATTTCACCTCATTAGACGCCACATGCACACAGAGGAAAATCGCTGCTTTGCTGCGTGTCGATGCATCATCAGCACAGAGGAAGAGAACAGTAGCCTTTCCTGAAATGTCAACAGGTGTGTCCTATTTAATGCCACAGATCGGGCTGGCGTTCCAGAGGAAACACTAGGCGCCAGTGTCACATACGCTGCCGGTGCATGTTGCCCCTGGGTCACTTCATTCACTATAGGAACAAATCACGAGCCGGTGCTGGAGGCAGTTCACCTTGAATCACAAACATCAGAAAGATATAAAGGGAAGACATTTAGCTCAGATAGAGACGTTTATTTTAGGTTAATAGGACAAGGCTAGGTTTGATATTGTCTTGTGATGAAAGTGACAGCATATATGGATCTGTTGCCCAGTGACCAGGCTCTCAAGTTTCACAGCAAAAGACATTGAACATTCAAGTCACAACACACAGCACGAGCCCTCCCCCACCCCCGCTGGCAATTATATTGATTTTAATTACGTTTAGTTTAGCGCATGCATTTATGAGGCGTGGTGTCAGATCTGTCCTGACTTTTATCTCAGCAGGAAAAAAAATGGCGGTGGTGGAGAAACGCGAGACCGAACTCTGTTCCACTGCAAAGAGAGCGCTCTGAAAGAGGATGTTAACCTCGACAGAGGTCAAGAAACTGACTTTTTCATCTGCCAGTGATATTTTTCACAAGGCAGCCTGAGCTGAAATCAGCGACAGTGTTACACAGTTTGGATGTTTGCTACTCTGTGTTGATCTTTGTGTGGAGTTGTGTACATGTGTTGCATGGATATTTCTCACTCACAGTTGAACTCTCCTACGTTTCTACGTTTGGTGCCCCGTCTGATGACTCCTGATCTGAAGGGCCTTCATTAGGTCTTTCCTCGCCACCTCTGGTGCCTGCGTGTGGAGGCCTGACATCCCAACTGCTGCGATAATGAAATGTTTAGGTGTTAGCCAGCAGCTGTGGAGCTGATGTCCCAGGCTGGTGACTGCGTTGTGCGTTCCCCTCACCTCTTTCTGCCAGAAAATGTCTTTCTCCTTCCTGTCATGTTTCCTTTCCTTTACCTCGAAAAACGACGTCTCACCGCATGACGGGGGTCATCCAGGAAACAACCAAGTGTTTGCTGCCTTTTCCTTTCACCCCATTAAAGCACCATTGTGATCCCCATCAATACCAGACGGAAAGCGATGTCTTCGACATTACAGTAAACTGCTGGCTGTTGCAATATTCATGGGCTCGAGTGTGGAGTGTAACAGGAAAGCTATCACTTTAAATAGTAACTGGAGACCTAGGGGAGTCAAGCTTGACTGGATTTCCATTTCTCCATTTCACAAGTCCACAGTTTCCTTTTTGCCCCCCCCCCCACGTCTTTTGTTCATTCCGAACACCACTGGCATGTCACCGCTGCCTTCCCTCCTCCGTTTGCTGGTCAGGAGCTGCAATCAGCTGATATTAGCTCACTTTCACACACTGAAGTTCTTTTTTTCCCAGTCCTGGGCGAAGTCATTGGCTTTAACTTCTGTGATTAGGCCATTAAGTCTGATCGGATTGGATTAGGATCTGACAGGTAGTATTTCAGTACGTAGATCAGTAGGTAGAGAGAAATGGCCCTTTGTGGCAAGACTTCAAACCTCTGTGGAGCCTCGTCACTGCAGGTACACGGCTGAAATAGAAACCTTGGGTTGGGGCGTTCATCCTGCACTGAATTTCGCTCGCCCTCCCCTTACTTTTCTTGGCTCCACTTTCACCTTCACAATAAAACCAAAAAATGCAGCGCATAGCAGCATATATATAGTATATAGTCAGAAAAAAAACATACCACGTGGTTACAGCGTTGTAACCGCATGCAGCAATGCAGGGAAGAGGCCGAGCCCAGCGCTGCCTTTCATTCATTTTGATTTCCGGTGCGGTTCACCTGAACAGCTCCACATTACCAAGGGGAAAACAAATTCAAACACACATTTACAATTTGTACAAATCTGTATTGTTCAGTTCAGTTTTCTTTTTCTTCTGTGAGTAATACATATACTGTAACAGCTGGCAGCTGCAGGCTATGGAAACTCTTCAAGTTTCTGATGATCAATTTGCTGAGGTAGTCATGTCATATATCTTTATTTATTTGTGAATTAAGGACAAAACAAATGAAGATACATGCACAGTATTATACATCTTACATATCTTATATCAAAACTATGCAAACATAAGAGACCATCCTGCGAGAAGATGAAGAAGAGCCGATGAGCAGAAAAGCTGAGAGGGCCACAGAGTCCAGATCTTTATCAGCCCACAGTCAGATTAACAGTTCCCTGGGAACTCTCCCTAGAGTCCAGTTAAGATGACTCCAACAACTCAACACAGACCATCGGTCAGTGACGTCCCAAAGAAGCTCAGACTCACAGCTGAAGGCTTCGAGGGATCATCGGCTCGCAAAGAGCAGTCTGACTCTCCACAACACTCCTGGATGTTAGATTAGATTGATGAGGCTCAGGCTGAACCGTTTAGAAGGAACATGAAGCTTCACGCCATCAGCGAAGTACAGAGGAAGAAGCATCATCCTCTTGGCCACGTCACGTCCACGTCATGGAAGGGAAAATGAATTCCCAGGTTTATTAGGGTTTCTTCCAGGATAATGGAAGCAGCTTCCACCTGCTGAAGCTCAGGAGAAGCTGCTGATGCCGATCCTATGGACCGACCTGAAGAGAGCCGCTCACGCCAGCGACATTACTGGTGCCGAAGCGGGTTCGAACAGTTATTAAATCCAAGGGTTCGCTGACCCCTTCCCTCCTGCAGCGCTGCAGGTGTGTTCGACATGTGTTCGTCTACGTCTGTGTGACTGAAGATCAAGCCACGTTTCACGGTCATTCCAAAGGATTCACTGACTTTTCTTCCTTGGAGTCTGACGACTGACATCTCATGTCCCAAGAGGGAACTGAGTAATTGTGGTTGCACTCGAGCATAAGTCCATGTAGAAAGAGTTAAGTAAGCAGTGTAGAAATTGCTCTCATTGGTCTCCCTGAGAGGCTAATTAGTCTGGCTGACCTAAAAATGCAACTAAAAGGCTTTATTGTTTCATCCTGTAAACTACAGAAATATTAATATATCAACACAGGAGGTTTTTCTTTGTCTGCTGCACAATAACCGTAATTGCTTGTTGGATACAATAAACAACTCTCACCAACTTGAAATTAAAGCAACATAAAGTTCTTCATAAGTTCTGTGAAGATTCATGGCTTGAAAGTAGAAAGGTAACGATCGCAGGGAGACCAGGAAAACAAAAGGAAAGTTTTTTCGGGGTAACCTAACATCCCTTCCGCAAGACGGCGCATATATTTATCATTTCCGTAAGTACACACAGCACGTAACCTTGTCGCCTTGAGGACACGAGGAGGTGAAACCAGGTCCTGAAACAGAACATGATGGATTTCCTTGGTGAGCTTTTGCCTCTAGCGACTCATTCCATGCATAGAGGAAAAGGATCCTGACAGGGTTCTTAACCTTGAAAATGGGATTCTTGAAATACTCACAGCGTCGCTGGCAGTAAACTTTCCCACTCAGGAGCAGCGGCGCTCTGCTTATTGCGGTCGACGAATGAGGACATGCTAGCAGCTCCGCCCCGGAAGCAGGAAAAAGGTCACATGTGTCTCAACAGACACTGAATGAGAACAATATACAATTCGCTCTTTATGTGAATGATGCAGCCCTGTTTGTTTTTCCTCCCCCCGACCTCTGGGCTTTACGTGCAGCAGGACAATTCACAGTGGCCCTCCACACTTTCCCCCTCCAGTGTGCGCTAATGTATCTTTCATAAACCCTTCAGTCTGTTTGTATATGTGCTTATGCGCTTGAGTAAACCAAAGGAGAGAGGAACATGTGCTAAGTGGCCGAGGACTGGAGAACGCGCTGCTGAAAGGCCGAGTGTGTGAAAGTTTAATTGACCGACGTGGCAGCGTGGTCGGGTTTGGTCGTAAATGTCATATCCTCTAAAATTCACACAAGTCGTAAACAAAGTCAACCTCATCAGCGTGTTTACTCTCATTAACATTATTACCAGAGAGATTTTGCTGTTTGTTTTGTGTTAATTATCGTTGTGAACTGCTGTAACACCGCCATACTCGGTGGCTCCGTGTCGTGGCTATGCGTCCCACATCTGGGCTGTAATCCAAACTGCACCATGTGGAGTTTTTTTTTTTTTTACAGCATTAAAAATACAGTAGCACCGCGCTAATCTGGAGCCTGCAGGCATGCAGGCTGCTTGGAATAGTGAAATTCTGGGATTATTGTAATGCCAGTCAAATAGTTGGCCCGAGCTTAAGGTGAGGCACACTTGAGGCTGCACTCGCTGCATTTCTTAAAGTGCTTAAAACCTTTCACAGGTGGCAGCCAATTTCTTCCCAGATCAGCGTGCTACTGAAGCCCTGCGAGAACAGGTATAATATTTTCACTCTGCTCTGCTGGATTTTTACAACACAGGGACTAAAGTCTGGAGAAAATATGATTTTGTTTTGTTGCCCTGTCCTATGACCGCTGAACTTTGATGGTCTAAACTGGTCTTCATTGATCTAATACTGGTCTTTTCATGGTCTGAATTGGTCTACAGTGGACTGGCAAAAGTCTAAGATGGTCTTTTGATCGATCTCTTGATGGTTTAAATGCATCTTCTGCCGGACTAAACTATACTTCTGATGGTCTGAGAAGGTATTTAATAATCACAAACTGGTATTTTGATAGTATGAGCTAAATTTTAATGCTCTGACATGGTCTAAATGAGTCTTTAATGGCAGGATCTTGAACCTGGACCAGGTGGGCGGTGCTTGGGCGGGGCTGAGGGTGCTTTGTTGTGACATCACAAAGTTCCAGAAGTCCTGACGGCTGGTTTTAAGGCTCAGTTTCTGAAAACAGGCCGTGAGCATTTCTCCGTGGACTGAGACCTTTGATACTTTGACTGTATTAATATAGAACCTGGACCTGATTTATGATCAAAGCATCTACCTTTAGCCTACATGGGACCATTTAATCAGACCATGATCTCGTGGTGCTCTGGGTGCCTAAAAATAACATGACATTAAAAAGTTCTGTCATACTCACTGTCGTACTGCAGGATCAGATATTTGGCAGAGAATAATGCTGATTCGTTCAGTATTGACGTTTTTGTGACTTGCCAAATGCATAAATGAATAACAATTCCTCATTATGTTAATCGAAAATGTAATCTGGTCACAGTTACATCTCCTCCAGAAAGTATTTTCTGTTGCAGTTGAGTTGTGTAGATAAACGCCATTTCTGGGCGACAGTTGAAATAAACACGATTTGATTTGACTTGTCAGTCTTCTCCTCCTCCTACCACAGCCACTGCAACACAATCACCACAGCTACCGCCGTCACAGATCCAACACACAACGACGGAAACACTCGCACACCTACGATCACCTGACTCCTGACACCTCAGCACTTCAATCAAAAGTCATGCGACACAACATCTTTCAACCCCAGCAGGAGCTGAGAGTCGCTGCAGTCACAGCCCTCAGCCCACCTCTCTCTCTCAGACTTAATGGGTGTCTAACCTCACGGATTACAGCGAGGCAGTGCTGGTGCTCGTATGTGCCGGTCGAGGACCACTGTTTAGAGCTAAAGAGTGAACATACTTCTCAAGTGATACGGGTTTAAAATCTAGGATTAGCGCTGATGGTGAGTGTTTTCTAACATTTTCTGGCCCAAGATCATAATTTCCGGAAGCCCAGTGGCAAAGAGTTGCTATGTTGTGAATCTGAAGCCTAATATTATTTATATGTTGTGTTGTACATATTCTACAACTCCCATGATCCCATGCTGTCACCAAACATTGTATTTTGTTGTGGTTTTGATTGAGAGACCAATAGAGGCAGAAGTTAGACTCATTAAACGTAATATAATCTGTTTTCGCTGGCACTGTAGGAACTCCAAGTGGTGTGTATATAAATGATGACTGATTTCAAGCATATTGTATTTATCTTTATCACACCAAAACAACAAAGAGACATCCATCAGTGTCAGGCACCATCTGCCGATGAAACAAGTATATTCAGGGTTCGAACCATTCAACCTGCAGCAGGTGACGTCCGTGTCTGCCCTCAGTCCGACGACGAGCAGCTCTCTGTTCCAGACTCTCCTCCTTCCTCTTGAACGCTGAGGTTTGTTTTCGTCTCATCCCGAGCATCGGAAACATTTCCTCTGCGCCTCCATCTGCGTCACTACGGTTGCTCTCCTCAGCTGTGGCTGACCAATCATCGCTGCTTGACGTAAAATGCATCGCTGCCGGCGAACAAGTGTGGGCATGTTGCCGCAGACGCCGGATTTTACTAACTCCAGCGCACAGAGAAATGCAGAGACTGACCTGCTGCCGATAGGATTCAGTGTGACGGATGTTCGCTTGTACGTAAAAGTCCTGCACAGTTTTAAGTTAACAAACCCAGGACCAGGAGTGAATCCATTTAGTGCGCCCGAGTCCTGCATTCTATAGGTCCTTACCACCGTCTCCCCACTGACTCTATTGCTGTTAGCTGGTCTGCACAGTGATGGAGTGAGGGATCCCGTTGCACCAGGACCACTACATCCATTTCTAATGCCCCCCCTATGCGGACACGCTGCGTGGACTGCATTATATAGACAATGGTGTTGGTAACCTGCCGTGAATCCAGGAGAGAATGTTGAAAATCACCATCTAGAAAAAGAATACAGTGGCTCGATATTGGGGAAAAGTGACCTCTCTGATATTCTATCACGTCCCCGTTAGGTGTTTGTGTGTTTACTATGACAGCTTACGCTGCATGCTGAGCTGCCTGTAATGCTCTGAATTATTCACTGCAAGACGCTGCTGCTTAATGCGGTCCTGCTGTCTTTTTCAGGTTTCACCAGATTAAAAAAACAGTTCAGCTCTGGAATAAATGAAACCCAATCACACGCAGCACCGAGCGCACGAGAGGGCAGTTACCAGAGCTTTCAGACCTCCAGGCCTCTCAAGGGTTCGGACACCACGGAGGGGGTTTCGGTGAGGCAAACCTTCATACAGTGGTGTCCAAAAGTCTGAGACCGGTTTAAGGATAACTGTGTGAACATGTGAAGTAAATTGATTTGATAGAACTGCAGGGTGTGCGGTGTCTGGGTAGCAGAATCATTCTGTGATGATATTATCACATTACATCTTTGTTCTGCACATTTCTCTTGTGTAAATGTATTCAGACTACAAACGTGTCTGTCACTCACGTTAGACGCAGCTCATGTGGATTCAGTCCATTTAATAAAAAAACAGGAAAAAAAACAAACAAAAAAAAACCCCAAAAAAAACACACACACTAAAGTTGCTTTGCCGTAACGATGCAAAGGCGTTCCAATTTTATTGTCTGTCTCAGGCGACGACAGTTATGGGCCAATGTTACAACGATCAGAGGAGAAATCTGGTCCTGGACCTCGGCCAGCACTGATGTTAGGACCAGATTATCTGGTAACGTGAGGTTCACAGATCCAGTCTAAAACTCCTTCAACTGCTCATAGACTCATGAGGGCCATCTGCTTTCCCATGAGGTCAGTGAGATTCTCTGGCGTGACGTGTGCTATATAATATACAGCGTACGCTTTATACATATGCATCTTCTTCAGAGAAGTATTGTTTTCATTATTAATTGTTATTGACTGTCTTTCAGCCTCATTAGCTTCAGAAATGGTACGATCGTTTAACCCAGAACCCCCCAGGAACCTCCTTGAGGGGGTTCCAGGATGTCCCTCTTATAATTCCATCAATACAGAGCAGATTGCGTCTTTAGGTTTAGATTTACAAGATGACTGGACGCGGGTGATACGTCATTATTTTCAAATCTTGTAGCGCGAACATGATTTAAATTAGAGGGACAAACAGCTGTGAAGTCAAATGGGATTTCATCTGACTTATGTCAAAGGGAATAAAAGCAACCTATGAAGTAAAAAGGTTGCTTTGTCTACTCAACAGACTTCATTCACTTCCCCTGGGGTAATATGCTGCACATTTTAATCACTGGCAGTTGTCACAAATAGGCAGATAATGCTGAGATGACATAGATCTGACAATAAATTATGGTGGGAGTGACAAAGTCTCCAGTCGTTGTTTGAAAGTAGCTTTGGAGACAATGTAACATTTGTGAGTCTGTGCGTTGAGACGTCTCCTCGGGTTTGTCGTATTCTTCCCAGCGGTTTTGTCGACGTGCAAGATCACGTTATTTCCTCTCTGCAGCAGTATTTTTATTGTTAACCTGAGATCCTGCAGCTGGAGATTTTAACCCTGTTAAGCACACAGAAGAGTATACGATATATATATATATATATATATATATATATATATATATCAGTGTGACCCTTTTACTGGAGAATGGTATCCATTCTCATCCGCCATCTTTGATAGTGATGTCTAGAGTCACATCTCTACATGGGACACTCCTATTGGCCCCAGTGGGTGATGTCACAGCCAATCAGAGTGTCTCCTTCAGAGGCCTAGCTGTCAGCTGCTTGTAGCCAAAGTCAATAGGATCAATCCTGTATTTTTCTGATCTCAGAGTGAGGAGAAGTTGCTCTGAGTTTATTGTAGTGACAGAATAAAGACAGAGAGACATGGACAATAAGATATTTAGAGCATTAGAGGCTTTGGAGCTGATTTTTCATCATTACTGCTCCAAAGAATGAGCAGAACTCAGATCAGATAAAGAGAGAAACTTCAAATCAGCTCTAGAACAACACAAACACGTGGAACTTTCTGTGTTGAAGTTTTCTTTGGTTTACAGTGTTTTTATGGATAAATTCAACACATTCAATGTCTGTTTTTTTTTTTTCTATTATAGTGATTAGTCTTTATTGAGAGGCATTTATTGAGAGGCATGGCTGAGGTTGTGCTGTTTCTGAATATGTGGAGACATGGTGAGTGGCTCTTTACAGGCAGTAGGTAGATCTGAGCTCGTACTGTTGGCAGTGCATCCATGGATGTGCAGATCCACCAGCCTGACTGAAGCACCCACGATTTACACTAATGCAGAGCGAGCGTCAAGGTCCCATCCCTGAGGAGCCTATCTGATAATCGTATTCTCAGGTCATGTGAACCCAAACACGGAACATCATTCTGTCAAAGCAGGTTTTCTGTCCTTTTTCCCAGCTAATCTCCCCTCAGCAGGTTGTGCTGCTGCGGACCCCCACCCCACCGTCCTGGCTAGATAGGTTGACTGGTTAGATGAGGATTGCCTTGATGTCCTTCCCAGCCCCGAAAATAAAAGAAAAAAAGAAAAAAGAAAAAAAAAGAAAGTTGCTGTTTGTGTATCACAGATGATGGGTTGTCACAGCTGAGTGTAAGAGATAGTGCTGCTTGACAACATTGCTTTCAGAGCACAAATTGAGTTGGTATCGCTGTCCTGCAACGCTCTGATGCTGTGTGATGTGCTTTCTCAGGGGCAACTGTGCAACTGCATTTGTAATCATCTAATGCAAGACAACAACTTCCTCTTATGATCTTGTTTTTTTTTGTTTTTTTTTGTTCGTTTTTTTTCCAAATGGGAGCATTAAACGCAGTGGCATAGAAATATTTGACTTGTTAGAGCGTGATGTCATGTATACTGTCAGAGAAAATTGTTTCTTTTTTCAGTACTTGAATGGTATTCTGCTTTTATTATGTTTCCATTCCCTGATACTTCAGCTGAATGCTTTTCATGTCCTCTAAACATCAGCCTCTAACAGTCCTGTCAAGTTTCTCACTGCCAGCCAAGTTTGCATGCCTCACTTTTTACTCTCTCCTACACAATTCAACCCAGAGCCCATTCATTTTGGCATCTATTTGATCAGAGCAGAGCTAGTCAGCAGAAACAATGGCTGTGGCGTGCGCCTTTGAAGCCTATTGTAGCAGCGGTGGTTGAGAAAACGTCAGATCTTCCCCAAGTTGGACAATCAAAGGTGCTGATGAGCGGCGGAGGCTGACAGGGAAGTGAATTCATGGGGACAGGGGGCTCAGGGCCACGGCAGATAGACAGGAGGGCTGAATCTCGGATCACACAACTCTGTCTCTTTAGGCACTCTTCGATATGAGTGAAGCACTTTGTCAACTGATTTCACATCACAGAAAGTGGCAAGGAAACAGAGGCACTGAAGAATTGATTTAAATGCTGTGAACTGCGAGGGGAGGGGGGGGCACATGGGTGATGGTTGATTTATGAGATGTTGCTGTGAGGACTTAAAGGACTTGTGTGTGTGTGTGTGTGTGTGTGTGTGTTGAGAGGATGTTTGATTCTCTCGGCCCTTGAAATTGTATTGTGTAAGCATTCACAAGTGGAAGCCTCTAATCAGGCCTGGGTGTTGCTTATGTAACCAGGGTGCACTGTGGGTACATGTGGGCCGAGTCATTAGAAAGCTCCATTTACAGGAGTTTAGCATCGTGATAGGAGGCCAAGAGCTTCGCCGCCCTTCCTCCCAGCGCACCTTCATCACTCAGCGTACCGCTTCCTCTTTCCCGTCTTCCCTCGCACTGATCCCTCTCCGGTTTGTGACACTTCCTTGTAAAAGGCCCTGCAAGCCGTTCCCACTTCCTTGTTACATGAATGCTCAGGAGTACTTGTTCAGCACCATTGTTGTATGCATGCATGCGTGCGTCCAGTCCTACCTTTACTGTGTCTTTTCAGTTGACAAAATGTCCCACCTGTCATATCCGAGTCTGAAAGGCTGTTGGCCTGGATTTAACAGGAATAGATAAGTCACTGCGTTTCGGTCACGCTTTTGATTTTGAGTGCCTTCAGGGCAGTATGCGCTGACTGCTGTGTGAATTTTCGTAGCACGCATCGAGCGAACCGCAGAGGCAGAGGAAGCAGCGAGGGTGCAGGAGCCGGGATCTGCCAATCCGGGCTGCAGACGTGATAATAGATAATACAACAATGGCATCTTTTTGTGTTCCAGCGCACGTCGACCTGCAGTGACGCTCAGCACAGCAATGATCGCTGGTGTGACAGTGGGCACCATTTGCCTCTGTTGTCTATTTCCTAATAATGACCAGGGAAGTTGTTTTACAAGCATGTTTCCTGGCAAAGATTGCGAGCAATTCATGTCAAAGAGAGAAGAAAGAACAAAAAAAAAAAAAAAAACTAGAGGCTGGTCAGTTCCAAGAAGGAGAATAAAATCAACTCATTTCTAGGAAGTTAACAGGAAACTAAAGAAAGCCAGAGACTAAAGCATTATCTCCGCAAATCATTGCCTGAATAAATTTGAGAAAACTACAAAAGCATTTGCAGGCTCATACATCATAACACATCTAAAAGGCCTGGTTTTATGGGAAATTTCTCTTCTGCTGTTTCTCTGAACAGCGAACAAATGACCCTCACCTGTCGATACATGTGTCATTTAGAACACAAATATGTGGCCTGGAGAAACGTTCTTGCTCCTCAGTAATGGGTAATATTCCGTTTTTTTTTACATAAGAGCATGTGGCAACACCAAAAACTCACAGATTATAGACCTACAACGTTGAACACCTACTCCAGTTTTTCCAGAGGCGCTACTGTAACCACTTCAACCACTTTTAGTTTTCTCACCAAGCAAAGTAATGTAGCTTATCTTATCACAAGTCATTTTGTCTGTGTTTCTGAGACTCTTTTTCATGTTGCCAGGAAATAATCCAGCCCAAAAACTTCCATAAAACCGCAACATACTGTTTTTTTTACGCTGTGATTAAATGAACAACACACAACAAACACGGAGCCTTGGAAGCGCTGCTTCAGAATTGAATTGTGTTACTTTAGCACGGAGGCTGTGTCCATGTGCGATGATAATCAGAGCGATCGGCGACAAGCTCATGCCTTTGCCAATGTAAACACAATATTTGGTTTGCTTTACCATGGATGAGGAAATGTATTATTCGTATTATTATTTGTATGGTTGATAATTAATGTTAAAATTAATTTGCCCTTTTGTAATGTATTTCATACGCCTCCGATCATATTGGCTTTTGGAAATTTCAAAGTGTGACGATAGGACAACCTCAATCCAACTCTTTTGTGCTAAGCTAAGCTAACCCACTGCTGGCAGCAGCTTCATGTTCACATCCTTATTCGTCATACAGACACGAGCTTGGTATCTATCTTCTCCTACTATTGGTATGAAAGTGAACCAGGATAAATTCCAAAACATCAAATTGGGGGCAGGGAGAGGGGCTTGGTTCTGGTTGACATCTGACCAGGTTGAAATCCAATTTAGATCGGCCTTTCCCAGACTAAATCTTGTAGCTTGTAGCTCCTTAGGTGAAGACAGACTGTACAAAGCAAATATTTTCTACCGTCTTTCTCCCACCCTTCTCGGTGTTGCTTCACAGCACAGGGTAAAAAGATCTCTGTCAGAAAATGTCATTAGTTATTTGGCCACACTGCAAGTTCCCATCCTGCTGTGGGTGATTTTAACAAGAAGTGTATTTATATATCTGGGACAATGATCACAATTACTGCAAAAATTTCTTTGTTTGCCGGAAGGCTCATTTTTAGATGTTGTGTCTCGGGCCAAAAAGCATCTTAAACCATAGACCACCATTATAAGGAACAGACACGACACCTCAAACTGCAAACAAGGTCAAATATTACTCTCAATGTAAAATGGACTGAGTAAGACACTCTGCAGTGGACCACACAGTCTTGAAGCAGACCAGGACCGGGCCTCATCCCCTGGGCAATCAACTTTTGTTGGACATGCGGGATACCATCTCGTATGGAGTTCGGAAAGTTGTGGGCTCCAACTGGGTCCCTTTTTTTTTTCACATATCGGTGAGTTTAAATAATGAGCAGCCGAGCTACATTAGCTGGCATCGCTTGCCCTCTAGCCACAAAAATCCAGTTGGCAGACACCTATTATGGACAAGAAGATGCAAGTTCTGAACAAAAATTGCGCCAAAGCCCTTCATGGAGCCTAGCAGTTCTTCCCCGGCTTCCTGTCTTTGTGATAAACTAGGCTAAACACACTGTGGACCGTTCCCTGTCCTGGACATTAGACTAACATATCACAACAATGCTAGCTGGCTAACGGTTGAGATCTACTTTACTCAGTTGTGCTTCCAATGCACTCAGGTCACACCCAGCTGGAAGGGGGGTTACGGCTTACTAAGCACCTGCTTTGGCCGTTAGACGCTCGCGGTTTAGTGCGACATCAAGGGGCAGTCGCAATCGCTTACAGAACCTTTAAATTGCAGTCTAATTTTACCCCTAAACCTCAGTCACAATCTGAAACCAGCTGCTTGCAGAAGAGAGTGCAAGCAGTGTTCGTTCGCTTTCAGGTCCAAAACTGAGTGGATCTCAAAAGGATTCAAGTAGAAGAACACTCTCTTCCTCTGTCTCCCTATGAGCTCTGTTGCTCCTGATTTCTTGGAACTTCTGGTTGCTTTTTGTCTTCCCAGAACCCTCTGGTGCATGAAAGAAAAATGAAATAAAAAAACATCCCCCACCTCCTCCTCCTCATACGCCTCCTCCTCCTAGGCTTTCTTTGCTCTCCTTCTGGGAGCAAAAGAGAGAGAAAGAGAGAGTGCAAAAGATGTGTAGAGAGAGAGAGAGAGAGAGAGAGAGAGAGAGAGGGATGGGGGAGAAGTGGGGAGGAGGGATGGTGTATAGATTAAGGAGAGGGAGCGAGGGACATGAAGAGACAGAGAGAGAAGCAGGGGGAGAAATGAGAGAGGAAGGATGGTAAAGAAGGCAGGAGATATAGCCAGAGGCCCTGCTTCTCTTTCCCTCTCTGTTTTCTCTCTTATTCTCTCCATCTCTCCCTCTCTCTTTCGCTCCCCACATCACGGGCAGAAGCAGCGCTGGATGCTAATTACTTATTAGATTGCAGATATGCGTGGCGGGGTATCAGGGCTAATTAGGTTAGCGCCCCGCTAAAATGAAACGTCTTAATGCTGACAACGGTTACGGTATCTCCAGCCCAACAACGGCCCCCACCACCACCCATCATTTCCCCAACCCTCCTGTGAGTCTAGTCAGACTTGATCCAAAATAAGCCAACCTGAGTGATGGGCAGTAGCTGAAGGACGGAACAGGGCCGGCTGGAAAATGCAGCTGATGTCCCAGACAGACAGGAGGAGGGATGAGGCAGCCTCAGACGGCCCTAATTATCCCACTGACCTTTCCAGCAGACTCAGAGCGGAAGGAGGAGAAGAGGAAGAAAAGCGAGCAGCTCTCGGACAGCACGCCGGGGCTCGCTGCTGACGTGTGAGAAAGCCAAGCGTCTTCTATGAGACCAATAAAATCGACGGCGTTAGCTGCTTGCTCAAACGCCTCGGATGAGCCGTGTTTACGCTGACCTTTGTTTACATTTACCTGTCAGGTAAAAAAAAAAAAAAAAAAAAAGCGGGAGCTTGAAGGGAGAACGCTGCTGTTCCTCCGACTAACCAACACCGTGAACACCGTGTTTCTACGCAGCCCACTTAGCGAAGGCGGCGCGTTAGCAGAGCAGCGGCCGCAGCGGCTTCTCTCTACCCATCTGCACACGATGCATTCAGGCACAGTGCTAAGTGTAGGTCACCCGTGGTTTTTTTTTTTTTTTTTTTTGTGTTCAGGGTCCAATGCATAATGACTGTAGCTATAACGTGTGAACAGAAGAAATAGACCTGAAGTGTGAGAATGTGCTTCGGGTTGTGTTTAGGCACTTAAATCCTGTGTGAGCAGATGCTGATTGAAATAGAAACGTCAGTTATCAGTTGTGGGACGTACGACCGAAAACACATGGTTGATACGACGCCTGTGCTGACATCCAGTAACCCTAGACAAAAGTATTTCTTTGCCACACGTGTGGTTTGACTTCAGCGGCAATCAGGCAACCAGTCAGTTAGACAACAGTCAGTTTAGATGGCTTGCCATGATGTTTGGCTGAGACAAAGATGCGGCACCATCACAGTTTTTCGTTTGTCCAATACTTTGGTTTATGATCAATACCTGAAAAACAAACGACACTGCTCTCAGCTTCAGCTGTACCTTTTGTTCTGGTTTTGGTTTTGAAAGGTTTGTTCACAGGGATGATGGTGCCAGATCACACTCATGATGAACGTTAAATGTTAAACCGCTCATTTTTGTACTGGCGTATTGAATTGAAACTGATTCTGGGTTTCAAAAACAGTGGATGCTATCATGTCTTTGGATGGAGAGAGACAACAGTCTCACCATAAACCCACACTAAACAGAACCATTTTTAACTTCATCAGGAAGCTTATACCATAACAGAGACATTCTCCACCCGATGAATCAACCGTAGTTCTGCCCCGAAAACCTACTGGGATTGATCATTTTGGAAGGGATCATTTTTGATCAAGCTTTTGTAGCATGTCAGTCACCAAAGCCCTGGGAGCAGTGACATCTTAGCTGCATGGTACAACTAGAGCAGGTCGCCCGTTGGCTTCATGCTAAATCACAGTCAACATGGCAGACAGTTATTCTTACCATTTAAATGCTAATTATCACTGTGACTGTGGCCAGTTACTCTGGTTAATGTAACTCATATCAGGGTCTTCCTGACACATGAGGCAAACGGTGTAAGTTTGTTTAGTGTCAGTCAGAGCATGGCGGAAGACACAACGTTGTTGTGCATTGTCAGCACCAAAAGGAGCTCAGACACGCCCCAGCCTACAAAACACGTTCTCCAGACATAGAAGAAAACGCTTCTTTGGTACAAGATCCGACACAATTTGCATTATCATTATTCTCAAATTTTTTTAAGTGAAAATAAAATGAAAAAAATGATCATTTTAACAGATTTTTCTTTGTATATATATTTTTTTGCATGCATTTTTTTGCCCTAACTCTAATACCTTCACCAAAGTTACTGGCCTATATATCCTTCCATTCTGACAGTTGCTTTTTTGTAAATAGCTATTCATTGCACGCAAATCCCAATGTAGTGTCCACGTGCGTCAGATGTCTATTGAAAAAGTTATTCGATAAATCAACCTGCTAAAAAGGCGATTGGTTCACTTGGCAAAATGATTTCAGGTTCAACAACTGTGTTATTATTATTTTGATCGCTACAATCATTATATTACATTTTCATGCAGTTTCATCCCGTGTCAGGTGATTAGATAAATTGTAAGTAAATCCAGATCAGAAAAAAACTTTGTAAAGGTTAACAGTTTGCAGACTAACCCTACTGTGCACTTTTCCTGCGCAAAATGTGATTATAATTAACATTTTAACTCTGTTCATTTTCGGTTTGACCTCGAAATAAAGTGTTTTATTTCATCTCGCTAAAATATTAACTTGTTAATATCCTGTCTAATGTCTGACTGCCTGTATTTGTGCTCCGATTTTGATGTAGCGTTGCCAGATCTAATCAATTACTTTGGAGAGTTCAGTTTTTTCATAACCGATGGAAAAACAAACTAATGGCCGGAGCTCCAGATTTAAGACCCAGCTAATAAACATGAATTATCCGTTGAAGGCTTGGCTCCAGCTCCTACACCCGGCTCGGCCAATGAGTTTGTAAAAAAAAAAAAAAAAAACTGTAATAATTAGATGTGTTACTTCAGAAGAGACAGAATGTAATTACAACAGAGGCTGCAATAAAAAAGAGAGACTGTGAAGCAAAGAGACAACAACTGGAGACATGTAGACCGTGTTTTCAGTCCAGAATACTGGAGCCGCTTCTTTTTCAAAGTACCATTTGTTAGAAAATGATCAAATATATCTCTTTTTATTCACTGGTCACAAGAAATGGTGAATAGACACGCACAAAGTGAATTAATATTGCACTAGGAAAAATCTGTGGCGTTATATTTTAAAATGTAAAGTTGTTGCAATTCTGATACTTGCCTCCGACTCTGCTTCGAATACAGGATTGGGTATCGGCAAGTCCATTTACCGATCCAGTACCATGTCATTTGTAATTGCTGACATTTTGATAACGGCTAACGTTCATGCCGACGTTACACTGTTGATAAGAAGGCAATTCTATTTTCCCGCTTTGAAACCGTAAGCCGCACAGGAGGTGGTGTCGTGGAGCCACAGGGAACTGCTGTTTTAGAGCAGCGAATGTCTGGATGATGTCTGGTCAATAGTGTAACGAAAGCTGTTAGCAAAATGTCAGCAATTTTGCAACACTTTACTCTGGAAAGTCCCACTAAAAAAAAAAAAAAAAAAAAAAACGACAAGTGCAGTATTAAAAGCTGCAATTTAAAGGGGAGGGACTAGTGTCGACAAGCATCGGTATTTTACCGTCTTTCCAGCAAAATTAGCAGGTATACCCAGGTTGTAAGTAAACAAGCTAATAAAAGCCAGTTGACCTCTTTCCCCACTGCCTTTCTGCTCCGACTGAGGACAAAAATACAACTGCGAGAAGCGGTGTCAGTATAAAACCAGTCTCACGTCCAGGTTGGTGCTCCTGTTTAAGTGTTTGATGAAAGGTGTGCGTCTGTGCTCTGAGAGGCGCTACAGCGGGGGGGAAAAAAAGACCACCGCGAATGTGTTCACCAGGGTGTTGTGTTTACATCAATGCAGATCGAAGCCGGAACCAATAAACACCCATGTTTACTGCAGAGTCATGCGACCTGGGGTTTTTTACCTTTGGAAAAGGGGCTTGAACTGTGATTGGCTTGGTTAGTGGCTCAGCTTATTGATCCAGCTCAGACTACTACTTCCTCCTTCTCATTACAAATTCATTTCTTTTTTTTTTTTTATTATCATTTTTAAAAAGTAATACCTTCATAATAATACCTTCGGCAATCTGTTCATCCAGTTTTAAAACTGGTGTTAAAGATAATTACTTAGACTCACATACAGGCAGCTTTCATTTTAGCTTCTCCCAAAAAATTCTCTATCAGCTGGACCGGCACCGTGTTGTTGAGTAAAACGTGGCAGGGGACAGAGGACAGAATATCTCATATGCTTGCTGAACAGGTGGTTCAATAAAGTTCTTTCTGGCCTTTTACCTTTTGTTGCTATGACAGTGAGGGAAAGTTCAGGGCTAGTTGTCGTCAACAGTTGTCGAGTCATCTTTACTTCACCTGGTTCTGTGTGTGTGTGTGTGTGTGTGTGTGTGTGTCATATGCAGCCTCTCTTTCCTAAGGAAGCATGGCAATCATAAATTAAATTAAAAAGAAATACACAGGAGTTAATGTTTAAATATTGTCTGGTCACCACAAATAAATCAATGAATGGGAAAAACAATATCCACATATTGATGAAGACGTATTTGTATTTTGATGGCGTCAATTACGGTGACTAATCGCGGCAGCCCTGTTGCATCAAGTGACGTTTTTCTGCCTTTCATATTTGCATTTCACCCACACAGAAAACTACTTTATCTACACACATTACATTACATTATCTACCATGTAGAAGGTTATATGTACATGTGGAATAGACTTTGACTGGTTCATGTAGTTAACATCATGCACCACAAAATGCATCAGTGGTGCATAAGTGGTGCACCCTCTGTGGTGTCACCCATTGGTTTGTGAACTGCTGTTTTGAAGCCTTGAGTTTGTAATTTGACTGATGCCATCTTGATTCTTTGAAACCAGAAGAAACCATATTTGGGGGAGAAGGTGGAGCTGAGGAGTTACAGCATAATGCATACAGTGCTTTATGGTCTATTTTCCTCTAAATGGACCATCATTTAAAAAATTAACATCATGTTGTAGTGAAGACTTGAAACTAGAGACTGAGACCATAAACTCATTAGGAAACGTTTACTGAGCTAATAAATCAAGGGAGAAGTAGGGACATTTTCCCATAGACTTCAATATAATCTGACTTCTTTAACAACCAGTGGAGTCGCCCCCTGATGGCCATTAGATAGAATGAAGGTTTAAAGCTCTTCAGCAGTGGATTCACTTTACAGACCCAGAGTCTACATCCACTTTAGGCAGTCTTGGTTCGAGGGCAGTTTCTCTCTCCTCTGCTTCACCTAACTGAATAATACATCTACATGCTTGTCTCTCATTGGTTCTTTTTTCATGCCAAATGGTGTGTATGTGTATGTGTGATATTTCTTCTACTTACAACCTCGCTCCAACTACAGATAGTACCAGAGGAAGAAGCTTTGCTGCATGCCATTGCACTTGTTCACCAGTCATTTCAACTCGCATCTTCATGTGATCAGTGATCGCATTACTGCAAATATACTTGGCATCTTTATCAAACAAAGAGATATATATATGTGGTTCGAGGAAATGTTTCCAGTAAACATCCTGTCTTAGAAATCATATGTGGAGATGGTCCAAGATATATATAAATAAACCTGACGACATTACCGTTACCATTTACATACGAGCTGCATCCCATTTGAGGGCCTACGTAGGTGTGGCCCTTTGTAGCCACTGTAGACGGCAAAGGCTGACTTGAAATGGATTTTTGCTTTGCATCACCAGCTAGGCCCAGCCTCACTGTGAATCCTGTTGCCTAGCAACCTTGACAAGTCGTAACTTATTTTCACAGAAACTGGACGTTTTAAGACCCTCCTTGATTTTAACAGTTGTAGCATATTGTTTTCATTACCGGTGTACAATGAATCTGAACAAATAATAATCGCCTCAAATGCAGCCTCTCACGGATGCGGTCCCCCGAATGTGGACCCAGCTCTAGACATTCAGTCTAAGGCACAATTGGACAGTTTCAAAGTCACTGTTCACTTTGTTTCACTTTAGTTTTTCACCTGCTCTCATGCCACGTGTGGTCCCACTGGGCTCTGTCCTTGGCCCTGTTTTGTTCAGTTTGTATTTGTTGCCATGTTAATTACCATTCACCCGATCATGTGTCCTACTATCGTTACACCAATGACTCCCACAAGCCCAGAAAATCCTAACAATGCTGCTTCTTCTGAGGACAGCCTGGTTTCTAATTGGTTATTGGTCCATATTGTATTTCTAACAGCTCAGGTTGTTTTAGATTAGTAACTCAACTTCAACCAACACAATGAGACTTTTGTTCAATCCTGCTATTTACAAAGTAGAAATATCACCAAAGTCCAACCAATGCTGCCCAAAAACACAGTTGAACAACTTCTCTCATTTTTTTCCCCTCCCACTGACTGCAACTCAATATTTACTTGCCTTAATGATGGAGAGGTTGTAGTTTACAGTTGGTTCAAAACACAGCAGCAAGATTTCTCACAAACACTGGACACAGAGCACATTACTCCAGTCCTGGCTGAATTACACTGGCTCCCCATTCATTATAAAATTCAATTTAAGTTTCTATTGATTACTTTAAAATCACTACATGCTCTGGCTGCACTCTGCATCTAAGAATTCTTAGCAAGCTATTCTGAGGACTTAAAACAAAAAAAGAGGGGGGGTACATATTTACTGTTTTAGCTCCGGCACTGTGGAACAACCCCATCCACCCTCCCCCAAAAGAAAAAAAAAAAAACAAAAAAAAAACAAAACAGCTGGGTCAGTTCCTGAGTTTAAAAAGCTTTTAAAAACTGTCCAGACTGCATGTGTATATTATATTTATATAGAATATATATATATATAATAGTTCATCATGTTTATTCAAATGTTGTATGTCATTTTTTTTACCTTTATTGTTTTTATCGTTATCACCTCTGTTCATATTTTCATTTATTTGCTTCCTTTGTATCACTTTTATTGTATAATACTGCATTTGGTGAAGTACGTTGTAACTCCACCATAGAAATAAAGTTTATTATTATTATCATTATTATGAGCCCATGGGCACAGTTACATAGCTGTAAATTATTGCTGGAAGATGAAAATTGCCTCTGAATTTCATTATTCATTTCATGCTGGGTGTGCAGAAAGACTGTTTTAATTCTTTTCAAAAATCTCTCTAATGGCAGATGCATACTGACATTCCATTTCATATACATTGTACACAATATTATATGACACAAAAGAAAATATTGTAGGAAACAGACAAAGGACTCAGACACTCAATATTTACACTCCATCACTCAATACTGTCATGGTAATAAAGGATGAAATCAATGCGTGTAATGTTTAAAGTGTCGCTCTTCAGCCCACAGTTCGAATGGGTTGGTTCACTCTCACATAAAGATAAAGCAGTTCAGGCTAAATCATTTACACCAGATTTAATGAGAATACACAGCTGTTTTAAACAGTTAACTCTTTTTACCATCCCCACTCTGTCATCCTCACTCTGTCATCCTCACTCTATCAGCCTCACTCTGCCATCCTCACTGTATCATCCTCATTCTGTTATCCTCAATATCTCACCCTCACTCTGTCATCCTCACTCTGTTATCCTCACTCTGCCATCCTCATTATGTCATCCTCACTCTGTCATCCTCACTCTATCATCCTCATTCTGTTATCCTCACTATCTCACCCTCACTCTGTCATCCTCACTCTGTTATCCTCACTCTGTCATCCTCACTCTATCAGCCTCACTCTGCCATCCTCACTGTATCATCCTCATTCTGTTATCCTCACTATCTCACCCTCACTCTGTCATCCTCACTCTGTTATCCTCACTGCATCATCCTCTATCTGTCATCCTCATTCTGCCATCCTCATTCTGCCATCCTCACTCTGTCATTCTCATTATGACATCCTCACTCTGTCATCCGCACTCTGTCATCCTCATTATGTCATCCTCATTATGTCATCCTCACTCTGTCATCCTCACTGTATCATCCTCATTGTGTCATCCTCACTCTGCCATCCTCACTGTCATCCTCACTCTATCATCCTCACTCTGTCACTCTCACTCTCACCCTCACTCTGTCATCCTCATCCTATCATCCTCACTCTGTCATCCTCACTGTATCATCCTCACCCTCACTCTGTCATCCTCACTCTGTCACCCTTGAGCTCAGTGTATCCGTGGTGTTTCTGGTTTAACAGCATTGTTCTGAATAGGAAACAGTGTGTTAGAGTGTGTCTTCTGAAAGATGTCACAGCACAGATAAGAATAATGAATAAGAGTAAGGATAATAAATTCACAAGAAAATATTATAAAGAACTGAAATCAAACAGCCTCTTCTTAGAGAATTAAAAGCAGAATAAAACTGCAGAAACGTGAAAATAAACTATGAAGTATAAACTCCACAGCCACTGACAAACACGTTTAAACGAAATAGAGAATCTGCTCTAGGTTCAGATTCTCTGCTTGTCCCCCCCCCCCCCCAGCACTAAACACACGCTAACCAGTCAGTTCAGCCTCTGTGCTCTCACTGTGCTGCCCAGAGTTTTTAAACACTGGGGTAAATGAGCACTTTGCACCCACAACGGCATGTGTCCGAAAACGGCAGCAAAGGGGGTGCACCCCCACTGCCTGAGACATGGAGGAGAGGAAAACCAGTTCTGAGTCCAGCTGGAGCCCTTTAGCAGCTCGTAGGGTAAAAACAGACCAGTTACTGGTTTCACAGTTGGACTGGGAAAGAAATTGAGGCTTGGTTTCATCCGGTGGGACAAGCTGCACAGATGACAGGCACACAGAGACAGCAGGTAAAGACACTGACGGAGCTGGTAAACACTTTAAAAACTTTATGGATGTTTTTATGGTCCACCGGCCGACTGTGATTTGAGGTCATGGCTCTGGTCCCATCTCTTTCTCTGTCTGAGGCCTTTTTAGACGTTTTGTTGGTTTCTTCAACAGAAATTCTGGAAGGTCACTTTCACCAGACTGGCCACAAAAAAACAAGGAACTTCCTGCTCATTTTACAGCACACACAGAAAGGGGTTGTTTGTGCTCTGCCCAGGACACCATTACTCCACTTTATCTTTACAGAGGAAACAGTTGCCTTCACCAATAAACCAAAACATTAAGACCACTGAGAGGTGAAGTAATAACATTACCTGGTTACCATGGTTACCTGTCAGTGGTGGATATATCAGGCAGCAGCTGAACATTTAGTCCTGAAGTTGATGTGTTCAATCAGAGCATCTCCAACACTGCAGCTCTCTGGGATGTTCCTGGGCTGCAGTGGTCAGGACCTACCAGAAGTGGTCCAAGGAGGGAAAACCACTGGACCACAGACTCCACATGAAGAGCCACTAGTCACCTCTGATATGTCCCACCTCCCTAAACATGGTTCAGACCAAGTCCCCCCCTTCATGGAAACAGTCTTCCCTAATGGCAGTGGCCTCTTTCAGCAGGATAATGCTCCCTGTCACTGCAACAATGGTTCAGGAGCTTTGAGGAACAACAACCAGTTCAAGGTGTTGACTTGGCTCCAACTTCCCCAGATCTCAGTCCAATCCAGCATCTGTGGGATGAGCTGGACCAACAAGTCTGATCCATGGAGACTCCACCTCACAACTTCAGGACTTAAAGGATCTGCTGCTAAGGTCTTGGTCCAGATACCACAGCTCAGCTTCAGAGGTCTAGAGGAGTCCAGGCCTGTTTTGGCAGCTAAAGGGGGCCCTACACAATATTAGGAAAGTGGTCATCATGTTATATTAAATAATCTCCACCTGAATTAGACCTTGACTGTCTCAGATGTGAATCTCATATTCGGTGCTAAAGGTGACGAGCGGTGTGTCACGGCGGGTCAAAGCTCAGATGTACCCGTTCAAGCAATGACGTCGCCCTCATTTCCTATTGATAAACACCCCAATGGACTGGAGCTGTGATTTGATTAAACTAACCTATTTTATTACACTCACTTAAAATCTGATCACAATCACATCTAATTTAATTAAGATGGCTTATTATTTGCGTGCAGCGCCTTCTCGCAGTATGAGTGTTTTCTTACGAGCACCTTGTTTTAACCCGGAGCTCGTTTTTGTTTCTTCTCAGACTTGTTACTTCCAGTTAGAGAAAGGACACCCTCTGTAAATGAGTCCATATTTGATCTTGTAACCCCCACCCACTGTGTGTGTGTGTGTGTGTGTGTGTGTGTGTGTGTGTGTGTGTGTGTGTATGTGTACAGAACCCGCACACACACACAGTTTTCTCATCTAAAAATGTGGCTGTAACATCTTGGTTTCAGTGCAGGGACTTCTTGCAAGGCGCTGATGAAGCTAGGGACAGATGCATTGTGGGTGGCATCAGGAAGAAGGGGGCTGTGGGTTCCTGGGAAGGAACCCCAGGGCCCCTGGAGACGTGTGGCAGGAAACCCTGTGCTGTTAATTAATGTTGTCCACGGTTACACAAATGCTCTCTCCTATCAAGCACAGTGGAGTTACAGCCAGATCTGTGTGTGTGTGTGTGTGTGTGTGTGTGCATGTGCTTGTGTGTGCATGTGTCCGTGTTGTGTTTACTGTATGTGTGAGTTCATGTGCATGTGAGCGTGTTCTCGGCAGTATTAGTGCTTCAGAGAATAAATTACAGCCTCTCCTTGCACATTTGAAGGGGACTGCATGAATTTTACAGCTGAACAATCATCGGTTCCCTCTTGACACACACACACACACACACACACACACACACACACACACACACACACTAACAGCCTGCTGCCTCAATTCTAGATGGGTCAGAATTGGTGAAAATCGTAAACACCAGGCCACGGCCGTCCGAATGAAGTTGGACTGTTCTGTTGTCTCGCTGGAGAGAAAGGCAAACTAATGCGTTTCAATTGCTTTTATTGTTTGTTTTTTTCGGCTCCAGCTCAACTTAAACACACCTACACACTCCATCCAAGCACCTTATGCAACGCTGTAACTCACAGTGTGGGAGGGGTAACAAATTGTTGTTTATGTACCGCGTGCGTAGGATTTGTGCGTTTGAGTCAAGGAGAAAGAGAAAGAATAGATTAATAATAATAAGCCCAGAAATCTCTCTCTCTCTCTCTCTCTCTCTCTCTCTCTCTCTCTCTCTCTCTCTCTCTCTCCCTCGCGCTCAGTGCTGGGTGTGTGCTTGTTTGGTGTTCGTGGAAGTGCTTCCAGCCTTTTGGATATATGCTGATGGTGTGGCACGTCTCTGACTAGCAACTGGCTTACAACACGAGGGGGAAGCAGTGGGAACCGGCTGCCCTATAGCTCTGTCAGAACTTTGAAGCAGAGGTAGACTGGTAGCTTCAAGGAGGTTTTAGTAAGGTTTGCTGCTGCTACATAGGTAAAACCGCCGCCAGCTGCTGTTTTACCTAAAATTTACTCAATTTTTACTCCTTCGTTCACCAATATCTGTCTCCCAGTGGTGGAAACGACACCTGTGTTAATTCCGGTCTCTAGCGTGTCTTCTCGCCGACTGAAGCTAGCATGCTAGCCGGCCAGCTCTCTGATGGATGAAGCGACAACCACCATGTTGACCGGCAGGGAAAGCGTCCGAATAGCACCTTTCAGTAAATTTGTGATTGGTGTGAAAACAGGAAACATTGTCATATTTGAAGTATTTCGCTTTGGAGCTATATCCAGAGTGACTGAAGTTAACTTGAGACACAACCTGATGCAATAAGATAAAAAGTCCCGAGACACCAAATATTCTGATCAGTAATGGCCTCTTAAGTGTTGCTTAAATTGCCTCCGATTTTTTTCTCCTCACCCAGTCAACATTCATACGACCATTCACATGATTTAGCGTCACACATCCTTGTCCTTCGAGCATCAGCTGCATCAGTTGGCGTAATGAGCAGCACTATAGGCAACATCTGCCCTTTTAGAAATGACTGCTGTCTGCATTAGGGCTTTTCACACATTTTCATGCCGCAGATGCCCATTTCATTTGAGTGATTAGATTTCTCTCTGGGGGCCGATAGAGGAAGATTTTAACTGATGATAATGATCAGCGATCAGTAAGATCAGTAAGAGAACGAAAGTGCTTTCACTTTATCAAATCAAGGATTTCTCTCTTTAAACAAAGTCGAGGAAAGACTGCCTCTAGACATGGTACCTTGATTTAAGCCATGAAAAAAACCTGCATTGTTCACAGCTGTGTCAACACAATATCATTTTTTTTAAGAAAGGCCGGGGTCTTCACAGTCAAAATGCAGATGCAAAGTTGTTTCAGGCAGATTGGTTAGATCAGCCAAACAAAAGATAAGCAACTGTGCAGGAAAACAATTGTGTCTTTTGATGATATGGCAGAAAAAAAATTCCACAACTTGATTAGTTAATCCTGTCACCAAGGTTGTCTCATGGCTGCCGAACATGGGTTTAATAGACATTGTGTTGCAATGTCCACGCACAGCATTTGCAACCAACTCAGCATACATCCACTGTGAGGCATGATTGGTCACAAGTAGAAAACATGGAAATCTCTCTCTTCATCTATTTCATATGCCCTGAATCCTACACAACAGTGAGCAGAAGCTAAATATGACCATGTGTAGGATCCAGCAGTTTTAATCAGTTTAGCTTCAGATTCTGAGTCAGGTTTAGATAATTATGCTTGAATGGCTCAGTCTTCTGTTCACAATTGCGCTGACAAAGCTACATCTCTGACTCACACCCTCTGGCTTCTGGGCCAGCTGAGGCTCATGGGTATTTTATCTGGAGCCATCTGCCACAACAAAATAGCAAAATCCACGATTTTGTTTTCTCAAATAAAGTTGAAATAAATAAAGTCGTTCCCACTTTGCAACTTAAATGCCGAGTTATCTCGCAAAAACACAAGTGTAGGTCTGTCAGCAGCTTATTATGAATCATAGTTCATGATAATAAGTTGTAGTAATGATGACAGGAGCAAAGTATAGAGCGATAAAGTCCACGTCCAGGAGGTTGGGGTGGATGGATGGGTCAAAAACACAGGAATATGACGCAGGGGAGCAGTGTTCAATTCCCATGTGAATGTAGCAGTTTATGCTGTTTCAGTTATACATGACTATTCCACAAAGCTAGCCACGTTTGTTATTATGTTCACCCACATCATCATCTTTTCCTAAAACTAACCAGGTCATAACCATTTATTATTTTTTTTATTATTGTTATTGTAACCATGACAATGGGGGTTGCTCAAGAGATATGGGTAGTATCAGAGGGTTGAAACAGGTTGTTCAGGTTGTTGCCCAGGACCACTGGACTGAACCACATATATAAATGTGGATGTTGATTCTGGGGCTGAAATCAATGCTGAGCCATGACCACCAGGTTGTAAAAGATTCTGTTTACACCACTGGTTGTAAAAAGAAGTCAGATTGTATTGAAGCCCATGTGAAAATGTTTATTAGCTCAGTAAACGTTTTCCTAATGAGTTTATGGTCTCAGTCTCTAGTTTCAAGTCGTCAATACAACATGATGTTCATCTTTTAAACGATGGTCCATTTAGAGGAAAATAGACCATAAAGCAAGGGATGGATTAGGGCGTGGCTGCTGTGTGATTGACAGACTGTAGCAGAAATGGCTTCCTGCCTGACAATCAGGATAGATTACATAGATAAAGCACAGAGCAGGTCAGCTCCACCCCTCACTCCTTCTCAGCTCCACCTTTTCCTCCAAATATGGTTTCTTCCGGTTTCAAAAAAACAAGATGGCTGACGGACAAATTACAAACTGGAGGCTTCAAAACAGCAGCTCATAAACCAGTGGGTGACGTCTGAACGTTTAGTGGCCAAGAGAGTAACTGCAGCTTAAAGTGCTTCCGGCTGCATAGTTGTAAATAGGAAGTGCAAAGACTTTCATGAATCACTTTGATGTGAGCTTGAGAAAAGATGGGTCAGTATCAGATAAGAAAAAAAAAAAAAAAAACATGTCACATACTTATTCATTAACTAGTTAGAATGATTACTGACTGTGTTGTGCTCTTAGCTGGAGTGAAGTACCTATCACTATCTTTCAAAAGGAAATAATTAGCTAGCAGAGCTGAGAGGAGCACCTACATCACAGTCATTAACAAAAAATAAATGAAGTTTGACATTACTATGAGAAACTTGTGGATAATTTAGTGCTATTCATAAATTTTCATGCATATCTAAAAATGCAAATAAAAACAATAAAACCTTGGCTCGTTCTTTATTGCAATGATCATTTCTTTCGACTCTTAATAGAACATAAAACATTAGAGCAGACAGAGATTCTGGTGTGATGGATTGTATGCCTCAGTAGACCTACATCTTTAGTCCTCAGCTATAGGCGCAGCTGCAATATGACAGCACATGTTTTGTTTTTTCATCTGTAACTATACTAAGTGACACATAAACACACATTAAAGTACAGGACATGCACAAGCACAGGCACAAAGACATTTTAACACACACTTTGTTCCTCCTCAGACACCCTGCTGTCAGAGCTGTGTTTCCCTTAGGCCACCCCTCACGCCCCCAGGTCTCGATGCTGCCCTATTTTTCCCGTACACACACACACACACACACACACACACACAAACATCCCTGTCCCCAAAGCAAAGGCCTTCAATTGGCAGGTGCACACAGCGTGAAATAACAGGAGGGGGGCGATAGACCATTACACTGCATGTATGTCTATGTTAGTATACTAGCGGTGTGTACAGAGGTGAAGGGACACGAAGGAGACGGGGGTGATGCGGCCCAGCAGAGAGGCCTGTAGTGATTAATACTGTGTTTACACCCTCGGTGCCGGCTTCCCCCGTCCCGTTAATCTGTCCCGTTGACGATCTGCTGAGCCTAATGTGAAATGAGGCGTGGAGCCGCGTCGTTTATCATCTGGGCTGATGAGAGAGGCCTGGCGGCCGATAGGTTGCTTTTCAGGCCCCACAGCAAATGACTGAGCATCCAGAGGAACTCATAAAGTCTGAAAAATTTAAGCACATAAAGACCATTAAAGTGCATCAAATAGAGTAACTGGAGGGTGTATTTCTATTTAATGTGGATATTTAGACTGATATCAAGTCACTGTGTTGGCAGAAACCTCAGGTCTTGTGTATATCTATAAAAATGCATCTGGGCTTATAAAGCAGGACAGGTTAACCCTTGTATTATGGTCAGTTTTAAAAGAAATTGTCTTCATCTCTACTCTAAATACCACACAACATACATATATGATTCATGTTTAATAATCGGTGCTATATCACATTTAATGTTTTTTTTTTGTGATTAAGTAGGAAGACTTGGTCGACAATAATCATTCTTATTTCAGAAAAACTAAAAAAAAATGAAATGATTTTCATTGATGATTGTTATTTTGAATGGATTTTCACCTTTATCTGATACAGATAGATAGAAAAAAAAAAGGATATTACATGTCTGAACAATAATTTGCAAATGCAGATGATTTACAAACAAATAGAAGCACAAGACACAAAGAAAATATCCATGACTTAGTGCATCTCTATCCATCCTATTTATGCGAATTGAGGTTGATTAAAAAAAAAATAGGAACAGCTCTGAGTATATATAATTCAACACAGCTCAACAGCACCACAAATTACAGCAGCACTGTGTGTGTGTGTGTGTGTGTGTTTGTTAATGTCAAGCAAATACTCAGCATTTTGCAGCTGTGAATATCTATCCCTGACACTTGAGCACTCGGTAATAGATAGATATTTTTGTGCAGTTGACCCTTACTTTCCAGACATGTTCTTATTATTCCGTCTGACAGTTCTATCTATCTATCTATCTATCTATCTATCTATCTATCTATCTATCTATCTATCTATCTATATTTGTGAAAGGTAACAGCACTGTCCTACAGACCATGAAAAGCAAACTTCCACCCAGTGGTGTCATAGTGATGAACAACCTGTATCTGCTCTAATAATGGGTCATGAATGGTAGACCATGTTTGTGGACTTTCTGCCATTTTTGCACCCACACAATCTCCATTTAATTGCAAGTCATATTCAGTTGAAGCAGTCAAATGCACTCATATTCAGTAACAGTTCATCTTGGAGTTCACTTGGAGTTTTTTTTTTTTAATTACATTTCTTTTCATGTCGACTCTGTGAGGAAATTTACACCGCACGGTTGGGTCATCACAGGTTTAGTTTCTCACATTGAAAACTTCACTGCAAAGGTACGTGATAGGGTGTGTGGTCTGATGAGCAAGAGCATGAATCAATAGATGTAGAGGATAGATGGATGGAGCGAATAGGTTATACATATTCCATGACACTGTCACTGTTTACCTCCCACCCAAACAGCAACAGTCTGTTTTTCTCTTTGTGGAAATAGGTTGCATCTCTTTGCTGAAGGTCACTCAGTCCACCAGCTTGGTTCATAAATAAGTGACATAAACTGAAAACATCCCGTTTTTCGTAGAGACCCAGGGTAATCCTTGGTGATATAAAGTTATTCTGTAGGTTGGGTGGGGGTGAGCAGACACCCCTTTTGTTCAGTCTGTATCTTGTTTGGCAATGCACCACATTTTGATGTTTTTTGAATACATCTCTTGGCCCTAATTTCTTATTTCCCGTTGAAATCGATAACTTCCATAATAATGCATTGGGCTCCTCAGGGGTTGGGCCAACTTTGTTTTAATCTACCACTCAAACACAGCAGCTCCCTTCCCTTTATGCCGATGACACACAACTTTATATTGCCGTGTCTCCTGCTGACACAAGACCAACTGATTCCCTTTTTCCATGTATATAGATGTAGTAGGATTTTAAAAATGGAAGATGTGAACTATGAACCTGAACCAATTAATTTAACTGTGGGTGTACTGAACTTTGAGCCAGTTCTTGTGAAGTCTGAGTTGTGCAAATGAATAAATATAGGCTGTTGTTTGATGGCATTAATGAGTTGCTTTAGCTCACAGCAACTTTTGTAACTGCATTAAATTTATTTTTCATCATTTTATTCATATATATATATAAATCATTTGTTTTTTATTTCATTGATGACCACCTAGTTTCTACTGCACTGAAATGAATTAACTAGAATAATGTCAGATTTGTTATTGGCTTAAACGATTAATAATAAGTGAGGATCGGCCTTTTCTGAGTGACAGCTAACAGTCCATGACAACAACATAGACTGGGAACTTTGTAATGCACAAAGTAAAGGATAAGCTTCTTTCGTTTTTTTTTTTCTTTTTCTTTCTTTAAGTAACATGCATTTTCTTGTTTTTGTTCTAAAGTTAAAACCCAGCTCCTTTTTCTGCCACTAGCATCACTGTAACAACCCAGTTAACTCTGAGCTCTAAAGTGCACACAATATTAGATTTAATGCTGAAGGTGAACTTCGCCCGTTGCCCTTTTGAGCCCAGTTAACGAGGCTGACTGGTAGGATGGTCTATAGCTATGACTTTAATAGCAGTGGCATATTTGCTTTTTCACTCACACAACACGCAGCACTTGAGCTGGCCACACATTAGTATTTCTAAGCAAGCACAGGAGTCCACTGTGCTCTTTCTGTAAAGATGGCAGGTTGTGTGCGCTTGGCACTATCGTCCGTCCCAAGGCCACAGCACCCGCAGCTCTGCCCTTAGACAGCGAAGCTTCGCACACACAGCCAATTGCAGCGTGGTAGGCTTGTCACACGGAACTCAATCATTTGCTTTTACCGTATAGTGCACGTTGTTACGTATATCTCTGTATGTGCGCCGTGGAAAGCAGATGCAGTTGTAGCTGCTGTGTGAGTGTACGATGGCCTTTTCCAAATTAAATCAAATCGAATTTTATTTATATCGCGCCGAATCATGACAAAGTTACCTCAAGGCACTTTACATATGGAGCAGGTCTAGGGTGGGTGGAGTCTGCGTCAGTCCACTGGTCAGTCAGGCCCAGCGTCCTGTCAGGGCTTACAACGCTGGTGCTTTACAAACACTGCAAATGCTAACGTTGTTCCTCGTTGTTATCGTGCAGATAACGTTATATATGATAGCTTTCTTTGAAATAATCGCAATCTGCAGCTGCGATTTTGCAGGTTTGAATTGGTGGACGCGTTACTAAGAGGCTGATTAGAAACAAAGAGAAAACCTAAGTGAGGTACAAACAGGCCCCACACAAAGAAAGGAAACTAAGGCTTAAACCCTCATTCGAATAGATTCTTATATATATGTTCCAAATTGGAACATTGCAGGCTTGAGTGTATTACAGTAATATAGTGTCTGTCTCTGTTGCACATTGTGTAGCGTGTGTTCGTCTGTGGTCCACGGATGGATCCAAGTGCGGTTGTATGATCCCATGTCAGTTACAGCCGTGTGCTGATGTGTCAAAACGTCGGCCGCCTCCTTCATGATATTATTTGCCTCTGCACGCAGCCTGGCTGGGGAGGGTTGGGGGCGGTGGTGATGGGGCTGGCGGGGGGGCAGAGAGCAATAACTGTGGATGAGGGAAGCAATAACTCCATTGGCTCTCTCATCAAATCAGCGGCGAGTGATGCGGAATAATCAGCAATTGAAATCAGACGGAGGAAAAAAGCTGAACTGACAAAATGAGAAATGTCATCGTGAGAAGAGCAATAATAAAGGAATCAATGAGGTGCAGTCGCTGTTGCACTTCTTGGAGCCAATAAGACGATTGAGACAGAGCTGTGCCTTCACGCTGCTCCCAGAGTCATGAGGGAAGACAGAAAGGGACGCGGGTAGAGTTTAGAAATCAGTGTGGGGGGGGTGGGGGTCAGAGTAAAACCATGAAGTGAAACACAGCTGATGCACAATGATATTTACTTCATTTACACTGGACCACAGAGGCTAATTATTGTTAGTGGGAGGTAAATGGGCAGGATTGTTGCAGTCTCTGGACAGGCTGATATTAGGAACCCAAAGAGAAACAAAATGCAGACTGACTGTGAGCCGAATACACGTGGTGGTGTGAAAACATGGGACCGTCTCAAGTGACTCCCCCTCGGTCTCTAAGCGGCGAACAGAGGCGAGTCGGCTCTCATTGCCGCTTTACCTCCTGAAACCAGAGCCTGTGCAGCCCGAAGCTGAACCTCAGTTCCCTTATGTTCAAAAACTGGGCACAAACAACTGTCGGGACACCCGTGTGTAGAAAAGAACACCGAACATCACACAGCTAGCATATTAGCATCTCAGCCAGCCAGCCAGCCCAAACCCGCTAAAAGTCAGTTCACGAACATGGTCGACGCTTCCAGATATCTCTCTTGAGGCGAGCTCTGACTGTTTTTGGAGGACTCTTAGGATTCTTGTTTATGTCTGTGTGCTCTCCAATCACTAAATGATGTTCATTATCAAAAAACACGTGGCTCTCCTGAGTTTAGATTTCTCTTAAAGTGCTGGTGCAAAGCATCCCTGTTACACAAAGCCAAATACTTATACACAGCAGCCTGTTTCCTGCTTGTAGGAAGCCTGTAAGCATCCCAGTGTTGAAAGCCTTTTACCTGTGTGACAACAAAGGAGCGGTAATAGTGAATGGTGATATTGAAGAACCAAATCCACTCTGCGGTGTGGTGCTTGAATGGATGAGCCTTCTGCTCCCATCACAAGGATAGACGTTTCGTGCCGTGTACACAGAGCTATGAATAACCAGTTTTATAACCAGGATTAAGTCTTCCGTGGAAACAGAAAAAAAATACTGTCCATCCTGTGCTTTTTATTATTTCAGTGTGATTACACTGACGCAGTCCACCAAAGCCACGACCGCTTCCAATAAATCTGTCTTTAACAGCCCAGCGATGCATCGGCTTCAGGTGCTAATGAGAATTATACTAAAAAATGAATTTAAGACGACAGTAAAATTTAGTATTTAATTTAATAAAACGTCCCCCTTTCTTTAAGCAGTCTCGCAGGTAGAGGTGAAGAGTTACGAGCCCCTGACTCAGCAGAGCCTTAAAATCAATTCTTTTATTTTCCCGGCTGATGTGTGTTGACAGTGAATATCATGCAGCTGCCGCTCAGTGAATCACCATCTGCTCTTTATGCCGAGAAGACAGCGAACCCAAGGCTGTCCATCCATGACGCTGAGGCGCAGTGTGGAGGTGGGCTCTGATGAGATTTCACGACGTCTGGTCCGTGATTATTCATGTCAGGTCCCAATGATGACAAGAGCAATAAAGCCATTAATTACTTATTAAGGTTACTGCTATGTGTTTTTTCATAAAAATAGAAACCTCTTCTCCTTTGTTTTTGTTTTTTTTTTTTTTCTCAGATCCTTGTCTCCAGAGTGAATAAATGTGAAAACAATCATAGGGGCAGGAGTTAGGAAAATGCCAGATGTGTGATTTTGAACCTTCAACAGACACAGTTGAGCGCCTGAGTGTGGAGAAAGCTTCTGTCGCCGTCAAAGTCACTGGCACCGATGTAAACACAGCTGAGCTTTCATACAGGTGCGGGTGTCAGACAACGCGGATGTAATGAAATGTCAAGGACAACGCCAGCGTTACAAGGCAGCCGCAGCCTCCCAAGACCGAGTGCAGCGACCAGCTACACTGAAAGTATTCGGACCCCCTTCACGATGTGTGCACTTTATTGCGTGGTAGAGTTGATGTTCAATGGATCAAATCATCATTTTTGACCATCAGTCTAAATAACCTTTAATGGCAAGGACGTTTTTTTTAGACATGTTTCCCCATGCTTTAAAAATCAAATCAGACCCTGGCTCCAAACTGTGGTCATGTGCTTCCTGTTTCTTTAATCTCTGTCCACTGGTCCACTATTGTCAGGACATAGTTATACAATCCACACCACATGTCTGGACATAAACAGAATGAAAGGAACTCTCTGCAGACATGATGTTTTGCGACGAGGCCTGGATCAGGGCGAAGGTCTGAGTGAGGTCCCTTGCCAGCACTTTGTCTGACTGATGGTTCAGTGCTGAGACGGTGCACAGGTTCTGGCAGGGGCCCCACCTTTTCACAAAATAACTAACAAACTGTTTCCCTTCATTATCGCTGTCATTATTCAGCTACAGCCATCGTAAAGGGCTGCACATATCGTAAAAAGTATGATCACAATACGGCCAAGCTCAATATTCAAGGTAAAATTGTTAGCACCGTCAGAGCTGCTTGCAAAATTACTCTGCAAATTATTATAAGAAATAATACAAAAAATATAACTGAAATCAAAATAGCTGCGAGCATAATTGCAATATAATTTTTTGCATATTGTGCAGCCCTCAGTTTTATGCATTTAAACTAAACCTAACTACCACTACCCTAAACTCCCTCCTGGTAAAGGTAAAGCTGTTAGCTCCTCCTGTCTGCATGTCCAAGTGTCCTTGAGCGGGACAATGAGCCACAGTTGCTCCCAGAAGTGTGGTCATCCTCAGTGTGAATGTATTTAAGAGCGCAGGTGAATGAAAACAGAGAATCTCTCTTCTTTAACACAGATTAGCGTGGATGTGATATGGGAATATTGTATTATACTACTAATGATGGTGCAGGTGCCTTTTTTTGAAGAGAGCTTTTCAAAATCTAGGGTTGAGGTTGAAATCTTCAAAAATGCTGAGTGAATTTTCAATACAATTCGTATAAGAGGTGATAAAACTATGTTAACCCCTTAAGCACCAGGTTTTTTGTTTTGTTTTTGTTTTTTTTAAATGGATTTTGACATCAAAATTTCAAAAGACTGTGGCTTGAAAGTGGTTAGAGATAGAGGCCGACCGTAAATGAGAAAAGAACTGAGCACGACCACTGCCACTGTTATTACACGGCCGGTCGTCATCTCCTAAAGCCAGACATTCTCCTGCAGAATCAGAATCAGCAAATAACAGAGCTGTAACTTCATCACAAACGTTTTCTTCAGCTTCAGTTTACTCAAACACAATGGACAGAACATAATGCATGCGAGAAGGTTCAGAGCATCTTTCCTCCACTGTCTCCTCGAACACTTTGAATATGAACATGACTTATTTTGGGCTAGGTAGTGCGTGTCTGCTAACTAGTGGCAGAGAGAACAGAGGAGATCTGGTTCTGTCACTGGAACGGTTGTCTGTTTTACTCAGCATTTTTTTTTTTTTTAACCTTCATGTTACAGAACAGGAAGGTTAGATCGTGGACTGTACATAAAAGTGGACGTAAACTCTGTGGCTGTAAAATGAAGCCTTCACTCCTCCTCAGTTCCACCTCCTCCACCAAATATGTTTTTTTTTTTTTTTTTTTTCTGCTTTCAAAACAACAAAATGGCTGCAGCCGAATTACAAACTAGGGGCTTTAAAACAGCAGCTCTCAAATCAATGGGTGACATCTTTGGTTTGACGCAGGCGCGTTGCTGTGAGCGTGAGCCTCGCATATTTACTCAAGGTCGCAAAGCACGGCATGTTTTATCCAGACTTCATCAGCGCATCTATACTCAGTTTAAAGTGCTGAATATTTGCTGCTGCCTTTGTACACGTAAAGTCACGAACCTGCGTTCAGGTGGTCCCTGCAGTGAGTCATCATCCCCACCACCTCTTCCCTGGCAGTGCTTGTTTTTTTTGTTGTTGTTGTTTTTTTTTTTGTTTTTTTTTATTTCATATTTTTTGTTTGTCCATTTTTTTTTTTTTTTTCCAGTGGAGTTTGTTAAAAGCAAAGCCATGTATTTTCCACAACTGTCACAGTCACATTCATTGTTTTCTTCTCTAAATTGTTATTGTTCCACCCATGACCCATTTTCTCTCAGCCAGCCGCCCCCGCACACACCTACACACACACACACACACACACACACACACACACACACACACACACACACACACANNACACACACACACACACACACACACACACACACACACACACACACACACACACAGAAAAAAAGAAATCTCTGAAATACACACATCACAGGGGATGGGAGCACTTTTATTGTGAGACCAAAAAACCCAGAGCTGCAGTCATATGCTGGCACACCCACATGCACACAAGCAGGAATGTGTGACATGTAAACACAACAGGGGACAAAAACACTATCTTTTTTTAGACCCTTTTTATTGAAGTGTTTTGTACAATAAATAAGTGTCAAGCAGAAACAGAAATGCTCCTCCTTCATGTGAAGGAGGATGTGAAGAGAACGAGCCGCGTCTGAGCTGCAGTGAAATTAAGGAGGAAGAATAAAACAAAAGAGAAGAAAAGGTTGAAAGAAAATAAATGGCCATATCTAAAAAAGTAGATCCTTTAGTAGCTTCTGAGTCACTTACATTATTGAGTCAGGTGCTCTTCCTCTGCATTTAGCTCATCGCAGGTAAACATCTCAGTGTCGTATCACAGGGAGCTGTGGTCTCAGTCAGGCTGACTGACAAAGACGCCTTTAGAGGCACTGACTGAGGAGAAACTTACCAGGGGTGGACTGTCATAAATTCAGGGCCGGAGCAGGGGGACACCATCCCGGGACACTGTGCTCACACACTATATTGGGCTACTGTGCTCATCTGAAAATTGTTCAAGATTACAAAATGCAAACATTTGGGTCTGACCAATGTCATTATGGATGGTCAGAAGTCCAGGTCTGGGCCTGCGTTGTAGTTAAACTACAACACAGCTGCACACATACAGGGTCAGTGTTCAATGCAATAGAGTTTATTCTTTATCTCAAGAGATAAACCTGAGCCGGGGCTGGAACACAACTGAAGACTTTGTGCCTGAACGCTTCTATAGTCAGCCATCCCTCCTTGTTAAGTGGACTCTCCACCTGATGGGTACCTATCATCACCCGGAAACAATGGTGTCCTACTTCACACACACACACAAAATTGGGTGTAAGGGCCAGTTGTTACTGGTTTGGACCAGTTTCTACTGCAGTCTGGAAAGTCCCAAACCTTCCCATTTCAAGGCATTGAACTTACAGGGAAGGAGTGGCACGGTGGTCCGGTGGTTACCATTACTGCATCACAGGAAGAAGGTTCTGGTTTTGAACCCTTGGCCTGGGGCGTCTCTGTGCGGAGTTTGCATGTTCTCCCTGTGCCTGCGTGGGTTCCCTCTGGAAACTCCGGCTTCCTCTCGCAATAGGTTAACTGGCAACTCTTAAGTTGCCCGTCGGTGTGAATGGGTGCGGACGGTTGTTTGGCTCTGTACGTCTGTAGACTGGTGGCCTGGCCATGTTGTACCCTGCCCTCGCCCAGTGTCAGCTGGGATTGGCTCCAGCCCCTGCATGAGCCCACATGGATAAGAAACAAACTCAGCATGTAAATCCAACTTTTAGTCATGGATATAAGATTAAGAAGAATACTGGTTTTCACGGTATGCTATGACTATGGGTGAACCCTTAAAAGCTAGGAATACACAATTGATAGCACACACACACAAGGTGAGACACACAGAGCTACACTTTTTGAAAAGAGAGTGAAATGTTCGAGCGCTGAAAAGCTCTCGCCATTAGGGCCGAGTTGTCTGAGATGTTATCGATGGAGAAGCAGGATGATGTAACAGTGCGGCGAGGCTGAGAGTTGTGCCTGATGCATGTACTCCGTCAACTCGCTCAGTTTACGTATCAAAGCCCCTGAGGCCACCAGGAGATGTCCCGGTGCTGCCGGCGGGCCGTCACCGTGTGGATCTTGGGAAATGTGGGTTAATCCACTGTGGTGGTAACACAACCACTGCCCGTATTTGACCACAGTGGCTGCTGTTCGGCAAATTCAAACACAGATTTGTGTGCATACATATTCATATACCCACATGTTCATCTGAACAGTATGACATACGGATGAAATATAGATGATCTGTGTTTCTCTGCGGACCATAACTGAAACTATCAGCCCGTTTAACCCCTGCAGTTGCAATTAATATTGATGCAAACAGCCCTATAACAGCATATAGCTGTGTCTGCAGGGAGAGCAGTGCACCAGCAGCAGCATCGGTCCTCCATCACTGCACTGGATGCAGCCACTCCTATGCACCGAGCAGCTACTTGACAGAGCGCACAACATCATCACGTGTGTGTTGTTATTGTTGATGATGGGATTTGTTATATAGGTTTTGGTGGTAGTAGTAATAGTTTGGACCTGAACTCCTTTATAAATAAGTCTGGGATATATAGAATATATATATATATATGTATGTTACAGGCACAGAATTGCAGACACATTTAATAACAGAGGTCACCTGTTACTTGCAGAGCATATTAATGGCAACAGCGTAGTGTTCGCTCAGCATGCATCAGCTCTGCTCGCGCTGTTGACCATGGGCTGGGTGTTAAACTTCTCACATTACTACATTTAAATATACAGTGCTGCTTGAAAGTTTGTGAACCCTCCAGACATGGTCACTGGAGTAAAAAAAGAGTAAAATAACCTTATTACACATACGTGCAATAGATGTTTCCATATGTATGGTAAGGCATGGCAAGGCAAGGCAATTTTATTTGCATAGCCCATTTTTACAAACAGTTTTTACATAGCATCATAACAACATCCTCTGCCCTTAGACCCTCACATCGACTGAGGAGGTGCGCCCAAACTCTACAGCAAAAGACTCCTCCTCTCTCCTGGACAAGTGCAACCTCTTTGAAGGCCTTTCAATACCCCTTGAAATGCCTATATATTCTGGATATCCCATCTATCAGTTTCCGGTTTATTTCTGCCGGCTAACTTTTCAACGGAGACTTTCCTCCTGTAGGAATCGAGTGCTTGAGCTCTGTTAGAAGACACTCCTGTGGGCCGCATCAGAGGGCTGACAGCCACCTGCGTGTGGTTGTTCAGGTTGGAGCAGTGCTTGTGTCGGCCCGACTTCAGATACACACAACACCATTTAAAGATCACAGCAAAAGCTACAAAATAACACCAAACAGACTGCTGGGATAGATTCACTGGCTAATGATCGCCGTTAGCACTTTAATAGCCCGCGAATTGCTCATGCTAAAGACTTATTCGAATCGCTATCACTTCTATTCGGCCGTGAACCATCTTATAGGGATGAAGTGTTTCTTAACGAGTCTCCGTCGTGTCCTGCAGTGTCTGCACGTGTTACCTGGTGTCCTCCCTCTCACTGTGTCAGATACACTCAACTGAAAAAAGCACAACCGAATCATTAAAACACTAGTTTAAACAGGGTTTAAAATTGGAAGTCGCGTTGTTTCCCGCAGGGACATAACGATGTGACGTTGACATTAAACTGCGCTCAACTAGGAGGCCAAAAAAAAAGCAACAAGCTACAAAGACTGAACAAGTGAAATGAGAGCCCTCCAAACTTTTGTGAGCAGATACTTTTAATATTTATTATTTGACTGCAGACTGCAGATCCTTTCAAACCGTGAGGCATTCGTTCACGCCGTGGAGCTGGCTGCGGTGCTTGTTTGTTTTAATTCATATTTAGCATGAGTGGATGATGGATTAAGGTTCACAGGATACTGCGATTCTCATCAGGAGGATGCTCACCTGAGGTTCCAGTAATAAACAAATTAAGCAATCATGGTATTTGCAAGGACGATGGTTAGAAGTCCAGTTTATTCACGCTGAACGTGTTAATGTGTTGCTGCTCAGAGGAACTGTGTAAACACTATTGCAGAGTTTGAGAGGTTAGTAAACATCATTTATCTGCAGCCTGAAGGTAAGACACAGAAGAATGAAATGAAGATAGTGGCTACTTGTATAAAATATTATACTGATAATCACATAAGGACTTGATCATGTGGAGCTTTAATATAATTAGACAAAGACAGAGAATCATAACCATCATTCTATATCACAGCACTCTCGGGCAGCCATTTATCACACAACCACACCATAAAGATCCTGCAACGAAATAATAAACAGACTTGAGTCTTTTGGGGAAAAGGAATATCTATACAGTGGCACTTCAAGCCTCCTCACGTGCACACAAACACAACCGCACACTCCATATGCGGCGCACATTCTCCCCAGCCTCCCAAACACTGACTACTACTTCAAATGCGTCTGCAGAGAAAACATTGGCTGTTTTAATAGGTCATAATCTGCCGTGAAATTTGGGGTTTTCAACGGGCTCACCAAGCAACATGACAAAATGTCCCCTTGGTCCAGACAGACTCAGTCTAACAGTAATCCGTAGTTTTGGTTTTTTTTTTGTTTTGTTTTTTTAGTACAAGAAGACCTAAAAACAAAAGAAACTAATCCTTCTTTAATTCCTCTCTTCATCCCCTCCCTGCTGCTCCTGATTGTTATCACCCAATTTAAAAATAATTATGACATCCAGCGAGAGAGGGGACAGACGTGATGTGGAAATACTCAGCAGCACGGTGGCGTCGGTGGCCATTTTGTTTTTCATCCTTCTCATCCATTTCCCTTACACCGGTGAGTGTCTATAGTCGAGGCTAAGCTGTGTGTTGAGGTGCTCAGAAAGTCATTATGTAGGTCCGGGTAATGGGAAGGCCTGGGGAAAGTGTGCAATAAGAGAGAGTCGGCTTATCTCCCACCTAGACTGGCCTGAATACCATTAATTACCTGTTCCCTGTGCCTGCCTCAGCTCTCTCTCTCTGTCTCTCTGTGAAGGCCTCTCCTCCCCACTCTGAATAGAAGTGATTTTTTTTTTACAACCTCCCCCCCCCACCACCACCACCACCACTATCGCTCTGTCCTTCCTCTACCCTACACTTATCTAGGCTCATTTGATTCAATGAGGCTTTGGATTCTTACTGATAATAGAGAATGTTCCACTCCAATAATTTGTTTGGATTTTTAATCAGCTATCAGACGAGCCTAAGGACAGACGTGGTGGTCAGCTGGTGAGTCAGTCCGATTATCAACGAGTCCTTATATCTCAATGACTAAACAGGTTGACGTCAGTGCCTTTTGAAATGGACTTTATGACAGAAGGTTGAGTTTGGAAAAGCTACAGTTGCTTCCTTAAAACGCGTCCATAGATGGAAGAAACCAGTGCTGCTTGTCGGTGAAGTTTGGCAAATGTGCTGTGGATAGCTGAAGTTAGCCAACTAAAACCTCTGCTTAGGGCTTGGGAAAGATTGTGGATTTAAATAAATAACGGTTTGTGTACTGCAGCATGTTGATCTACCTGAATTTTACTTAAGATGTAATTACTTATGTGTTGAGTGAGTTAATGACAGCTGTCATAATTATCGCTGTCACTTTGTTGATATTGCTTTATTCAACAGTAAGAGTCCTTGGATTAAATTGTAGAGGAATACTGTTCACAGACTGTAGCTTTCATTTGCGTTTTAACCATAAAATAACCCGAAAGAGTCAACTGCCTAAGTTGGAAGGGAGAGACGGGAGAGAAATCAATCAAAACAAAAATAAAGAAAAGGAGGAAGTTCATTTTTGGTCTGTGACAGGACACGATCTTTGGTCTCCTGAATGGAAGTCCACCTAGTTACTTATGGGGTCCACTACATCTTGCCTTGGGACTGAATATTGGGACAAATCATGAGTAGACAACGGCGATCGTGATTAGAGAAACTAGTGCTGTGAGATCAAAACTTCAGTCGAACCTTTAGTGCCCCCTCCTATCCACCCACTACGCAGCAGTAGAGGCACCTAACAAAGTCCTGGCAAAAGCAAGAAGACGAGAGGAAACTCGTACAATGTGTGGGCCTACACCACACAGCAAATTCAAAGAGGAATGGTGGTTGGAGCCCTGATTCCTGCCCAAGAATCTCTCCCATAACAAGCAGCTTCATTTGGTTTAGATATTCATAATAGAGCCATCCTAAATACTAAAATCTTTATTGACCTCGACTTTTCCCTCGGTGCCACCATCAAAATATAATAAACATAGTGCAATGGTGTCCGCAAAACATGCATCATACCATATCAGACATTCACCCATCAGGAACAGCGCTCCTGATTTTATTGTATTTTAAATACAATGACAATAAAGGCTTTCTATTCTATTCTGAAAAAAACATTCATTCTCCAAAGAGGATGAACCCATTTGCATTTTATATTCAATGAACTTTTCAATAGTGCCATTCCGAAGACTGAATGCTAACTGTGCACACAAGATACCGGACCCCATAATCATATCTAATGGGCAGATTGCCATGACATTTTCTCAGCACATTCATGCTGTCAAAAGGATGAACTGTGTGATTTCATTGGCTCGTTGAACTTAATTTTAGTGAAAGCCAGAGGAAAGTCATTTCAGCCAAGGATCACAAAGCAAAGTCATCATGTTGTTCATTCTGTTCAAGATACTGTATTTTGATTTGAAATGAACACTGTGGTTTTACGGGATGCTGTGGCAGGACAGATTTTTTTTTTTTTAGTCTTGTTTTACAAGAAAGCTCTTGTCTCCCAGTCCTCCTAAATATTGTAGCTTCTGTGAGCCTGTGAATAATCACTGATGAGAGGGAGGAGAGGAAAAATAACAAGCTCATCTGAAGTCAGAACGGGGCTTCCGCATCGCCTGCATATTTCAGGACAGCAGAGGGGGAAGCATGGCCTGATGATGCACCTCGGTCGGCTGCTTCTGTCTCAGCTCCACGTCGAAGCCCAAATGTATCGGAAAGATCTCTGGAGGAGCTCTGGCTCTGCCTTCTGCCACGTTAAGACCGAAACGTGTGTCTGGGAGACCGATGCCGGGTTGATGCCGCACAGAACCAAACTCGAGTTAGATTAACCGACCGCGGTAATGGTGAGAATTTAAACTTATAACCGTCTCTGCCACGATTTAGCGTGAAACCAGTAATCATCTCATCTCTAAACACAAGGTGTCTGCAACAGAACCGAAGCAGGGGCTTTTGGGAATGTACCGCTAGTTTTTCAGGGGTCATTAGTGTTACTGGGGGATGGGTGATAAACCAAAGTTACTGAACAGGCCAGAACTTTGATCTGATGATGCCTCTCGAAGAAAAGTACGGGGGGGCATTCATGTCATCGAAGTTTGCCCTTGAGGGACCGTGAATGCCTGCACAAGGTTTCCCAGCTGACGTCAAACTAACATCAGAAATACGTTCGACTCTAACAACCAAATTTTTAATTGGAAGTGAAAACCGGGTTAATGTCAAAACCCAACGTTGGCTGCCTAAAACCACAGCGGTTCAGACGTCAGCTAGAAAGAGGATTCAGTGTCAGTCCCAGCAGTATTCTGGACAACTCGCTGTCAAAGCATGCCGACGGTTGATTTCTGATTTCTATTGTTTCATTAGCACGCTCTGTCCCTGTGACTTCCAGTGGCTGTTGCTGCGCTAATTTCTGGAACGCACTTAATTCTCCCGCACATTTCGGCTTAGTCTCCACGGACGGCGTCCTTTGAAGAATCATTTTCAAATCGCTCGCCTCTGAAATGAGCCACGTCAATGCTCAGACGTGTCTCCTCTCTGTTGTGCATCAAAAACACGGATGTCATTCAGCATGGCAGAATATTTGCATCTTCCCACCGTTTCGAAATGTGCAAAAATGAAACTGTCTGTGACCTTCTAATTCTTTCTTTGTTCTTTTCTCTTCCATGTGCTGGGCTGATTTCTTCACAACAGGTAAAAATATCTTTTTATATATTATATCGTATGGCTGATTTTGTTGAGTTGTATAGTAAAATGGCCAGTTGTGTCATATTCAACCACAGGTCAACACTACAGCCAACTGATCTAACATGACTGGTAACAATCTGTCAACTTCCATGAAAAGTAAAACAAACACTGAATGCATGGTGCTTCTAATTTTCAAAGCCTGATATATATATATATAGATATATATATCTATATANACACCATGTTTTGATTTGCAGTGTGTGCAAGAGGGGAAAAGTTGCCTGACTGTAATGACCAGGCATTTGTGTAGGAGTCTGTCTGTCTGTGATTCAACCGGCAGGAGAGTCTCCTGAAAGAACGCTTCGAGGTGTCGGCCATACTGAACCTTTGTTGACGTGGTTAAAATAATAAACAGGCTGCTAAGCTTATGGAACGGTTGTGGATAAAAGCAAACAGCTGCTATTGTTTGAAGTGGAAGGCAGCAGCCTCTTGTGTGTTTTGTGCATCCATACAACAGTTCTGGACGACAAAACTATATATATATCTATAGATATAGATATATATATCTATATAGATATATATATCTATATATATAGATATATATATCTATATAGATATATATATCTATATCTATAGATATATATATAGTTTTGTCGTCCAGAACTGTTGTATGGATGCACAAAACACACAAGAGGCTGCTGCCTTCCACTTCAAACAATAGCAGCTGTTTGCTTTTATCCACAACCGTTCCATAAGCTTAGCAGCCTGTTTATTATTTTAACCACGTCAACAAAGGTTCAGTATGGCCGACACCTCGAAGCGTTCTTTCAGGAGACTCTCCTGCCGGTTGAATCACAGACAGACAGACTCCTACACAAATGCCTGGTCATTACAGTCAGGCAACTTTTCCCCTCTTGCACACACTGCAAATCAAAACATGGTGTTTTCCAGTGCACAAAAAGACCAGTCGCTCGGTACAACAAAGCCCAACTTCTTTACATTCCTAAATGGATGGATGCCTTCCTCATACTCCTCATCGGTGTGCCAGCTGTCGGGGTCTGTTTCCATTGTCCATGTCTTCATCGTCATCAAAAAATCACGCCCAAAACCCGTTGAAGCTGTATTTCTTTATTTTGAAGCACTTTTGCTTTAGTTATTCAGTGGGTCAGCAGTGCACTCAGGAGTCAGTGCACGGAAACTTCCCCTCCAGTAACCTCCCATAAATCAGTAAGCTGTAAACCAGCCCATGTTTCATGAGGACTCAGAACTCGTTGACTGGATCACGGCAACTCGACCTCAATCCTGATGTCAACTACAAACCTGGAATGTTTTGTGACTGTGAATCTTGCACCGCTTCATTGGCGCCATGTTGACAGACCTCGAAACGCCTCTGTGATAGTTTCTGTGGCAGTCGGTGTCTCCAGGGCCACGTTCTGCCACGATGGGAATCTTGGGAATCTTTGTGACGATACTCGTTTAAGTTAAACGCTGTCTGCTGTTTCCAGATTTGAGGTTTAAAGCTAGATCAGCAGGCAACATCTGGATGTGGAAGGTTGATGAGTCCCACATTATTTCTCAATTACTACACCATTAAGATGCTGTGGAGTGACACTTCGCTCCCTGAACTGTGCGAGTCAAAGAAGATACTGTAAATAGTTTTTTCAGATCCACTCCAACGTGGATCATTTAAAGTTTGATGAAACCTGAATATTTTGTTAGATATTTGCCAACCAAACCAACCACCCAGCACTTTCTTTCATAACTAACCAATAACCAGTCCAGACAAAGACAAGTTCAGAGGTTAATGAACACTAAACTGTGTTTTGAGGACATACAGTTTATAAACCATTGTATTTTAAATATCTTATTTTTATTTTTTATTAATGCCTGAGCAAGAATATCCACAGCCACGAGCCCCATTTGTCCATGTGACATAAAGCAGTTTGTTCATATTGATATTATTAGTATTGAACGCAGTGACAGTGTATGTTTGATCACCTTTGGGCCGAAAGAGGTAGCAATCAGCCGTGGTGATCGTTGACTGAGTGATTTCAGGATAAGACTCAAATAAGTCTTTACCTATGTTAAGTTTGTTTCATATAAAGGCAAGACAATTCGTTTGATCGGTGTGAGGGTTTCGTGTGCGTCCCTACGACTGCCATGTCAGCTGGTTCAAATGGGAAGCGATTAGTCAAAATAAGAATTTTAATAGGTGTCATGTCAGACAGCCTGACGAACAAGTGTTTGGCATCTGGACAGCAGCAGTCTCTATCGATAAACAGCCTCTCTTTGGATCTCATACATTAGTTTGTCAAAAAAAAAAAAAAAAAGCCTGTCATAGCCTCAGACGCCACCTCTGCTTAGTGTTGCTCACAAGCAAATTGACAATGACAGGGCTGACAGAACCTGATGAGACTTTTAGCTCCTCTTTCAAAGGACCCTGATGTAATAACTTTGACTTTTTTCTCCCTCTCATCAGTTTCCCAAGGTTAAATCTCTATTTGTCTCCAATTTGTCTTTCCAAAATGTTGGCATGTGCGTTTCCAAGGCAAAAGGAATGATATTTCAGCTCACACACACACACGCACACACACACACACGCACACACCTGCAGTCCTAGGTGCTCTTTGCTATTGTTTTTTTCCTCAGTAAATTTCATTGAAGCACTTGACTTCTTTTACACACAAAACACACACACACACACGGAAAAACAATAATTAGCAGGCACCAACGTAGCGTGTATGTGTTAATTAAAAAGAATATGTTTCCATTTCCGCGCCTCATTATCTCTTCTCTCAGTTTTGGTTTCCCTCTCTGGACCTCACCATTTCTAGACTTAGCCTTTTATGCCAATTAGCCTTTAATGTCAACTAAGTATCTTTGTCAGCCTGGGTGATAATTCACTCTGACTCTCACCCCCCCCCCCCCCCCCCCACACACACACACACACACACACACACTGTTTTCCTTTCTCCAGCTCTTCTTTGGTGCAGTGTACTGAGAACCAGACACATATTATCACATAGTTTTGCTAATTTACTAAATTACAGGTGCTACTCCGCCAAACCTCGAATGACTCAGGTGGAACGAGGTCCTGGATGCCAAGAGTTGATATTTACTGGGTTGGAGTTGTGGTTGAGCTAATTTTTCTAATGGTCTTAAAATGTATATATATATTTTTTTTAATTTTGATAATTCCACCTTAAAGGATTGCATTTGTTTAATTCCACTGAGGTCTGCAATGAAAAGTGGACAGCGTGTTTTGAATGTTTTCTTTTGCATGGGACCCACCTCTACATTTTGACTGTGCAGATGTGTGTTACATGCCCCTTCCTCAAAAATGAGCCACCTTTGCAATCCCTGTCGTACTCACTAAAATTTTGTTTCCAGTACGACGCACTTGTCATTCTTTCAATCAGATTTTAAAATATGATTTTCTGCAAATTAGACCATAAACTCATTAGGGCAATGTCTACTGAGGTAATAAATCAAGTATTTCCCCATGGACTTCAATACAATTTGACTTCTTTTTCCAATCAGTGGTGTCGCCCCCTGATGGCCATGAGATAGAAAGCAGGTTTAAGGCTCTACGCTCTAACTACGTCCCTTTGGATACGAGCCAGCATGAGAGCAAAGGGTGCAGGAGAGATGGTGCAATTAATGCGAGTGCAAGTTTGTCTATTGACGTACCGACTGAAAAGACTGCCATGCAGCCTCACGATTCTTAGTGAGAGAGGAATTTACAACATGTGGCAATGATCCTAAAGACTGAAATTTAAACAGGAGTTTTTAAAGAAGAAGAAGAAGAAGAAAAAAAAAAAAACATAATCTGTCCAAGTTTGTCTCCTGACTTGAATCGAATATAAAGGATAAGGTAGAGCAACAGAATTCCCTCCAGCAGCTGAAGAATCGTCTGTGATCCACAGATTCGTGCAACTGATATCATCCACAAATCTGTCACCAAAAATGAAAATGGACATTAAAAATAAAAAATAAAAAATAAAATTAAAAAAAAATTAATGAAGGGTGCACTGTTTTTTGTTACAGTTGATTTTTTTTTTTTCTATTAATCAGGAGCTTTTTTTTTTATTATAGTCTTCATTTCTGTTTTTCAAATTAATTGGCTTCATTCTTCTTGTGTTTTGGCTAAAAACAAATAAAACTGTGTTGCGTGGACAGAATTTGTAATTCCTTAACATTTTAGTGATATCAGCTGTGGGCGTGTTGGATACGTATATAGGCCCGGGCCATTTATCACTTGAGCACATACATCACCGCACATCCTTGATCATTACCATTACGTGACCCACGATTCATGCCAAATGTGCAAGAACATATGTAAAGCTGTCATATCCCATACCGCGCTATTGGATGTGTAAAACACAACATTAATCTTCATTGAAGCTGATATGCTCTCATATTGTCTGCCTTGGTTGAGATGTACAAAGAGACTGAAGAGCAGATCTTTACAACTGCACAAAAATAGCTCCTTGACAGCTTTATAACCTCCACTTTCTGCACCTGCCAGTCTAACGGGGGTCAAAGAGCCATCATTTGAACTTTAGTCATAAAACGCGGAGAAACATCGGTGCAGTGTGTAGAGTATGTGTATGCACCACTGCTACGGAGAGCAGAGCCGCGCTTCCCATTGAATGTGACTGTTTTGTTCTCTGCTACAGTATTTAGGAATTTGATGCACAAACGCTGCACGGGGCTGCTGTTGCGTAGGTGCTACACTAGTCATTACACCACCACAGTAAAGCCGATCAACTTATATGGGAATCGCCACACTGCTGAGGCTACACTGTAGAGCACACCACGAATGCTGATGTGTGTTTGTGATCGAGGCCAGCGGGCCGTAGCCTGCACAATAAAAACACTCACGCGCACTTGGACTGACAGAAGTCGACGCTTCTCACGCCTGCAGCCTCCATCTTATTCGGCTTTGGTTTGCTCCGTTTTACACCATAGATGCCGTTGCTCGTGGGTAGAGTCCATCTTCTTTAAGACACACGTACACACACACATCGGGATCTTTGCAGAATGTGTGAATGGACCTTTGCATATTACGTGAATGTGAAAGCTGTACCTGAGGCATGACCAATTCTGCATCAGCTCTTTTTTTTTTTTTTTTTACCAATTTAAGAAAGTCTTCCCTTCCAGTGCTTGTAACACTTGTTCCGTGCTTGTGCATGTGTGAATTCTCTCATTATTAGCATGTGCCAGGCAGTGTTAGCCGGTCCTGCTGGGGGGGCCACACTGGGAGTCTTGGCCTTCTTCGTGATCACTCTCTTGCTCACCTCATTAAGTTGCCACCTCCAACTCAATTATTCACACCATTTAGCACTTAGTCAGTCCCCCATTCTGTCTCTCGCTCTCTCTTCGTCTCTTTCCCTCTGTCTCTCTTTCTCACCTTTCGCTCGCCATGCTCTTTATTTTTGTCTCACTTTCATGCTTGTTCTCAGTCTTCGTTTTAGCGTCACTGGTTATTTTAAACAGTTATTTTACATAAACACAGATTCATACGAACCTCTTTTGTTCAGAATGAACGTCTTGTTCTCGTCATCATTGGACTTCAGAGATCATTTCATTGCTTTACAAATATTTTCCAGTAACACCTGCCTGCGCCTGCAGAGACTGGCCTGCAGTGGCCTTGCTGTTCTTCTACACTGTGCTTGTAACTCTGGGTTTTCTTCAAATGCCCAAGAGATGTTTCACACCAACAATAACAAAGTAAGATAATGCACCGTGTTGTGTTCGGGGGGAGACATGTTATACCCCAGGGTACAGGTAAAGAAGAAGAAAAATGAGGACCTGAGACAAATCTGGAAACTTTATCGCCGTACCAGCTTCTCTATGAAATGATTGTTATGTAAACAGCAAATTAGCACAATGCTACAAGCTATCCACCCTCTCTACAGATAAAAATATTGATCAGCTAACGCTGCGTGTTTGTTTGCTGCTTTTTGGCTTGAGTCCTTTGAGGCTAGTCTTTCAGTCCGTCCTTCTGCTGCATCCGATAGAAAACCATGGCTGAAACGGAAACAATCGAACTGCATTAGCCTTGTTTTGGTCCAGAGGCCTTCTGTAGTCCTTTTCAACAGGACTACAATTCAACTGTGCCAGCGTAGCATCTCCAGTAAAACGAATAACTGATTTTGGTCTTAATTTCATCAACAACAGCCAACAGACTTCCATACGTCTTATAAAAGCATGCACATCGTAGCTGCTTGTGTTGTTATTCTGATGATCCTGTAGTGTGTGAGGGTTCAGGACTTTAAGATCCTCGGCAGGCATTGCTATTTCATGATCTAACATTATGATATTCAGATGCAAACTTGTGGTAATGTTGTTGTTTTTTTTCTTATTTTATTACAGTTTTGCACAAGGCCAAAGGAATGTGATTAGCTGTTATCTGCTTTATTAGAACAGTACCAGTTCTCTTAATGAAACTGGTCATCAATGGTGTATTCTATGATCATGGACTCCCCATTCTAATATTGCCAGTATGGGATTCTTGCATTGTTTTCTTTGCTTCACAACTCCACCTCATAAATCTCAGAATACCCATCAGGCAGCGTGTGATGTCCAGATCTCAGTCTATTAAAAGCTGTTGTGTCCCGAGTCTTAATAAAAGCAAAACTGCAAACAGACTCTGCTGTCCAAGCAGAGCAAAATAGATGGCAGCTCAGAGGTTTCTGTGTCCCATGACCGCCAGCGCTGGCCTCAGCCGTCGTCAGGAGCCAGCCAATCAAGCGTGGCACACGGTGGCCACGCCGACACAGATGTTGACCAAGCTCATTAAGTAAATGGGCCTAAAATTGATTTCAGTCAATACCCTATTCTCAGTGAGGATGTGCATCTACCGATCGAAAGCAGGCTCCAGGGGACCAGGACTAACAGCTTGAATAAATGCAGCATGTGGGCTCTCAGATAATGCCAGTCTTTGCAAATGCTTATGGGGATTAGTTTGACTTGAGTTTAGCTATTTAGGGAGCTAATGTCGATTCCCAGTTGAGGGTTACCTTCGAGATGAAAACAATTGACTGTGGCTACAGCCTATTACATCTACCAGGATGTGCTGTATGTTTGTTAGTAGCTATGTCCACATACGTGTTTACTCTTTTTCTTTTCAATCGGCATGGTTGTGCATGAACAAGGACGGCGCTGGAGGGAAATCGGAGTATTGTTCCTTTCTCAGAAACTGTTCTCTCCCAGACTGTAGATCCCTGGAGCAAACTGAAGGGAATGCTCCGGTTAGCTTTAGCCTTAAGCAAATTGAGACCTGGAAAACTGTATGTAGGAAAAAGAGCCTCCATCTTGCCATCCCTGGAGATCCAGCAGGTGAACAGATTTAATGCCCTGGAGGAACGGGATTTCCCTCCACAAGCGGGATGCCTCAGTCTCCCTCATCTATGGACACCGTAGGGCAAACAGCTGGACTAGCTCCCCAGAGGAAGCCTGCCGTCCACTGGCAGTCACTCAGTCTCTGTAAAGGAACCCCGTAGTGCAAGTTAATCCATTTTATCCAGCGTTGCATCACATTCCTCCGTCCTGACGCTGCCAGTCTCAGCACAGCTCCCTTGCCATTCCTCTTCAGACTCCAAACATGGATTGTTTCGTGGTCCATGCGGGAGTGAATGACATCTCAAGTCAAGTTCATCCATCTGTTTCTGGTCCTAGCATCAAGAAGTGCTATGCTTGTGTTTCTGGACCAATCTCCAGTCTTGGCCATGGGCAGGGTAGCTGCAGTCGCCTGCTGAATCTTACATGGCTGTGACTACTACATCAGTTAGCAATGTGGCTTTCATTGACAATTATGGCTTTGAGGTAATGGCAATGGTAGGTAGCAATTTACGTGCAGCCCCAAACTCATTTATCACTCTTATCATGACTATCGCAAAGATGAGATCATTCAGTGATGCACGAACACCCACCCATGCTTTTGTGTCTAGCCGTCTAAATTGTTATAACTCATTATTTTCTAGACTAGTCTTAGAAATCTATCAGCTAGTGCTCTTACAAGAATTACAAAATATGAGCTCATACCCCATTCTTGCCTCATTGCACTGGTTTCTGCATTTTACTGCTTTTTTTTTTTTTTTTTTTTTTTTCTAAATCAATGGCCTTGTCCCATCTTATCAACCTTCTCACCTCTTACACCAAAGCTTGTACTGTCAGGTCTGCAGATCAGCGTTTGTTCTCCAGGGTAAGACGGAGACAAAGGGTAGTAGGGCATTTGCTGTGAGGCCCCTTCAAATATGAAAAGCTTTTCCCTTGGGACAGACTAGTCAGTGTCCTCTTTTAAAAACTAACTTAAAAAAAAGCCTTTTCCTTTTTGATTTTGTATTGTTTTATAGTCATTTATTTATTTTTAAGTCTTTTCCATATCGTTCATTACACCTCAGCTCAAACATGAACCGCTAAAGACCTGTTTGGCGGATGTGAGTGTGTCGGTGGCCTACATTAGGTTGTTTCTCGTATTGATAGTAAATCATTTCTTTCATCTGTCCTGCTCTGCTCCTTCTGCCCCGGCAGACCTCTTTAAAGCACCAAGGCATGGTTAATTAAGTCACATTATCAGCTGGCCTAATTGGCCATGATACTGTCAGGGCCGAGGGATAGTTTACCCTCCGGTAAAATTCTCAAGTTTGTACTTTTTCCTCAGCGGAGCGAGTGAAAACACACTAAGTCATTACACAAGACTGCAGTTGCCATCCAGACAGTTTTTTTCTCCCACTGAAGTTGTGGTCGGACAGCACACGCTCGATCCTGGCGGGCAGAAATTGATCTAGTGTGGCCATTGTACCGCCGTGCTACCACTGCATGGTAAATTAGTTCCTCTGAATATACTGCCGTATGTTCAAACTACTGAACACAGTGGAACAAAAGGTGAGGGCTAACGCTGTAACGTGAGTGTATGCTTACGTGGGATCACCAAATTTCAAAGGTTTTTTTTTCCTCTGTGAAACGCGGGTGTTTGGTCAGTTCTGTGATACAATATGATGGGATATATGGCTGGAGAATTTTGATTTACAATATAGGACGACAACTCTTTCAGTTCACTTAATGCTGACATTGAAAGATGTTGCAAAACGTTCAACCATGTTTTGAGAAATATTTCCTCTATTTACAATGTTTCTGCTGGATAATTCTGATAATGTTGTAGTTATTTTTACTATTGCTTGATTCAGATGGGATAGAAATCCTGATCTTCTGTGTGGATGTATCCACCACTGCAACCACCACACCCTTACTTTTCATGTCACTACATATAAGATACTGGACCTTTGACTGTACGTAGATTTTCTAGAGTTGTCCCCAGTATGAATGTACTTCAAAAGGCTACTGGAGCTGAATGTTCATGCTAGAGGCAAGGCCACAGGATCGCCAAATCAAAAGGGGTTCCTACTCTGTGAACCATGAATATGTGCAGCAAATGTCACAGGAATTGGACCATTAGTTATCCCATGTGCAAAGCTGAAAATGTGGCCCAGTTATGGCAGCGCTTGGCTCAAATCTTCTCAGCAGAAAGACAATTCCTCACAAACACAATGGTAAGCTACCAATCAGAGGAGAAGCTGGAGGTTTTGCCACATGGTGCAGCTACAGGAAAGGTCAGGGGGTCGCAGAGAGACGTTTGCATTCATGAGAAGAAAATGAATATTCATGGAAATCTGGCACTGGATACCTTGTCCTGGCCATGATCAAGGTCCTGAACAGACATGCAAACAGATCATCTGTCATCAAACCTTGAGACAAGCAGACTCAGATCAGATCAGTGTTGTTGTGTTGGGCCTCAGCCATCGCCATCGTACCATTAGCGGTGTCTCCATATAATCCTCGAGCAAATTTGGGACAAATGTTTGAAATATCACAAAAACGAAAACATGAATTCAAGATGATTTTGTCAACTGAGGCAACTACGCTAGGCGTAGGAGAAGAAGTTGAGGTGCTCTTTCATGTGAGCTAATATTGTCCATGTTTCATACTTTCCGGAGATGAAGACAAAGAAACGCAATGATGCCAACGTGGAAACATTCGCTGAATGTTTTCACCTCTCAGTAAAGCTCATTAACTCTTTGAGCACAACTGAAGAAGTTTTTTTTTTTTTTGGTGTTACCTAGTAACCGTTTCCAAAGCAAAGCGTCACAATGAGCATAAAAGTGCATTGAAGGAAACATGACTATTGAGCCATTTCCTTCCCCTAGAGTCTTTTCCAAGGCGACGTCTGCTCAGATCTTCAGAGAGGTCTACTGCACTTGCTCTGGGATGTTCCTGACACATCTGTCCTCCTCGGTTGCTTCCCTTTATTCGAGTTGAATCAGCTACATTGTCACATTCAAGCAGCTGTTATGGGTGGGCAGTGTGTCACAATAAACAGCCCCCCTCGCCCCCCTTCCTTCTCTATACATTACATGGTCCCCCGGGGACATTTGCACAAGGCTCTGGCAGTAAACACGCTTCATTACAGTCTTTTACTTTCAGGCGGCAAAGACGCATCCAAATCAATTCCTGCTTGCCCTTTGATCTGGCGTGCCAGAGCTTGTATGCCGCCATACATTTTACAGAGGTACTAGGGTAACACCCTTGAGAAATGAAGCTGAGTGTGTTACAAAGGCGACAGCACAATGCATCTGTGATTATCAGCGGAGTCTCAGTTTGTGTTCTTGTCGTAGCACAGAAATGCCCTTGCACTACTTTTTTTGTGTAATCATCCCTAAGAGGATACAAGCAGTGTCTTTTATTCATTATTTATTTAGCTGCCAGTTTTGGCATCCTGGCGAGAAAATTGAGGGGGGAAAAGACCAGGAGGATGAGGATGTATAAACAAATCATTTTGGCTCTGTGGAAAATCTCAGTGTGAACACTTCCACTTCTACAATATGAAAAAAAGAACAATTTCAGCATTTCTCGTGTGTTTTAAAAGTACTACTCAGATTCAAGACCTCTAAACCGGGTTACCTGCCAAAATGAGGTTAGATGTCTCTGAAGTAAATGTACAGGAAGGAGATGAGAGTAGGGAAAAAAGGAAATGATGGGAGTTGGAGCAGGAACTGGTGCAGATGAAAGTACACTCATAATGAAACAATGGCTCTGGTTGTTGCAGCCGTGTGGAGTGAAACCAAAGTGCAAAGTCAAATCAAATTATCTTTGAAAATACGCCCGGCATCTACCGTCGTAAACTACGCTGACATTAAAATCGTCCTTGTATGTCAGCTTGCACCTGTCTTTGGTGCCATGTGCGGCACTTGGCCTGCAGCTCGCTGAGCCCTGCAACTCATAAACCATCATGGTGCGCTGAGAGGTCTTGTTCTCGGCCACACAAAGTATTTCCATCACGTTATACAATATTCAAATGTCGCCGTGTGAAGTGGCCATGGATATACTGCTGGGGACAGACAGCAAACGCCAGCAGTGATTGGCCACGTTGACTTCTAGGAGGTGAAGCTGCTGGAAAACTTTAGCAACAGCATGCTTTTATTTCCAGAAATAATTCAACAAATGAACCTGTTTCTCCTCGTTTCACTTTTATTTCACTATTATTTGGAGAAGCAAAGACAAAGACAGTGATTCAACACCACATGCCTCAAAAGAACTGGCAGATTTTTGTTATCATTAAGGATTTATATTTGTTTTGCAGGGTTTTGTATTCAACTTTATATATTTGATCTATTCAGAGGGAGAGAAGAATAGACAGAGAACCACTGTTGCCTCTCTCAGCCTTCGGTGTTTCTCCAGCTTCTCGTGTTCCTCCTTCCTGATGTTGCTGTTGCTTGGGATTGCTCCATCTGTCACTCCCGCCTTCTTCTGCTGTCTGTCCACCACCACTGTGACCTGTGGCTTTGTCAGTCTGTATCTGGAAGTCCCACAGGATCTTAGCTCGGTCTTTCTCACCCACCTTCAGAGGCGTGTGTCCCATTTTGACCTTTGCATGTATATGTTACCCACAAGCATATTGCGATGAGGTCACCCCACGGTGGGTGGGATCACATCCGTGTTCAAAGTCAGCCTTCATTTTAATCTCAGCTACACACAGAGACTCAGAGAACTGTAGTTAACTTGGTGTTAACTACAGAACTGAACTTGGTGTTTCTACTCTCTAACGCTGAAAACTGCTTCTTGGTACCGTCAGAGTGGCTCTGTAGCACCAGGAGCAAAGCTCTTGTGTCTTTAAGTTATAGTTATTCTTCCTCTGAATGTGTAAAAACGTTTGTTGGAACGTTCTTTTTCCAAAAGCTGAACCATCCATTGTCTGTGGTAAAAGAAAACCCCCGAATTCGACACAAAGGTGAAACGGAATCATGCCCAGAAGGATTCTCCTGTCTTTGGCGATGTTACTCGCCGCGTCTGGAGCTCTATGACAACATCTGAGTGTCAGGCCAGACCATCGGCAGCCTCGGGGTTAGACGAGTCTCCCGCCGTTGGTGCCGGGGCCTCAAACGCCACATCCATAATCTGACTGCCGATTATCATCAGATTCACCTCTGCTGCCACTGCAGCTCCCTCCCTGCTTTAATTCCCACATAACCAACACACACACTCGTGCACACACGCACACACACACACACACACACACACACACAGATAGAGCCTGACAGCTCTCTCTGCCAGCATGACGTTGACGAGACAAGCTTGGGCTGTCACTGTTCGGAGGAATTATAGACCTCAAATGTTCTTGTCACTTCCTGGGCCTTTCCAGGTGAAGGCAGCCGGAACAAAGGTTAACCCTTGGCATGCCAGCTCCCGCTTTCTTCCATATTCTGTCCCCCTCCTGAGAAATGTGTGAAATTGTGTCTGAAAAAAAAAAAAACACGAATCTGTGAAAAATAATGAGTGGAAGACTCATTTTTATAGCTAACATGTTTGCAGCTCTGAAATCCGACCGAGACAGTCTTACAACATAGTGTGACAGCGTGCATTCATGCGGCATGTGTGTGTTTCACCGTGCGTAGGTGTCTCACCTGAAAAATCCAGCACAACCGTTTTGCAGCACTTTGTGGGAGAAAATTTGCTTAGAATGCGTGTGGGGTGTGGGAGTGTGGAGCATTTTAGCTGCAGTCATCTGACATCTACAGTGTCATGTAATCTGAAGCGGTAAATACAAGTCATCAACCAGGTGAACAACCTGCTCTCAGTAAGCAGGTTAGTGGATTAGAGGAAACCGGTCTGAACTCCTCCATGTGAAAACCAGTCTCTGAGCCACCTGGTGTCTAATTTCCTTTTTACATCTGTTACAAAGAATATATGGTCTCCCATACAGAAATATAATATAGGACATATGTGACATCAAATGTGATTTTACCATATATGTTAACTATAAAAGGCATACGGATACATAATGTTATACATTTATAACATATTTGTATTAATAGTAAAACTTGTATATATACAAATATTAAATGTCTCTATATGAGTCTTTACACAGGTTACAATCATATATGTCAATGACATATATTTAATTTTATATGTATCAAAAAAACATACATGTAAATATTCTGTTTACTTATTGTATCATATTAGGGATCAGTGGGAACCCTTACCCAGCATGCTCTGAGGCAATGTGTTTATGGACATAAGTAGTCTGTGTTCCAAATGTCATTTTCGCATTATCTGGGCATGGCGACTAGTCTTACTGTTCTTGTTAATAACTCCACAGTGTCTCTGGTTGCACATAGTCCCTTTATGGAAATTGCATATTACGCCATGAGTGAAGTGAGTTGTACAGTTAATGAAGTGCCTGAAGGTGTAGGTGCATTCATAAACTGTACGCCTAGAAATCATGTAGTGTGGGGAGCACAGGAGGTGTCATAAATCAAATAGTCTATCTCAGCCTTTGTTCTTCCCACACAAAATGTTTTATATGCTACAGTAAATATGTTACTTATTAAGTTCAAATTCATTCAAAGCATGTCTGTTCCAAATAAGTGATGTCACACTTTTGTTGTTCACTGCTCATACTGTTATTCTATTACTGTTCACTTCACATATATCAACAAATATTGGCAGGATGTAAATGTAGCTGTGGCACATATTATGTATATTATCCATATATATGCAGACATAAAATACACATTTGTTTGGACTAGACATATTTCAATCAAGTGTCAACACGCTGCGATGACCATCGGCCATCTTGGTTTTTTTGAAACCAGAAGAAACAGAAAGGAGGAGTGAGGGGTGGAGCTGACCTGCTCTGTACTCTATCCTGATTGGGTGGTACTGTCTGTCAATCACACGCTAGTCACGCGATGCATACTCTGCTTTCTGGTCTATTTTCCTCTAAATGGACCATCATTTAAAAAATGAACATCATGTTGTATTGAAGACTTTAAACCAGAGACTGAGACCATAAACTCATTAGGAAAATGTTTACTGAGCTAATAAATCAAGGAGAAGTAGGGACATTTTCCCATAGACTTCAATACAATCTGACTTCTTTAACAACCAGTGGAGTGGCCCCCTGATGGTCATTAGACAGAATGAAGGTTTAAGGCTCTTCAGCACTGGCTTCAATTTACAGCCACAGAGTCTATGTCCACTTTGATAGACAGTCTTGTCTATGATGTCATGTATATGAATTCTTATTGTATATCTACAATAAGCTCAGTATAGTATGTACATTAGTATTAGGCTACATATGTGTTGGAGAAGACATTGTTTCTGATTATGTAATTTTTCCAATATTCAAAATATTTTGATTTCAGTCCAGTAACTGTTAAAGCAGTGGTTCCCAACAAGGGGTTGAAACCCACACAGGTCAGAAGTCAAATATTAGCAAGTTCTGCTTATGTTTTCAGACCGTCTTCTCATTGGTGCTTTTTGCTCGTGAATCATTTCAAATGAGGACATCTGTAACTAAAGGTGAGGGGTTGCCAGTTGACTGAAAATCATTAATGTAGCCTCATTTAATTTCATCATTTAGTTTGCGGCTGCCATGATAATGTCTGCGGATGCAGCAGCCGCTGGTATATTATGTTTCAGCGTTGTTCAACTACTTTTGTAAAAGTTGTAAAACAGCAGGATCTTCTGCAGAGTGGTAGAGCAGGCTAAGAGACCATCTGTGTTTGCACCGAAAGAGCTGCACAGATACGTCCAGAACGCTGCCTGCTGAAACTCATGGGAACGTGAGTGCTTGCACCAACAAGGAAAAGGTATGTGCACGCAGTGCTCTGCTGGTCTGGCTCATGATGGCGAAGAACCAGACGCAGAATCTGCAGAGGAATTTCACCACTGTTGTTATTGTTGTCATGTTAAATGTTCTTTTCCCAATTTTAGTGCTGAGGTCTCAGTCAGTGTTTGTTAGCGAAGAAGTGTGTGTGTATTTATAGTGGGATCATGTCATTACAGTTTGGGAAATACCATAAACAAGAATAATTAAGGTAGAGGCTGCTGCCATGGTAGAACACTAAGGCTGCAATATATGGGGATGCTTGTTTTTCTGTGTGTGTGTGTGTGTGTGTGTGTGGCTGACCCCAGTCTGTGTGCTCCTGACAGCAGCATAATGAAGGTGTCTGCTGTTCAGTAAGCTGAGTCGGACTCTTTCCGTGGGATCTGCAGCCAGGGTCGTCCAGTCACAGCGAGCAGTCCATTTACCACTGCTCTGACTCCAGAGGAGCAGGGTTACGGGCTGCAGAGTGGAACATGTACCTTGTGTTCAGGGTCAGGAAGGCCATGTTAAAGGTTTAATGGCAGGAGATATGCCACAGAAACCACTGAAAGCACAGCTGAAGTACAAAAACTAACACTTCATATAATGTTTCAATTCACCCATTTAGTTTGATTTGGGCACAAAACAGAGGAAAAACAAGGCCAAGCAGCTATGGCGGCTGCAGTGATCATAATGGGAGCAGAGGAGGAAGTCAGGTGATGCTGGTCAGGTGGATGGATGGATCGGGGAAATATAGGATTGTGACACGAAAAACCGCTGTGTACCTGTGGCACACGCTGGACTGGACTGAGATCTGGGGAATTTGGAGCCAAGTCAACACCTTGAGCTGGTTGTTGTTCCTCAAAGCTCCTGAACCATTGTTGCAGTGACAGGGAGCATTATCCTGCTGAAAGAGGCCACTGCCATTAGGGAAGACTGTTTCCATGAAGGGGGGGACTTGGTCTGAACCATGTTTAGGGAGGTGGGACATGTCAATGCAATATCCACATGAATGGACCCAAGGTTTCCCAGCAGAACATTGACCACAGCATCACACTCACTTCCACAGCATGTCTTCTTCCCATGATGTGTCCTGGTACCATGTATTGATGCACACACACAACCATCTACATGATGTAGAAGAAAACCAGACCAGACCATCTTCCATTGCTCTGTGGTCCAGTTGTGTGTCCATTGCAGGAACTTTTGATGGGGGACAGGGGTCAGCACGGACACCCTGACCAGTCTGAGGCTCCACAGCCCCATACACAACAAACTGTGATGCTCTGTGTTCTGACACCTTTCTATCAGAAGCAGTGTGAACTTCCTCAGCAGTTTGAGCTCCAGTAGCTCTTCTGTTGGATCAGACCACACGGTCCAGCCTTCACTCCCCCACCACCATCACTGGGCCTTGGCTGCCCACGCTTTTTCTTCCTTGGATAACTTTTGGTAAGTACAGATCACTGCAGATTGTAATATTCCAGCAAAAAAATAATATGCCGTCGTACACCAACTGGCAACCAGCAGGGAGTAGTGCGTCCTCTATCCATATGCGATTTGCGATGCGGTTTAAACTGAGTTTTTCCTCTTTTGCACTGGTTCTTTTTCACTTATTATTATTGGTCGTGTTTTACATGGTTTTGCTCATTCTTTGAGGGGTGCGTTCATGTGCAAGAAAATGGAAGTTCCACGGTTGAGAAAACATAGTTCCAAAGGAAAGAGCTGCTTGACAGCAGATAAGTGGAGAGAATATTCAGAATAAAGGGAACACTTGAGTAGCTCAGTCACTCAATGTCTCAGCCAGGGCTCCTGCTGCTTCTCTAAACTGGGAGCGTGCTGATCTCGATATACTGCAGGTAATACACTGACTGCTGATAAATACCTCACACAACCCCACATCAAATAACCCCAACTAGTACTTTAATGCAACACCATTGCATTAGCAAAAGCTCTGTGAAGGAACTGTAAAACCACCAAGCAAAGTGTCCTTGGTGCTTTAAAGGCACTAAATCAAAAGTATTATTATTATTATTAGACTCTGCTTTTCTTCGATGTATCAGTCTGAATGTTTCCTCAAAGCATTCACTGATTTTAAATGGATATTGCTTCAATATTCATATCACACAGCGAATATAACTAAATCCCCTTTGGTTAATAAAGTTTGTGGTCTAACGTGGAGGCAGAGTTTCTTCTTTTTGATTAATCCTCAAGTTTAAATTTGTTCTCTGTAACTCTGAACACAGGCCTTTGTTGCTCCTCTGCGGCGGCTGCATCGCTGCTACCAACTCCACTCTGGTTAGAGTGGGAACCATATAGGTACGTGAAGCCCTGAGCAGGAGTCCGCTGGTTCCACGCCAGACCGTCCACTGCATGTCAGTGGTTAAAACAGCCCCCAAAAAAAAAAAAAAAAAAAAATGTTTTAGTTACCTCTAAGTTATTTGAAAAATGCTCTCTGATTTATTTTTTGCCAGAAAACAGCTCAGTCTTCACAGGCAGCTGCTGAAATGGGGTTAACAATGTATATTTTCATGTCTGTGCCATATTCAGATTCAGCCTAGAGATAACAATACAGTGTTGGACTGTGTCAGTCACGGAACGTGAAAAAAATGGCTAAATGCTGAATCTCTGGATCACGTGACGCAGCCACGAGTTTTCACAGATTAAATTAAACAAATAAAAAATTTTAAAAAATCCTAAATCCAGTACATTTACCTAACTACTACTTGTACACTAAAACCACATCAGTTTTTCACGTAAAAATGATACTGTCAGAAATGTTATACTTATACAGAGGCACTCATTTTCTTTTTCTTGTCTGTCATTCATTTTACCTGGTGGTGGTGGCGGCGGGGAGGCAGAGGGAGGCTTTTAATCCATACCTTTTAGTCTCTTCCAGAATGCGGAGCAGATTTTAATTAGACTGGACGAGGTACAGGTTATTCTGTTTGTCATCCAGCGGTGAAGGAACAACATGCAGCCTCATTAACTGGAGAGATGCAGGGCAGAAAGAAAGACACACTTTAATGCACTGCTGCAGTTAGATGAAAGAGGGGTGTATGAGCGGTGACACTCCTACTTAACCCCCTGCCGAGCACTGATACCCCCTGCTACCTCCACCTACCCCCAGCTTCCTAAAACACAGTCCTTTAAAGGCTTAATTTGAACTTGTGACCTGCTGGCTGTTTTTATATTTATATCTAGCTTTCTTCTGACCTTTACTTAAACTGCGCTGAGATGAACATCTCTTTTCTCTCAGGCCGTGATGACAGCATTCGAACGGCTGCACATTAAACAGTAAAAACAACACACACATTAATAATTTAAAACGATAAAAGCTGTACAAATGCATAAAGGAACATAAGGGAGCCAGAGCCCTAATGAGCTGAGGCTATAAACATCAGGCACTCTGTGCTAATAGCTTTGCAATTTGAGATGTGAGCCGAGCGCAGCTCTGTGTGCATCACCGAAACAACAACGAGTACGCTTTAAAGCACTCTGCTGGAGAAGTGCAAGCATTAAATGCAAACGGCAGGGAGATAATTTCAACCATGTAAACCCTCTGAATGGTGTTAAAATGTGCTAAACACACGCTCACAGCTTGAACGCTCCAAGGTCAGAGAGTGTGTGGCTCATTTTCTATTGGCTGTATATCAGGGTAAGAGATGCAACTAATGCAATCAGACGTAAGAAAATCAAAGTTCAGCAGCAGAGGAACTCCAACATGATGAAGACAGTGAGTGGGTGAGTGAGACGAGAGCAGATGCATGCTCACGGGGGACGTCATCATCATCATCATCATCATCACCATCGGTGATAAATAAACCATAAATAAACGCTGGAAGATAAGCACAAAAGGATGAATCAGTCGAATGTACACAAACAGTGTAAACCACGGCAGCCTGTGAGGGACATGGTCGTGATGTATATGCCTGTATGCAGCTGTACTGGTTGTACTCCAGCTTGAATTTACAGCTGGTAGAACAAGAGAACGGTGCATCGCAATCGTGTCAATCAAGTTCTAATCTTTAACATTTAGGTGACGACTGCTTCAGTGACACCTGTGGTTATTGGGAGAACGACTGTTATATCTGTTGACAGCGCAGACACAGCACACCGGGCCGAGGGCATTCATCACCTGACAGCGTTGAATGAAAACAGGCAACTGTCACTCAGCTCCGTGATGCTAAACCCACCTTTGCGTTGACTTCTGCATCACATGAAATGCACACAGACAATCACAGGGTATAAATCCATTCTCTGGGACGGCACTTTGGTGCAGTGGTTAGCACCGTCGCCTCACAGCGAGAAGGCTCTGGGTTCTGTCATGGAGTTCGCATGTTCTCCCTGTGGCTGCGTGGGCTCCCTCTGGGTGCGCCGACTTCCTCCCGCAGTCCAAAGACATGCAGGTTAGTCTAACTGGTGACCCTAAGGCCCCGTTTCCACTGGTCAAAAACCCAAAGACCCGCTTGCATCTCGCTTTTGTCGTCTACGGAAAAGGCTACAATCGGTATTCATACCCAGGCCAAATGAGTCTGCAGCAGACACAAGTATTTATCGGCTCCAGCTGCTATCGGCATTGGTATAAACACAACACCTTCCTCTGAGACAGCCGAAGCTCCAAAATAACTTTAAGAAACACACAATCGCTGATTAAAGCGTCTCACTGAGACTCCAGCTCTTTCGGCACCACCAACCTGGAGACGAGACGTGACAGATCAGTCATATCAGTTTCCCTCCCCTTGGACTCCCCTGCGTCTGTGTGTGCTCTTTGATGTGTCCTCAATCAGAACAAAAAGGAAAACCTGCGAGGGGCGGAGGGGTCAATCGACTTTTATTAGCAGGTTTATATATGTTTAAAAAACCTGCTTATACTCGCTGATTTTGGTGGAAAAGGGTATAAATTGCCTGTGGGTGACTGTTTGTCTCTATATGTCGGCCCGGTGCTGGACTGGCGACCTGTCCTGGGTGCGCCTCGCCCACTGTCACCTGGGATTGACTCCAAGCGGTGTGGATAAGAAATGGATGGAAATACATTCATTCGTAAATACTGGGATGAGCCATTCAGAAAGTCGGGGTGTTCGCCCCCATCAGAAGAAACTCGCACTCACTCTCTCCTCCCCACTCCCTTCCCCCTGTGCAATAATCCATCTGACCACCAGGACAAACCCCAGCGGCCTCCAGCGAATCCATAAAGCAATTATAATTACATGTATGTATATTTTTTCAATCAACTTTTTTACGTGTTTTTGCTGCTGCCGTTTGTCGAGGGCTGCCACACAACATTTTTGTCATAGTGTATGAAGTTATAAGGCAGAGGCAGGACAAGCAAAGCGAGCGGAGATTGACCAGTTAAACCTGAAGCCAGACCAGGCGGCCTCAGGAAAGCAGAGCGGGTCGTGGCCGGTTCGATCCCCAGAGCTCTTCTTGGGCAGACTAGTGTCACGGTGTCAGGGTTTACTGCCCTCTTGTGCTCACAGTGAAGCTGTCGGAGTCTGTCATTCCCATCATTTAAGGGCGTCGTCGTGTCCCGCTGGCAAAAGCTGGGACTTTTCAGGGAGATTATATTTACAGATAAGACAACACCCACGTCTTTTCATTCTGTTCTGCTTTCCCTTCCTGTTAATTAAGGTGTAGGGTTCTCTGCAGTGAGTTTGAGAAGTTTCAGTTCGGGATTCTCCATTGTCACTGCAATCTGTCATCATTAGTTCATGATAAAACTTTGAAGATTACCATAGAAGTAGGATTTTTTTTTTTCCCCCCTCAACACTGCACTTGATATGTTTACTGTCAGCTCATTGGAATAATTCTTAAGCTTCTTCAGCCTGGAGGGAGCGCAGGGGGGTGAGGATGTCCACAGAGAGTACAGCAGCAGAGATGGTGGGGGCACCGGGGAGCAGACTTTGGGTGGTTTTGGGAGGTCAGAAGGTGAACTCGATGAGTGTTGGCCTTTAAAGTGGCCAGCGCGTCAGCCTGCTTGTCATGTTATGAATGGAGCGTCCGTGTTCTGCCTCATCTCTCCCCCATCTGGCCTCAACCGGCACCTCCTGCCCTGGGCCTGAAACCCTGCCAGACATGCCTGCTGCTCAAACAGTCTTCACTCTTCTTCTGTATTTTTTTATTTTATTTTATTTTTTTATATATATATATATATATATTTTCTCACTTTATCTCTGCTCTCTCTGCTCTTCCTCTTTCCTTCAAACTCTCTTTTCAGTCCATTTATCTCATTATGGTCTGGCTATCTCCAGTGGCGTTGAAAATGAAGTGTTAATCTCTCTTCTCATCAATCTCTCCAGCCCAGAAGTGCCCGAGTCTCTCCCTGCATGGCAAAATGATGACTGGCACTTTTACTTGTTTGTAGAAATAAGTGTGGGGGCTAAATTGAATTTTAATGGATCGCGCATCCCCCCAGTGAAAGGTGCAATCCATTACTGAATGATTGTAATGTTATTTGTTGCCAGTGTTGATTTATGGTACCTATAGTGTAGAGGGCCAAAGGTGGGCACGTTGGGGAAGGAAGCTGTGTGGTGTGTTGATGGTGTTTTAAGTACAGCACAGTGGAGAGGAGAGAGGAAGTTCAAGAGCATATTAGCTGCTTATTCATTTGTAAGGAACAGGAAGTAGTCATGAGTCAGAGGGGTACAGACTCGGGTCAAATGTAGTTGCACTGAGGAAACAAGTGAAAATTGTTCTTCTCATGACATCATCCCGGGCTTTGTAAGGCACCAGCTACAGGACGGATTTGACCGGGTGCCCCCGGCTGACTCTACGCCTCCTTGTGCTGAGAGCAGCTCACCCTGTTATCCTGAGAGTCTTCCTCAGACGGAGGCTGACACTCAGGTGAGCTAATCTGGCACCAGCAGCTGGTGTGCCGGGGGGGCCAACAAATCAATTAGAAATCTCTGCGAGCACACTAACTTTGTTATTGGAGTCTCCAGTGTGTTAACCAGCTGGTGGATCCTATTGACTTTGCATCTTAACCCGGCTCAGGTTAGCCATCATGTAAGTCATTTCCTCTCCGAGGAGCCGCCATCTGCCCGTGATAAGACATTCAGTCTGCAGAGGGGAGGTGTCTTGGGATGGAGTCAGCCGGTTTGTCTCATCTGTAACATGTATCATGAGATCATTTTTTACATATATGAGCACACCCCTCCCAGAGAGGCAGGAAGTTAAGCATCCACGGCGCAGGTGTGTCAACTTTTTTAATTTACACTCTGTGATTGAGCGTCTTCCCAGCAGGACCCTCAAACCAGGACCACCTGTCTCGAGAACTGAAGCTGTTATTCCCTCCACAGACACTTGCTGTTGTTTTTTTGTTTTTTTTTTCCCAAAATGAATTCTGACTTTATTCAATTTGGTTATCCCATTTTCTCAGGTATTTAAGCCCATTTTGGCTCATGCCACATATTTTTTCAGCTCCTCTTCATTTTCTGATCTGTAAGACACAAAACTATCACAAATCCCAAGGAAATAGAAATAACACGGATGACCAAACTCAGCCCACGGAGGAACTTTTTTATTTTTAATAATCCCATATTTGGCTCTTCTCCAGAGTTTTATCTGCGCGTTAATATCCATAAGACGATAAATTTGCGGAGCCAAAAACCATCTCAGTGTAGTTTCACATCTCCTCTCTCAGGCTTCTCCCTGGAGCTCTAGTAACAACAGATCATTCAGCCAATCAGAGGAGAGGATCTGGGACTTTTCTGATTGGCTGACTGTTTTCTGAATGATCTGATAATAAGCAATAATAGCACATTTAAGACAAACAGTCAGAGAGAACAAATCCTACAAGGTTGGATGGTGGGGCCAGGTGGGCGGGGCTTGGGGGCCCGGCTGAGGCAGGTGACTCCTTTGTTGTGACATCACAAAGTTCCAGAAGTCCTGACGGCTGATATTAAGGCTCAGTGTCTGAAAACAGACTGTGAGCATTTCTCTGTGGACTGAGACCTTTGATACTTTCACTGTATTAATATAGAACCTGGACCTGATTTATAATCAAAGAAGACATGGAGGTCGACCTTTAGACTGTATGAACCTTGAATGAATTCCAAGTAGAGGACTAAAGTTTAAAGTTTTTTTCTCTTTATTATTACTGCATGGCCACCACAGTTTGATTTGGTTTAAGGTTGGGGAAAGAAATCGTGGATATAATTTATGAAAAAGAGCAAACACTCTATCATCTTTATCACCAACAAGCACTAGACCTCCACACCTTTACTTCGTACAGCATTAGCACTAAAGCCTGCCACTGGGCTTGAACTGCGCTCTACAGATTTGTCCATTATCAGCAATTGATGACAACACGGCTATATCTGTTTATTGTCTGAGCTCAACAACTGATTTGATTTCAATGAAAATAAGCAGCAAGTTGCCAGGTTTTTATCATGGAATCTTTTTCCAGAAGAATACAAAGACATTGAACGAATCACTAACTTCATGAAAGATTCTGCAGACATCTGTGTAATCCAGCTGTGATGCAGCATCCCTATGATATGGTGAACCAAGGATTATCGCCCAGCAGTGCCGGATCCCACCACCTGATAAAACACACCGGTTCTGCTTCACTCACAACAGCTAAAATTCACATTTCCCTGAGGCACAGTAATTCATCTACACAATATATTGAAACTTTCCTCACAAGTTTGCCACTTGTTACCATTTGGCTTCGACAGGAGAGTGCCGTCTCCCCTCAATATTCACCGTTAGTCAATCCAAACCTCCCATGAACTGTTTGCAAGTGGCTCTGGAGTGCATCGCGCCACAGTTGGCCATGCTGAATAGCATCTCCATCTGGACAAATTGTCAATTTCCAAATGGCAATATGTCAGGCAGCATATCAGCTGCCTGTGCAGGACTGTCACCAAATGTTCATCAAATGATTTCTGGGAAGTTTTACGACAAACCTCAGTTTATTAAGATAATAATCTGACTGTGAAAATATCTGATCTTAAATATTAAAGACATTTTCTAACACAGCTTCAGGAATCTTTTTCATTTTCCTCATGCTGAGTTTTATTTCACTTTTGACTGTGACGACCATTGATGTTGTGCATATGATTCGTAGCCACAATAAGCAGCGGCGCTTATTGCAATGCTGCTGCTTATTGCAGCGGTGTGGAGCCTCTCATAGCTCAGGCAGTGCTCTTCCTCTCTCTCTCTCTCTCTCTCTCTAACCGGGGACTCCTTTAAATGTTTTTGTTCCTGCACAAGAGATCGACTGCTACATTACTAACAAATCTCTGGCAGCTCACACGTGTAGCCCACTGTGTGTGTGTGTGTGTGTGTGTCTGTGTGCAGTGGGCTGAGTGCATTTCTGAGGGTGTGCGTCGTGGACAGAGGTACATCAGGCGCTGTAGGCGATGGCTGTGTTTTCCCCAAAGACTGTTCGCAAGGAACTAAAAATCAATGCAGGCAGCTTACGGGCCATTTGAGGGGCCTGACTCCCTGCTCTCATTCATCACCCAACAATCTGCCACCTTACTCAAGAACAAATCCTCACCGGGACCTATCAGCACAGCCACAGCGTTGTGGGTGACTGTGTGTGTGTGTGTGTGTGGGGGGGAGATATGTGGGTTTTATTGGTCGATCTCAGTGCTCCATAACTCCCAGCTCCTCTTAGTCTGTCAGTGTGTGTGGGTAAGTGAAATCTGTCATACACAATACTTCTCTCTCACACGGACACTCACCATCACTCAACATGGTGCATGGTGAAGTGTAACTGGTTGTTTGCAGGAAAACAAGATTTAAGTTGTTGTCACGTTATTTATTAAGTCTCCAGGTGTAGATCCTTGGTCTGATGATAAAGCTCACCAGGTGTTTGTTTAGATGTTTTATTAGTAATAAAGTTGGCCTGATCATCTTTTATTCATTTATTTATTTAATTCATAATCTGGTGGATATCCCCGACGCAAACAACCTCACCCCCTGTCAGTCCTGTCCATACGCAGCTATTAGAACTGTGTTTTTTAAGTGAATGAATCTAAAAATGATCATTATTAATGTTCTTACAATGCTCAGAAATATGGTGAAAGCAAAACATCACAGGGAACAGTTTCAGCATCAAACGATGATCCCGCTGAGCTTCAATGATGGTTAATAAACCTTAAATTATGCTCAGTAGTAAAGACAAAACTCCATCATAAAACACTGTGATCTATGGACTTGGACCTATATCTTACTACTGGGACTGATAATAGGATATAGATAATGGGTGGATGGGTGGATGTTGCCTCTGTATGTGCAACCTGGTGTCATATCAGTACATGTAACCTACTGATTTCATGTAGATGGACATTTCCGTTGTTTTTGTGACAAAGGTCTCATTTGAGCGAGTCCAGCTTCGTGAATCTGTTTTCCGGTTGGACTCTCTCAGCTCTATGGATCAAAAGAAACGTCCGGGTCTGGTTCAATACAGAAAAAAACTTCAGACACAAAATGTTTAAGTCCTTTTAACCAAACCAACCGACCATCTTTCCCCATTTCCCTTACGCACGGTGCTTTTCTTTCTAAAGCACAGACCTGACTCTGGGTCTGTGGTGTGATGATCGTGTCATTAATAAATAGAGACCTTTATTCAAAAAATATGTTTCCCATCTGTGCTTAGTGTCACAAGAAACTATTCACATCCAGATTAAATCAATATGTGTTAGGACATGAGCTTGAACTCTTAAAGATAACTGCAGATAGATTTGTGTGCTACTTTATTGCAGTGGATCAATATTTGCTGTGACGGGTTCAGCATCTTGAGAGGAGAACCTGCCTCAGCTCTTCTCTCTCAGTGTCTCTGTCTGTTCATGTGATCCCAGACTGACTCCCATGATGCTGAGATCAGGGCCAGACCAGCTGCTGCAGGACTCCTGGTTCTTCTGGTCCGAGCATGTAAACATCAGCTGATTTTACGTATGCAAGGACAATTCAAAGAGAACTTCCCGGTTGTGTTACTTCCTGGTGCATTTTCGAAATGGTCCCGCGCACGGATCCCTGGTTTGGATCCAGTGGTTTGGTTTGGCTGGGCTGACTGGTCTCCATGAAATTTCCCTTTGGGAGCTGGTTTCTCAAACAGGCCGATGATGATTCACCTTCCTCAACTCAATGTTGACAAGAAGGACGCAGGTTTTAGTTTCAGTTTATTTAGAAAATTGGTTTGATATCTTGAAAAAAAAAAAAAGCTTGCAATTTCACTTTCTCCAACGATGAGCAGACAGTCCTGAGATCTCATCACTTCTTCAGTCGGGTGACGAGACGATCCTCCAAAACATTGGCATATCTTTCAGAGGTTGAAAAAAAACAACAACAACAACAAGCGATGATGGTAATACTTTAGAAAGCTTGAAAACTTGTCACGGGGGATATGGTCGGTTCAGGGTGGAGGCTGGAGATGAAGCACAGCGGTAATAGGCAGGAAGGCTTACGCTTTTCTTATCCCGGGCCTTAGCAGTCACACAGAGTACAAGCAGGGGGTCGGCGGATCTACTTCTGCTGCTGATAGGCTGCTGAGCTCAGGCTGGAGTAGCCTGTGTGTGTGTGCGTGTGTGTGTGTGTGTGTGTGTGTGTGTGTGTGTGTGTGTGTGTGTGAGAGAGAGAGACCAGGCTGGGCAGTTGGGGCTTTGCATGCTTGGTTACTTTGTGGTATCACGATTACAGTAGCACAGATAAAAATGGAAAACGGGGGGGGGGGGAGGTTGGGTGATCATGGACTAGGTAGAGCCCATAAAGACTCTGACAGTGATGCAGCAGCCTGAGGAGACTGTACAGGGGCCTGCGAGGGGGTGGCTGGAGTTTGGAGGAAGAGGCGATTGGAAACCAAGGGGAAGATATATATCGAAAGAAAAAGGAGGATGTCTGAAAACAAAACCAATTCGCTCTTAAGATCACGTCTACAGTCAATGGGATTCAGCCAAACACACACACACACACACACACACACAGACACACACAGCAGGGCCTGCACACAAGATGGCCAGACCTGCTGTGGCTTCAGGAAACATAACAATACCACGCCTACACATTTGAAACTTTCTGGAGACACAAAATAAACAATGAACAATAAACATCTCCCTGTCCAAGATGACACCCACATACAGCATTAGTTCATTCTTATTTCAGAGCAGCAGCAGCCATTTTGAAAACTCTCCTCAGCTCGTTTCGGTCTGGTCTCTGCTGGTTTAGGTCTAGTCTGAACCGGTTTGAGTCCAGTCTCTGCTGGTATTAATGCACAGTATTCTCATTCAGCTGCATTCCCCTTAAATCTGTTGCCAATGATATATTTTCTGTTTCTGTTGTCATGACAACAGAGCAAGCTTGAAACAGTGAGTGAGCTTGGGGTTCACGGAGGCGACACGTTAAACCCACAGTAACTTCAGGCCGCTGCTAAAGCCCTGGTTTTATAACCAGGACGTCAGAGAAACACGAAGACCGGAGCTGTGACTTCAGCTGGATTCACCGTGCAGTGGACACCGACTGAGGGAGGCAGAGCCTCTCTGTCAGCTGCTGTGTAAATGGCGCTGTCGTACGAAAAGTGTCCCAGTGTATTCGATTCTATTTCGCCCTCTCCTCTGCTGAAAGGCGGTAAATCGAGCTCCTCACCCGGTCAACAGGAGGATTCTTATAAGAAACTACCGCTTCCACTTGTCACAAGAATAGGATTCACTGGCTGGATGTTGGATTTAATAATTTAAACATATAAACTGATAAACACGTCCCCCTCCGCCCCCCGTTAGTCCACAGTTTTCAGCCCAAGAAAACAAGAAACGCGGGCATTCTTCTGTTTCTTGTAATTAAGAGACAACTATCTTATAATTACAATTCAGCTCCTCATAATGAGATCAGTAGCTCTGATTCACGAGACAACTATCTCATAAACAAGAGAAAACAATTTGAGAAATCGGAGATAAAATCGGTCACAATTAACAGAAAATATTTATATAAATATCCCAGTTGTCAGCGTGATCGGGGATCAGGCTAAACGTTGTTTGTGTTCACGTTGAACTGCGTCGCCATGGCAACAGCCACGGGTCCAGCTTCACTTCCAAACTGATGCTGACAGCAAACAGAGGAACAGCAGACATAAAAAGCCATTTCTAATGTTTCGGACTGCAGTGCCTCCGGAATAACACATATCCCCGTTTGGCTGATGAGCGTTGCCATGACGCAGCTGACAGATTACAGCATCCCCATGAAACTTCATGCATAATTGACAGCGCGCTGGGTGAGCACACGTAACACACCGACATGTTGCACTTCAGGTACAGACTGCAGACAAAAAAAAAAAAAAGAATTAGACAAGTGTGTTCATGACTCACGAGTGATTGTATTTTTATGTTCCTTCACAGTATTGACAGGGTATGATGTGATCATTGTGTACTGTATGCACACACACACACACGTGTGTGGTGATATATCATAGAAACTTTAGATTAGTTCACAGGTTCCAGATGATTGGATTTCAGAGCACCTTGTTACATAAATCTGCATATTAATGAAAATGACTCCAAGCTCTTATTGCTTTGAGATACAGATAAAATCTTAAAGATTAAGATTAGATTTAACACTTTTTTTATTGCTTTAAGACTCAGACTTCATATTGATGCCACCAGAAGTACGCTGTAATCAGTGAGATAATTGGCTCAATTAATAATATATATTGCATAACTGGTTAGGCAAAAATAATGGTGAATTAAGAGTTAGTCACGTCATCATCTCCTGCTGTTTATCTCACTGCTTCGGAAAAGTTCGAATCTCCAAGTGTTCCACACTGAAACATCTGAAAACAGCCAGATCGGTGTTCTGCCCTTTGAGCTGTGTTCTACGTGTTGTTCAGTTGTGTTCTACATGTTGTTGAGTTGTGTTCTACATGTTGAGTTGTGTTCTACGTGTTGTTGAGTTGTGTTCTACATGTTGTTGAGTTGTGTTCTACGTGTTGTTGAGTTGTGTTGTACATGTTGTTGAGTTGTGTTCTACGTGTTGTTGAGTTGTGTTCTACATGTTGTTGAGTTGTGTTCTACGTGTTGTTGAGTTGTGTTCTACATGTTGTTGAGTTGTGTTCTACATGTTGAGTTGTGTTCTACATGTTGTTGAGTTGTGTTCTACGTGTTGTTGAGTTGTGTTGTACATGTTGTTGAGTTGTGTTCTACATGTTGAGTTGTGTTCTACGTGTTGAGTTGTGTTCTACATGTTGAGTTGTGTTCTACATGTTGAGTTGTGTTCTACGTGTTGTTGAGTTGTGTTCTACGTGTTGTTGAGTCTTCGTATATTATTATAAATCTTAGCATCAGTGATCGGACCAGAGAAATCTCTGACTTTAATCATGGTAACGCTCCATCTCATTGGTCACCTGTCGATGATGTCATATCCTCTCCCTCTTCCGTGTCAGTGTAGTGTGTCTGCCAGAAGCTCAGTTTGGAGTTTTCTAGCCTTTGTGTGTGGTGTTTGCGTATTCACCCTGTACCTGTGTGGGTCCCTCCGGGTACCAGCTTCCTCCCACAGTCCAAAGGTGTGTATGTTAGGTCAATCGATGCCCATAGTCAGGAGTGGTGAGCGTCTCTGTCTCCATATGTAGGTCCTGTGATAGACTGACCAGGGTGGACCCCGCCCTCGCCCAATGTCGGCTGGGATTGGCTCCGGCCCCCTTGTGGCCCTACATGGATAAGGGGTGTAAGATAACGGATGGATGGGTAGTTTTCAGCCCTGTTTTTGAGGCAGGTGAAGGACTTTAGCGTCTGGATCTTCAGCTCTTCAGAGCAACAAGCTGAGCAAACGTTTGACAGCTCAGCTCTGTCCAGGTTTTGACTGGTTAGGATCAGCCGATGTGTTTGTTGTGGAGAGAAGGAGACGTCTGTGGAGAATCCAGCTGCAGTGGTTGTGAAGACAGTAATTCCCATGATCCCACACTATTTGACATCATCGACGTCGTCTTTTGTTATGGTTTTGATTGAGGGACCCCCCACAGGCAGAAAAATTACTGTGTGTTTAAGGGGCTTTAAAGGTACAAAAATCAATTGAAGGTGTATCCAAGGCCAGTGTAATGTATTTACTGAAAACAATAAATATATTGATAGCCATGACACTGAGCAGGAATCGGCTCCTGTTGTTTCATTCCCTCTCTTCCCACTGCATGATGGGACGGAGTTCAGCCTCATAACAGATGCATTAAATAGAAAATGCATTAAATCTGCAGGTAAACGTGTACAGCCGTGCATTTCACAGTAGATTCAGAGGTATTTTTGAAAAATGAATAAAAAAATATGCCTTCATCCGTGACTCGGATGAAGGCATAGATATATAATTCAGCACAATCCTTTAACGTGCGGAATTAAATGTAACCTTGTACAACATATAAATACACCAGCTCGTATTGGCAGCTTCTTCAGGATGTCCCTCAGTTAGGTTTTACTGCTTGGCTTCCTCTGCTATTTTTAATGTGCATGCTCATATAATGTCAATAGTGACATAACAGAGCCTGACAGGCATTCACACACACCTGGCTGCAGCCATGTGTCAGTGTTGCTAAATATGCAGCTGCTCTGCACTTATACAGCTACGGGGTTGTTAGTGTGCACATCTGGGATTATAATCACGGCAGTTAAATGCATTCCTTTTATTATTCATATATTTCTTGGTTTAGTTGAACAAGAATGCTGCAAGGCGCTTTCACCCACGTACGCACCGCCGCATGTGACAGTAACTACGGAGACAACAGCGTCGCATTCAGAAAGCACAAGCCATGCACTTACAGATGTTCGTGTTTGCTGTCAGACCAAAGCGCATGAACTGTGAGGATGAAGTAAATGAAGAGGTGGTGACAGGAGAGGTGTGAAACATCTGTCATTCTAAACAGGGCAGGATCTGCCTTGCTCTGGTGAACCTGAATTCTCGAAGAGGTTACGCTCTTATATTCAAGCTCTCCTGCTCCGAAGACATTGGGCTACAGTCACACCAGTACGTTCCAGTTTTAAAGCCATCTCTTTTTCTACTTTTCCTCTCCCATCTGCACGACGGAGACTTTCGCCAAACGCCGCTGGACCCGTTTTGTCTTGAAAACTCCAGGGCCACATGGTTGTCTGAACGGACAGAACCTAAGACCTGAGTCTCATCAGCCTGGACGGCCATTGGTGAAACAACATGAAGGATGAATTACCGGGTTACTGATCTTGTTGCCTTTGGAGCAGCTGAGTTGATCGGTTACATTCTGTGTTTTAATGCCAAGACGGTCTTTACTGTTCCTCGTTCACAATAATTGTGTGTGACTAACCAACAGTCTGCTTCCTGTTTACACTGGCTCACCCAGTGTACATGAGCACGGACGTACATGTGTGTTTGAATGAAAACATTTGGTTTTGTCGTTGCTTAACCATATCAAGCCCACAGAAGCATGTACGCTTCCAAAAACCATCTTCTTTAAATTGGACAATCAGTTCTTTCGAACAAGCCTGTGACTTTAATGGAGCATCACCTCTGTACTTCCATCGATTCTCATCCACCATCTTTGCTGGTAACATCTAGAGTCACGTCTCCACATGGGGCACCCTTATTGGCTCCAGTGGGTGATGTCACAGCCAATCAGAGTGTCTCCTTCAGAGGCCTAGCTGTCAGCTGCTTGTAGCCAAAGTCAATGGGATCAATCCTGTATTTCTCTGATCTCAGAGTGAGGAGAAGTTGCTCTGAGTTTATTGTAGTGACAGAATAAAGACAGAGAGACATGGACAATAAGATATTTAGAGCATTAGAGGCTTTGGAGCTGATTTTTCTTTGGTTATTATGGTTTGCAATGTTTTTTTTATCAAGAAAATAAGGAAAAATTCATTTTTTTTGTTTTGTCTTTATTGAGGTATATAATATTTAGATCACTTTGTAATGCTATTGTCTAATTACACATTTTATTTTTACTTACTGAGTCTATTATGACTCTCTTTCTATGGATTGTGAAGAAAAGTCACCACTGTATGTCACAACATACAAAGCTGAACGCTTTTTTCACCTTCACTCTCAACAACAAGTTAAGTTTGCAATTCCCCCACTGTGGGACAAACAAAGGAGGATTTTGATTTTAACAGCCATAGAAGGTGAGATTAGAAAATATAACACAGCCGTATTTTAATTCTAGTGGCTTTCCTTCCTTTACTGGATCATTTTTAATCATAAAACTCTGCAGGTCTGAGCTGATCACACAGTTTTTAAGTAGTTTAATGAAAACTTTGAAACCAAAGATGAAACCAGCGAAGAAAAGGACACACGATATTATGTTGCAGGAAAGGAAAAAAAAAAAAAAAACACACACTGGGACACACTGGGAGCTGTGGTCCTGCTGCTCTGCACCTCCCGTCTGCAGAGTGACTGCTCCTGCTCTAAATGATTTCCTCTGAGCCTTTCAGTTTTATTTATATATTTCTTGACTTTGTCATTCATGCGAGCCAGTCACAGATAAGAACATGTAAACGGCGGGCGGCCTGCTGCGCTGGGCCTGATCGCGCCATCTCTTCTTCTCTCCATGTCCCTACCTCTTTCTCTGTCTCGCTCTAATGTTCGTTTTCTTTTTTTTTTTTTTTTACACTGAACCCAATTTCTGTCGTGGCCCACCATGAAACGTCTCGGTTCTCTTATTGATAGTCAGTGAAATGAAAAAATTAAAAATGAATTGTTTGATATCGCAGTGGGATATTTATGTTGGACGAGATATTGAATACGATATTGCAGTGGAAGGTGGCAGCTCTTAAAGGAGTTGTAGGGAGGGCTGAGCACTGGCGCGGTGTTCAGTGAAGTGTAAGAACCTAAAGCAGCTGAAATCAGTTGAAGCGTCAGGGCTGAAAGCACATGAAAGTTGGGTTTCAAGTTCCAAGCCCCGCAGACAGCGACGCGCTCCTTTGTATCCGAGCAGCTTCGCTCATTTGACGTAATGTAGAGTACGAGCTGAAAGGAGCTGAAACGTCTGTCACCGCCGGTGTCGTGAAAGTAACACAACTGTCGGTTCATGTGTCAGTGATGAAAACAGATGAACTCATTTGAAGAGAGGGATGAGAGCGCTTTAAAATCCAGGTGATATTGGAAATGATGGAGAAAGATGAAGCATCTGCACTGTTAACAGTTGAAGTGTCATTTGGATGAAGGCGGTGGAATGATGTGTTTGAGGTCGTTCGTTTAAAACGTGGCAGCAGGTGACAGTTTGTGGGTAAGTGGGACCACAGGTGAAGTTGAGGTTCATGAGCTGAACACAGATGAATTTTCTATGAGAGAGTGAATAAAATAAGATGTAATAAAAAGGAATATTTCTTTAAATGAATTGCAGTAATCATAGTCTGTTTTATTTCACCTTGTGCATTAAAAAAATATATATTTTTGGGTAAAGGTCCATATAGTCTAAAGGTAGATGTCCATGTCTTCCTTGATTATGGTCTAGGTTCTATGCAGACTGTCTCTAAAAGTGGATGTAGGTTCCATGGCAGTAGAGTGAAACCAATGCTGAAGAGCTTTAAACCTACATTCAAATTAATGACCTTCAGGGGCGACTCCACTAGTTGTAAAAAATTGTCAGTTGGCAGTATTGAAGTCTATGGGAAAATGGCCCTACTTCTCACTCCACTAAGTCAGTAAATGTTTTCCTAATGAGTTTATGGTCTCAGTCTCTAGTTTCAAGTCTTCAATACAACATGATGTTCACTTTTTAAATGATGGTCCATTGAGAGGAAAATCAGGTCCACCCAGATCCACCCCTCACTCCTCCTCAGCTCCACCTTGGTACACGGTTTCTTCTCATTTCAAATAAACCGAGATGGTGACGGACAAATTACAAACTGGAGGCTTCAGAACGGCAGTTCACAGACCGATGAGTGACATCACAGAGGGTTAACACTCGGTTCCATATTGATAGAGTTGAAGTATCAAAGCTCTCAGTCCACAGAGAAATGCTCACAGCCTGTTTTCACAAACAGAGCCTTAAAACCAGCCGTCAGGACTTCTGGAACTTTGTGATGTCACAAGAAATCTACCTGAAATTTTTACCAAATCTCTCAGTAAACAGACCTGTTGTTACTAGAGCGCCAGAGTGAAGCCCAAACAAAGAGATGTAAAACTACAATGAGGTGATTTTCTGGTTCTTAAAACCACAAGCACATCTTCTTATAGATATCATCGCTTCAAATAAAACACAGGAGACGTTAATATATGGACCTTTAAATATCAGCTGCCTGGTGAAATCAGCCCTTCAGGGCTATTTCCACCATATTGCCTGTGAAACCTAATAAAGGACATTCTGTGTGGTTCTGGATTTCAGTCTAAGCGTCCTCATGATGAAGACGAAGGAATAATATTGAGATCTATATGGGGAAGCCTTTCATTAGATTTGGCCTTTCACATATCAACCGGGTTTCCAAACCTTCTTGTCTCCGTCACCTGATGCAGTCAGTCACCTCAGTTTTAGAAATACTACACAGTCAGATAATTGATTTTCATTGTCAGATCATAAACATGCAGATGTTTATTCTTTTTGTTCTCCAACACACACACACACGCACGCACAAAGTAAATCTCAGTTAAAGCTCTGTCAGAATTAAATGCTGCCCTGTTTTGCCCGGGGGACTTTCATTATCTTTTATTTATAAGCAGCAAAAGAAAAGGAAAGAACAACAACAACAACAACAATAATCGTGAAACAATCCAGGACCAGAGCAGGCGAGGAGGATTTGAACAAAGCAAGGTCAAAGGGATTTAAGGCCATGAAAATGAAATGTTTTTATTTCCACAGTCCGGATCAGTGCTGTTTGTCTCAGATTGTAAAACCCCTGTCTCTCACACACACACACACACACACACACACATTCACATATACGCACACATGATGCATTCAGGCACACAGTGATTAAACAGGCCCAGCATACAGATTAGATGGACCGCGCTGATGTTTTATAGGTCACCTGTAATACGGAAACGCTCCGAGACAAAGAGCCGCTGAAGTTATTTGCGTGTGAGAGAAACGTGAGCTGTTCGCAGCCGGTCTGGTCGGCTGCATTGATCAGACCGCAAATGAACCAGTTCCATCAGACGCACGTGAGACCGGTGGTAAAAACACAGCGGGTCACCATGTGACTTTCCGTCTTCCGTTCTATAGTTGTTGTTGTTTGTGTGGCGTCGTCTTACTTGCAAATATAAGCTTTTAACTAAGAACACACAAAGGACTGTATTGAATACATCACTCAAACATGCAGGTTGAAAAAAGTACACGAACCCCTAGATCAGGGCCATTCAACCAAAATCTCCCAAGGTGTAGTCAGCCAAGTGTACTCATAGACTGGGAACTATTGAGTTATTACATATTATCAATATTGTGTTCACTTCATAGTCTGACATAAAGTGTCAGTCTTTCAGGGAATGTGGCCAGTCGTCACTCTCTCTGCAAAAAGGCAGTCTCAGACCAGACTGTTCTGAATGCTTGCACCAAGGCCTCTAACTGCACTGAAGCTTTACTGATGTCCCTCATTGTGAGTCACTTTGGATAAAGGCATTTACCAAATGAGTAAACGTAAATGTTAAATGATTTTTTTTTACATCAGCATCTTTACCATGTTTCTCTCTTATTATAAAGTCTGAAGTTACCAAACCTACAATCCAGTCAATGAATCTTAAAGGTTGTGATCTCACTAATAAAAAAAAAAAAAAATAATACTTATTTTGACCGTGTGAAACTGGAATCATCCAAAAGAGGTTAGATCCTCATCAGTTCAGAGTCAAACTGTGGAGGTAGAGAGGATTTAGTTTGGTGGTTACTCTCCCTCGGAGTGGGCATAAGCTAAGATGCTGCTAAAAGCATAATGCTGAATGCTCAATTAGGTTAAAAAAAAAAGAAGCCTAGAGTAGAAGTAGCAGCCAATGGCTCAGAGGACTCAGCATGAATCATCAACAGTGGATCATTGCTTCCTCTGGACCTAGATGGGTTTCTTCAAGGTCTCTCCCAGGATAACGTCAGGGTGGCTCGGCCTGCTGAAGCACAGGAGAAGCTGCTGATGGAGAAGTTCCTTAAAACATGACAGAAAAAATACACCTTGCGGGGTGGTCCAGTCAGAGCCCAGAGCTGAATGCGGATGCTGTGGACATCCTGAGAACATGTCTGAGCTTCCTCCTGAACACTGAGCAGCTCTGATCAGCAGCTGCTGAAGAGCTGGTTTCAGGTTATGAAGACGTTTCCACCAGCTGTGAAACCCCAGACGCACTCACTAGCACTGTTAATGTATAATTGCTGTGTTCAATAAAGACACAAAACATTCTAATTGTGTGTGTGTGTGTGTGTGATGAGTTACAACAAATTATGCCTGTTTATACTTGTGGGTTAAATGAAGACAAGCAAACCAGATCCACAGGATCCACATACATTTTCTTGCCCACTGTATCAGTAAATTATAGAAGATCTGAGAGGGGAAAAAAAACCCTGTTCATCTATTTTCATCCAAGTCTGAAATATATTCTTAATGACGGGGGAGCATGTGAGAAGAGTCTGATAGGATAGTCTTAAAGTTCCTTAAAACAAGATGATTTTGCCAAGTTACCAAGTTAACTTTTTTAATGTTTCTCACACAGCACCAGCAAACCCCATTCTATTTTCTGAGTTATCTTTTTCAGCTTCGCTTTATTTTCATTTTATATCTGGAAGAAAGGTCTTCACATATTTTCACAGATTTAAAAAAAAAAAAAAAAAAAACGGTACCGTGGAGAAATCACAAATTTTTTTTAGCTTATTTTTTGGCCATTTTTGGCCTTTGTTATCAGATTGGACAGTGTCGAGAGACAGGAAATAGGACAGAGAGAAGGGGAATGAGATACAGGGGAGAGCCAGCGCCAGCAGGAGCATTTGCGCCAACTAATTTAGATTAGACTTAGAAAATGCATTGACAGATTTTTTTTTTTCTCTTACCGGGAAAAACCTCCATAGGAAATATATGAGTGGACAAAGTGTTTTGAATTCTATGAGCAAGTTCCTTGTCCTATGCCCCAAGTTCTTGTCATTTACCCATTCACTACTTCCTATACAACAGAGCTCTGCGGGGATGATGTATGTTTGTAGGCCAACCTGGGTGTGAGGCCCTGGCTCCCTCCTCTGACCCTGATCCAGGTTTTGTTCAACAGGATCCTCCTCGCAAATTTAAACTTTATGATGTTTGAAGCCTAAATACAAACAGCTCATGTTGGGATGTAAACCAACAGCACCACGGTCAAATGACTTCACCGCCACCACCACTAAACTTCACCTTGTGGTTTGATTCAGCTGTGACCTCTTCTATAAAAGCCTTTCCTCTGACAGAGTCAGTGATGTAGAAACACAAGCAGGCTGGAGAGGAGATCGGTTTCATGTTCAACATGATGATGTTTACTGTCCCGACAACCTCTGTAAGTCTCATTTAGTCACCGAGCAACCGGCAACTGACAGAGAATCTTCAAGAATCAGGCTATTTGCTGACGCTGTGCATGTTGTAGAATAAAAGTTGAAAGGTGTCTTGTGCTTGTGTTAAAGCCAAGTGTCAACCCACCGTGACGTCACCCATCGGTTTGTGAACTGCCATTTTGAAACCTCTAGGTTGTAAATCGTCTGTCAGCCATCTTGTTTTTTTTTTTTTAAACCAGAATAAACCATGTTTGGAGGAGGAGGTAGAGCTGAGGAGGAGAGAGGGGTGGATCTGACCTGCTCTGTATAGCGTGTGTGGTACAGTCTGTCATTCACGCAGTAACCCCACATGCCTACCCTGCTTTATGGTCTATTTTCCTGGGATCATGCCGTATTGAAGAAGACTTGAAACTAGAGACTGAGACCATCAAACTCATTAGGAAAACATTTACTGAGCTAATGAATCAAGGGAGAAGTAGGGACATTTTCCCATAGACTTCAATACAATCTGACTTCTTTAACAACCAGTGGATGGACACTCAACGGACTCTATAACAAGTGGTCAACCTTAAATTCTGGGATTTTATCTCGACTCTGCTGTTTCACTCTAAAATGAACTGTGGACAAACAGTGTGAAGTGGAGCGGAGCCTTGAGCCAGGAACACTGGCCTCTGTCAGTCAGAGCAGCTGACTAGTAGCAGCATCTACTCCAAGGATGATTGTTCAACTGGATGCGCCTCTAACTCTGCCCACGCAGCCGTTTATCACAAACTTTTCCAACAAAACTCATCCCACACTCATTTGCCGTGCGCTGTGTCGAGGTGAGAGGAGGCGAGAGGGAAGCGTACGACAGCGTGGGCGCAGCTCCTCTCAGCTCCTCAGCAGACGTGAATTCATCTGCGTGGAAGCCGCCGCCGCCGTCGCCGTGCGTTCGTAGCCAGCGTGCGCCTGACTGCTGGGGGCTGGAGACATCTGTACTGCGGCTTGTCGTTTTGTTCGTTTCATTTTGGGTTTTGTTTTTTTTTTTTTTCCAGTTTAGAGGAGACTGGGGTGAGATGAAACACCCACTGTGTTTCATGATAATGATGAACAACAATGTTCGATTAATTCCGCAGTCGGGAAGTCACAGAAACACAGTGGAGTAGAGATCGGATGTCGTGTCAGTGCGACAGTTGAACGTGTCTGTGCGGCTCTGAGCGGTGACTCTCTTCATTAGGCTGGGGGATGATGGTTTTTCGTTTGCCTGGGTGTAATTACTGTGGGTGGATTTGATGTCAGATTAAATCAGTGATTCTCAGCGACGGTGCCACAAAATGAAGAAAACTTTATCCGTGCAGAACCTTTCATACAAGAGATGCTGCACAAAGTGCTTCACATCAAAGAAATTACCCGAAAGGAGAAAAAATAAACATGAAGACATTTGAAAGCATAAATGCAAAATCAGATGGAATACATGAAGTCAAGTGAGCAACTTTCTCTTTCAATGAAAACTTTTCTTTGTTCATTCTTCTATGAAACGGCACTCAGCTTTTCCCGATGGACACAAATGCACCACAGGTTCTGATTACACTGGGGTCAGCCGGGCCAAGCTGCCCCGCAACAATTACCTACAGGCGCGCTCACGCTGTGGGTTTTATCTGCGCCGAGCACAACCGGAAGTCGCCCCAGAATAGCCACCCTCTTCAGTGGTGCTGAGGGGTTGAAGGCTGATGAGATGAGTTTGTAGCTTCCTTTCAAAAACACGCAGCGATGTGGCCTCCCTGTTATCTCGTGTGTGCTCCTTCGATGACAAAGCCTGCACCCCCCCACCCCCCCCCCCGGTTCTGCTCTGCCTTTCACTGCAAACCTTCATTAAACTAGAGGTAGATGATCTCAGCGTTCTTGAAGGTTTTAAGGCCTCCGGGTTTGTAACTTGTCTGTCGACCATCTTGTTCTTTGGAACCAGAAGAAACCACATTCTCAGGCAAAGGTGGAGCTGAGGAGGAGTGAGGGGTGGAGCTGACCTGCTGTGTGCTCTCGCAAATTTCTGGTATCGTCTGTCAATCACGCTGTAGCCACGCCCTAATTCACCCCCTGCTTTATGGTCTAATTTCCTTTAAAAATGTTGCATTGAGGACTTGAAACTAGAGACTGAGACCATAAACTCATTAGGAAAACATTTACTGAGCTAATAAATCAAGGGAGAAGTAGGGACATTTTCCCATGGACTTCAATACAATCTGACTTCTTTAACAATGAAGGTTTAAGGCTCTTCAGCCCCATAGTCAGTGTTCAGTTATATATTTAGTCTATGGCTCGAATGGACTCAGGACGTGTCCGTATCACTTTTACCAGTCGCTGCTCCAGGCACATGGTCTGACATTAGCAGAGACACTTGGTGCAGGATAAAGCCTAAATATAACAGATAACCAACACTGGGCTAATGTGCACTCTCCTCTGTGTTCTGGTCCACAGCCGAGCTGCCGACTTTGAATTAGCTGTCTGTGTTTTTTTTTTTTTTTTTTTTTTTCGGCTTGAAACGAAGAAAATAATCTTTTTTTTCTTTCTTTTTGATGTATGATTTTATAAATGGCTGCAACTCAGCTGTTCCTAAGGTGGAAATATGATGATCTCACTTGCTAATTAAACCCACCTACCCTCCTGTGGTGCAACCTATCACCATATGTGCATTTGCGGTGTGGGAGTCTGCCGTGACGTGTCGCCGTGACATCAGTCCGCGGTCACAGGTGCGACAGGATAGAAACTTTCAACCACGTGGATTCTCATTTCTTTCTCTTCGAAAATGTTTTAGTCCAGCTGTTCCACATCCCTCGCTGCGTTGGTTTCCCTCTTCTCTCTCTCTCTCTCTCCCTATATCTCTCTATCTCTCTTCGTGATGACAGCTGTATTGCCTCAACAACAATTTACTCACTCGCCAGATCGCTGACTGTGGACCACGTACTTCTGTTTAACATCTAGAAGAGTGAGTGGGAGTGTTTGTCTCGGCTCTTCTTCTTCTTCTTGTTCCTGCGGAAACGTTTCAAATAAAAAAAAGCGGTTAACGTGAGCCTGATCTACCTTTTATTCGTCTCCGTGGAGAAACCAGGTCTCCACAGCTGCAGGGATCGGGTCCGTGATGAGAATCAGAAAGCAAGGCCGCGAGCTCCACCTGGGATGAGCGCACGTGTCGCCATCACTTTCCGGGATCAGATTTTTGTCTCTTTCAGTCTCAGTTTGATTCCTTCGCTAAAAGCCCAACGCTCAGTGTCGACTGACTGCCGCCAGCTGAAGCTCTGATTTGAACCAAACGTTAAAAAGCTCATTAATGTGTGCTCACAGCATTTAAGACACAAGTCCTACTGAGCAATGAGCAGACGGCTTTGCCCTGCATCTTTCATCTCAGGCAATGAGCTGCCCCACCATCTGAGAGCAGAATGTCAGGGCTGGATGCATCTTCAAAATAAGAGAAGCATTTAGCTACTTTTATTGTTTGTTTGTTTGTTTTTTTCCTTTATTAGTGACATAACGGATAAAATCAGGTGAGACATGAATGATACATAGATATCCTGTCAGTGTAAAGGTGACTAATTTAATAACATAATAGTATCATGCAACCGAATAATTTTTATTTTACAAGTATTTTAAACAATACACAAATGTAATAATAATCATAATTTAGTGGAAGCCAGCAATAGGAGCCCCACACACCCACCCCCCACCCAACACGGCTGGGGGGTTACCAGTGGGATACAGGGGTAACTCTTTGTGTGTGTAGATGTGTGTGAAGATTAAAGTTTAAAGTGAAAGGGAAATTGGGAGAGAGGCGCGGTGGTGCAGTGGTCAGCACTGTCGGCTCACAGCAAGATACAGCGCTGGAAAAAAAAAATTAAGAGAGTTTCTCTGGTTTTGCTATTTATCGGTATGTGTTTGAGCAAAATGAACGGTTTTCGTTTTATTCTATAAACCACTGACAGGGTTTATCCCAAATAAAAATATTGTCATTTAGAGCATTTATTTGAAGAAACTGGTCAAAATAACAGAAAAGACGCAGTGTTTTCAGACCTTGAATAATGCAAAGAAAACAAGTTCACAATCCGTTTTAAACAACACAATAGTAATGTTTTAACTTGGGAAGAGTTCAGAAATCAATATTTGGTGGAATAACCCTGATTTTCAGTCACAGATTTCATGTTTCTTGCTCTCCACCAGTCGTTCACGTTGCTGTTCAGTGACTTTATGCCACTCCTGGTGCAAAAATTCAAGCAGCTCAGCTTTGTTTGATGGTTTGTGACCATCCATCTTCCTCTTGATCACATTCCAGAGGTTTTCAATGGGGTTCAGGTCCGGAGACTGGGCTGGCGATCTTGATCTGGTGGTCCTTCATCCACACCTGGATTGACCTGGCTGTGTGGCATGGAGCATTGTCCTGCTGGAAGAACCAATCCTCAGAGTTGGGGAACATTGTCAGAGCAGAAGGAAGTGAGTTTTCTTCCAGGATAACCTTGTTCGTGGCTTGTAGGCCTCTCAGGGTCTCTGTCTGACCATTAGACCACCAGGTGTTGGTCAAAGCTGAAAACTGGACTCATCAGAGAAGATGACCTTACTCCGTCCTCTACGGTCCAATCCTTATGGTCTTATGCTCAAACCTCAGCCTGGCTCGTCTTTGCTTCTCATTGATTAAGGGCTATTTTCTAGCTTTGCATGACTTCAGCCCTTAAGAGCCTGTTTTGAACCGTTCTCACCGTGCACTTCACCCCAGCTGCCATTTGTCATTGTTTTTGTAGGTCACTCAATGTCATCCTACGGTTGTTGAGTGACATTTGAATGAGTTGGCGGTCATCCCTGTCAGTGGAGAGTCGTTTTCTCCCTCTGCCTCTGTCTGTAGCTTTGTTGTCCCCAATGTCTGCTGCTTGACCTTGTTCTCATGAACCGCTCTCTTTGAAATTTTAAGGATGGAAGCAACCTGATGCTCACTGTATCCCTCTGCCAGTAAAGCCAGAAGTGAACCCTTCTTTTCCTCACTCAAAACTTTTCTTTTCAACTCTTTTGGCATGGTCAATAGTTATTTTTTGATTTTGATGGAGGTACTACTAGCACTGTTTTTGCCATCCAGCTGGTCCTATTGCAGGAGGACATTGATGACCACAGCAGTGGTTTTTATATTTTTCCTCATTAAATCAGATTTGGTTCAGGTGATCACCTGATCAGTGCCTAAGCTTGTGTTGGAATTCAACAGACACTATAATGGAACAGCTGCCACACATGTAGAGATGCTGATTTAAGAAAAATTTGGAGCGGTCTCTTCATTTTTTCCAGAGCTCTATGTATGTATCTGTATGTCTGGCTCCAGCTCCCCCACGACCCTGCACATATTAGCAGTAAAGATAATGTGTGGATGGGAAATGGAGAAAAAAAAAAAAAAGAAAAAAAAGAATACAATATAAAGAAGTAATATTTACATAATTCTAATATAATTCTTATGAAAAAGGAGCTGGAACTGATCATCAACCAGTAAAAGACAGAGAAATAAAACACATAGTTCAAATGCTCATTGCTGACATTAGAAATGTTTGCGTAGGTTGAATCTTTTGTCTTTACATAATAATGTAGACTCAGCCAACATTTTATCACAACACCAGACTAATACTAATACTAAGCTCCAAGGCTCCTGGTCCCAGGCCCCCACCAATGAACCAGACCTGCAAAATCAGCAGCAGCTTGTGTTGAATCATGTCAGCTGGAATGATTACAAGGGATCTGGGGGATTTTCTTTTTATTATTGTTATTACTATTATTAGGGAGGAATAATAGGAATTCAAACACTGTAATTATTTCCCCTCACTATCATCATCATCATCATCAGCGTATGAAACACAGACAGCCTATAGTCTGTTTTTGAAGCAGTGACTGAGTCAGTCTCTATTAAAACAAAACTGCCAAATGATTTCCTTGGTGGTTTTGTGTATTTAGCTCAAAATCATCCTGCTTTTATTCTTCTGTTTGTCATATTTTTTTTGAGATTTCTACATTGAATTTATTCAAATTACAAAGGTTCATCATAAAATAGATTTAAGTCAAATTTAAGTTATTTAATGTCGAAATTGTTTGAAATTTTACTGGAAATGAACCGCTATAGACCAGGAACCGCATCTCTGAGTGAACCAGTCGACTTCACCACGTTCTGGGCTACAGAAAGTAACACAGACATTGGCCCAACAGAACGTCATTACCGACAGGCTGATGGGTGTGTAGTAGCTCTACCACTTAGTACGCATCAATACCAGGTGTACAGATGGGAAGACAAGTCCAGATGTGCAATGAAAGCTACTCATACAGTATGTCAGATTTACAGATGGAGGTAACATATTGCTGCTGTCGTCAAAAAGTCCAGCTTTTCAGGAAAAGGCTGCTTGACCACCGCGCTGCCTGCAGTTCAAGTGCATTCAATGAAGTTACAGTGTGCGCATTAAGAAGTTGGATTAAAAATCTGACGCCTTGTTAGCAGCAGCGAAGAGAAACACATCAAATCTGTTGAACATTTTGTGTGGGTGTGGTCACAAGCGCCAAAACGCTTTCTGACTGTCAAGTTATGCACAGATGAGTTCAGCTCCTGTCCAGTGATGGTCACATTTAGAGGAAAACAGGCCATAAAGCAGGACATGCGTCAGGGCGTGGCTACCTCGTGACTGACAGACGATACCAGGAATGGCGAACTGCGGGCGAAAGCTCAGAGCGGGTCAGCTCCACCCCTCACTCCTCCTCAGCTCCACCTTCACCTCCAAATACGGTTTCTACTGGTTTCAAAAAAATAGAGATGGCGACGGACAAACAAACAAACTGGAGGCTTCAAAAGGGAAGCTCACCAATCAACGGGTGACGTCACCATGGGGTGACAGTCAGATGTACACTACTTTTCATGATGCATTGTGGGAAACTATCAGTATCTATGAGTCCTATATACTGATTTGATGCTCCGCCAGCAACTGAGAGAAAAACTTAGGTTCTGATGTGACTTTTTTTTTGTTTTGTTTTTTTTCTTCCTCTTCTCCCTTCATCCGAGTTTCAATTCAACACTGAAACGCGTCAGTTACAGTGTTGAATGTCAGTTTGTCCAACACCAGAGCGGATCCCAGTGGACTCAAGTATATCAACTCTGATCAAGGTGGCACATCACAAGAGGGTGAGAACAAGAACCGTTAACTTCACAGCTCGGAAAAATCTCTGGCCTACAAGGTTTGTACCATTAAATGACCGATTTCTTTTTGATCCCCAAATATTTGAGGATCAAAAAGAGGTTTGAGGTTTGAACATTGTTGGTTCAGGAGGAGGCGGGAACAAGACGACTGATATAAATTTGTCTTTGAGGCATCGAGAAGACACGTCGTAGTTGCTATGACTCCACATTGAGTCTGAGGACGTCGGTATGATAGTGCTGCTCTTTTCCGCCACAGCTGCACGATCAAATTGATGGAGCGTCAAGCTGCTGCCGGTGTTTGTGTTCTATCTCTGTTAGGGTCTGTTTAGGTCGACTGCACCTAATTATCTCCATGGCCATTCAGATCCATTCAGGGCTTTTCAGGGTGCATTTCTATTGAAAACTCATTTATGCATGTTGATAAATCCACCGTGAGTCCACCTTTGTACCACGGACCACGCGTGCGTAACAAGCCCACCTTTCAACCCGGAGGAAGTCAGTGCAAGGCTTTTTCTCCATGCAGGATTTATCACGGCGTTGCTCTTTAAAGCTAAGGCTCTCCCCCGTACAGCACCAGCAGACCCCTCAGATCCTCCCACAGAGGCATGTCGGCCGCGCCGTGGTCATGGGAAATAAAAAAAAAAAGAAAAAGAAAAGAAAAAAGTTTCTTCTGTTGAGTAAAGGAGTAAAGTTTGATGCCGAACCCCCATCGTTTGTTGGTGGACTGGTAAAATAAACAGCTGCTAACGTTAACATTAGCTATGTAGCAATAGCAACACTAGCTCCTTTAACAATGTAGTGTAGTGGGTGACTTTGTGCCTGAGCAGTTGTGTGAAGTGCAGCATAGTGTATGCACCCATGCAAACATAAGACAGGACGCATGTGGATAAAAGGTTAGATTTCCTCCTTTGGGTGGTGACCTGAGGGGCTCTGAGTAGGTGTTCGATCCCTTACCTTACCCGCAGGTCGCCCCCTCTCTGGCTCCCCACTTCTGGACTGCGCAATCAAATAATGCCACATAAACGCCTAAAAAAAAAAAAAAATATATAGCTTTAAAAACATTCTTCTTCCTTCGGGCTCCACAAGTCACAGTGACGTTTAAAGTCAGTCGACCGTTTTGCAGGAAATTTCATCACTGGCTTTCTGGATTTTGTTCGGAGACATTTTTTGCATTAAACCAAACCAGGATCTTTCCCCAACCTTAACCAGGTGCTCTGAGAGTCGAAGATAAAGTTTGATAAATCTGGAGTCAACACGAGTGGAGATTGTGATGCAAGATCAGATATTCGAGAGGAAATAAAATGCCACGGCGCGGCCATCATCGGAGGGGGGGGGCCCAAACTGTGTAAAACGTTGTTTGCTGTTGCTGTTTAGTTGTACAGAAACATTTTTTTGTGTCTCCGAGCTTGAAAAAAAAAAAAAAAAAAAAAAAGCTCCTACTAACTTCCCATCACTGGAATCATCCTCAGGAGACCAGGAGTTTATTACAGACTTTATAGGTAATCTATTAAGCATCATCATTCTGAGGACGCTGCAGTTTTTACTCTGGAGCCTCATCTACATGGAGCTCAGAACAGTGTTATTATTAAACACACTGTTCACACTGGTTCTGGGCTTTTCTTTTTTTTGTTGTTGTTTTTATTTTAACTTAAGACAAAGTCAAAGTGAAGAAAAGAGTAAAAAAAAAAAAAAAAAAAAGATGAAGTGATTGTTATTCATGCTTGGATCAGTGTCCTCTCTGTCCTTCACAACACATCATGTGGCAAAATGATAGAGGTGGGAGGTGCTGCTGGTGTGGTGGAAATGACATTATCTGGGTGGAAGTGTGAGTTGTTTTTTTTTTTTTTCTTCTCCCCTTTACTTGTTATTGCCTGCGCGTGTGCGTTTGTGCGCGCGTGTGCGTCGGTGGTGGGTGGGAGGCGAAAGCTGTAGTCGTGCGCGGAGGGGGCATTTTGTTTTTCAATCTCTTCACGCTCGGTTGGACAGTCAGATGGGATTAATGGTTGGTGGCGAGCAGAGTGACGGGGTCAGTGGGACATGGGACGAGGTGTGAAATCACTTCTCCGTGGCCCAGCGACAAAAAAACCCAGAGGGCTGGCTCCTGGCTACATTATCAGCCGAACTCTAATCATTCATCATTTTTATTATGTTTATCAGAGGTTTTTTACTAGTTTCTTCATTCTTCACTTAACTTTTGATTGGAGCTGATAGTAGTTTGAACTTTTAGGTTAATTCAGTCTTTAATCTTCTCTATTTTCTCTCTTTTTCTTTTCTCTCTTCAGTGTGTTATAGAACCACAGACTGTATAAAAGAGGACATAGACTCCGGGGCTGTAAAGTTAAGCCAGTGCTTAAACCTTCATTCTATCTAATGACCATCAGGGGGCGACTCAACTGGTTGTAAAAAGAAGTCAGATTGTATTGAAGTCTATGGGAAAATGGCCCTAATATTCTGTGGCGCGGACCAGACCTCTACGCTCACCTGCTCTCGTTCTCTCAGCTGTGATTGGTTCCTTCTCCCTGACTTTCAGATCCTCTGTCTGTGTTCAGCTGAATTAAAATCTGGATTTCTAGTGGGCCGCCCCAGAACCCTCCGCTGCTCCCCTCTCAACCACTGTTGGCTGCTGTCAGACGTCCTGCTGGCGGAGCCATGACCTCCAGCTGAGACAGAGCTCTGTGTCAGTGGCCAGTATGCTTCGCTCCAGACTACCCCAATAATCTCCTGATTTCATTGTGCCCTGCACACATTCATTCACAGCCTCGTCCTATAACTGAGCCTCCATGATTCATACCGTTGATGGTTTGTGTCTTCGAACGTGTCAAAGAGAAGACGAGGACAGCGTGTCGTCAGTCTCAGGTCATCAGGTTTTTAGTCTCAGACTAGAAGACTTTGTAAAAACCAGGGGTCATGCAGCATCACTATTTGGAAAACCAGATTCCTGAGATTATTTCCCATCATGCTTTACAGGAATAATTTATTTTTTCAGACAATTTTGCTCCTACTTGTTCTGATTAATAATAGTATCATTAGATTATTAATTTGATCATTATTTAAAGTTAATAACTCAACACTACACACCGTCACACTGCCTCTAGAATAATTGTTTGGTCTTTGGAGTCATTATTTACTTTAGATTAAGTGATTTCCCCGCCTCCCTCGTGTATTTAACGTCGGTCCCACTCTAAACCACTCACTCTCTTCCTCCCTGGCGTGCTCTCCATGCCCACCATCAGCGCGGTCTGCTGCTTCCTGTTTGCTGCTGGAGAAGTCGACAGCGCTCGTGCCGTTGAGCGTCATCCGCTGACGCCCAACCACCGAGACCACGGGAGCGCCTTGAAATCGCTTGAACGGTGGTTTAATATAAACCTGACTAAGTTTTCTTTTTAAAAATTTGTGCCCCCTTCTTCTTTCGTCGTCTTTTTACTCCGGACTATTTTTATTTTTCTACTCTGTTAAATGTCTTTTATCATCCTAGCATCGTAAAACGTCTAAATGTTTGTGTCCAGCTTAGGATCCATTCTCCGATTAATACTGAATGAAGAGTGGGAGGTGGACATTTTGTGCTCGGGCATATTTAAGCATGTGTATGTTGTCCTTACAGTGTGGTGTGTGTCTGTGTGTGTGTGTGTGTGTGTGTGTGTGTGTGTGACATTGAGCAGCTGTGAAATGGACTGTGACAGAGGCTTCAACCAGACTTACTGACTGCCCATGGCAAGCCAGGAGCCCCAGTGGCCTTGTGTCAACACACTCTCTCTCCCCCCCTATCTGTCTCTGTCATGTTGTCTCTCTCTCACCACACACACACACACACACACACACACACACACACACACACGTACGAGTTTTACTATATCTAATTAAGACTGAGTGCCATTTCAGCTTCTACAGGATGCGTTTTTCCACCCACATGTGCACTCACTCTGGCCGGCTCCTTCCCATCGGTCACAGAGTGAAATGGATGGCTCTTGTGTTCAAGGTGATCGGAGTCAGCACCCATGGGAGTCTATATGCAGCACCCAGATCCAGGGCAGGCTGTGTCTGCTCCCTCAAGTCGATCAATCATTCAGTTTCTCTTCTCTATTTATACATTTGATGTTTACTTTATTATTCCATTATGTCATTTCTTTAAATTTGCTTTTTGTTTTGAAGGAAAAAAAATATATATATATTCTCAGGCCACTGGCTGCTCTTTCTGATGATGTGTCGAACGTGTCACTGATCCTCAGAGTCTTGTGATGTTTTCAGCCTTGCTGGGGGGGGG
>CM076649.1:21695542-21724183 GCA_038496675.1 Rachycentron canadum | reverse complement strand
TTGTAAAAGAATATATATATATATATAAATTGTTAATGCTAATAGTGAAACTCAACAATACTTGTTGCTGCATCATGAAAACTGATTCTGCTGAAAGAGCAATATACCCTGAACCACTGGAATCAGTGAAAACTATACTGAGATGTTGAGCAAATTAGAAGACGACGAAGCCAGACGACTAAAACTTAACATCAGCATGTGACCCCAAGTTGCTCCCAATGACAGGCCTCTGACTTACATGGTACGTCCGCCACCACACTGACTAGATTACTTTATCTTTGTGACATGGAGCATTATCCTGCAGGAAGTAACCATGAAGGGATGAACATGGTCAGCAATAACATTCAGAGAGACTGAGGCATTCAGACCAGGCTTGAATGGGATTATGGCCCAAAGGGAGTCAAGAAAACCATTACAACCAACCTGTTGGCTTTTCTCAGACATACATATGTATATATATATGTATATTGTACACTTTTTGTGTTCATATTAAAGTGAAAGAATAAAAGCAAGTGGGATGTAAGAGATGGTATTTGTGCATGCATTCCTATAAAACTGCAATATAAACAAGAGCATTCTCAGAGAGGCTCAGACCTCCACCAACGCTGGATGGCCCTGTAGCAGTCCTTTTGTTTATCAGTAAATAAAACAGTTACAGAGGCAGTGTTTTTTCAAGTTCCTGTTGGATTTGATTTCCTAACAAATTGGCATGAGATTTTTCAACAAATAGCAACTGACTGCATTTCAGTCTGAAATGCCAGACTCTCCCACCAGCTTGTGAAAGCAGCTTTGGAGCCACCGTTGTCATGCTGGCGAATCTACAGATCACTGGAATCTCATCAGCTGAGCCTTTTTTAACCTCTGTCCAACTTCATTATTCGGGGAGGGAAGGTCTTTGTAATGTTGAGAAATCCCAGATACGCTGCGTATATTAAATGTAGCAGTCGGGGCCGGTGACATATGAGATACGGCCTTGAGGGGTCAAGGACAACTTTCTTTAAAAAAAAAAAAAAATCGTCATTGCTGTTGGTCCTCTTATGTGCTGAATTATACAAATCATTCAGATGCTGTTTTAAAGGTTCTGTAAATGATCACCATCTCCGGCCTCCAATCACACTGCAGCACACACTCCACAGCAATGCTGAGAGTTAGCCAGTTAGCGATAGCAACTTTTACCAAACACATTCATTATATTGATAACAGCAGCGTAGTCTCGTGTTATCTTGCGACTGTAGACATCACTAAGAAGAAGAAGAACAGCAGTTCTGAGTCAAGCTGGAGCCGTTCAGCGGTCCATAGGACTAAAGCCAGACCAGTACTGTGTCCGCCATGGGACTGGGAAAGGAATTCAGCTTTAGACTGATCCACTGAGGCAGAATGATTGACTCTGAGGGAGTGGGTTAGAAACTCGATAGATGCTTTGACGGGCGCTGGGGTGTGGTGGTCAGTCCAGCTGTGCTCTGGTCTCATCTCTTCCTTTGTTGTAAGCCCTTTTTAATGAAAAACAAGGTTTCTGCAGGGGAGAAAATTCCGGCTGTATGTACATATGTACCGTGCCATCTCACCTGTGGGTAATCCCTGTGTCTTTATCAACATGGGGAGGACCAACAGGAGGGTGCGCTCACATGCGCTAATATTGCCCACATTTTTGGACCAGATACCAAAATAGGGAAGAGAGAAACACACATTAAAACACACTTCTCAGCACAGATCACAAAGACATTTGCAGTTTAAAATCTTGTTTTCAGAAGCTTCATGGTCAGTGTTGACTCTCTATCCAGGACCAAGTGCTAGATAAAGTCGGTTACTAGTTTGTGAGCATGCAAGTTTAGAGCAAGAAACATTTTACCCGGGAGCTGGTGGAGACCAAAGCCAGAGCTCAAAGAAGCGTGAGTATTGGACTTGTATTCATCAGGTGGCCACAAAGGAAAAGCAAAACTTGCTCTGCATCTGCTAGTTTCCACGTCAGTGTTGTGTCTACAGTATGTTCCACAAGTGGAGGAAAGGAGTATTAATACAGATTAAGAAGACACATATGGCTGTATTTTAACAGCCTAGGACGCATGCTCCAAAATGCGTGATGTAAATTTCTTTGGGTGTGTCCATGTCACTTTCACTATCTCAAAAGCTGAGAAAACTGGAGAAAAAGGGTTGTACCGAGTCTCTTCATTAACCATCAGTCAGTGCTTTGAACGCAACGCACAATAAACCAATCTCATTTGCTCTCATTTGTGGCGAGCCGATCACATGTTGTGACTGACGCACACAGCAGCTCTGTGGGTGCTGAAAGGCCGATCGCATTATCCACACGAGAATATCAACTGCATCGGTCTGAAACTAGCAGAGACACTTATGTTGTGCTTTGCGCTGGGTGTAGGATGTGGCCCCAAAGCTTTGAAGCGAGAGAGAAGCGTCTCAGGGCTATCATTCCCTTAAATTACACCAATGCTCCACCACCTTTGCCCAAATTTCCAGACAGCAAAAAACCCACATTTAAGACTTCAAAATTCTCCTTTAGAAAAGTGTGTTTATGTTGTTATTCAGAAAGATGTTGTATAGCGTCAGTTCTACAGAACTACAGAAATAACCACAGACAGAATCCAGCTCTATACTTACTGTACATCCACTCAGTGTTACTGACTAATTGAGGGCTGGCCTGTCCTTTATTCAAAAGTATTGTCAGATGCAAAGGGCAATGGAGTGAAACACTGGGGTTAGAACATTGACACTTGCATGACGAGTCTCCGAAACAGGCTCACCTCAGTGTCAGCGCTGTGATACTAAGAAAAGCTGAACTTTTTAAACTTTCATCAATGGTGCATTTAGTTTCCCAGCTTCTGCTGCAGACAAGCTACATGAAACAGACCTGCATAATGATGGATGTCTTCAGCCTTCAACCTCTGAAACTTTCAGGCAGCTGTGAGATAGGACTGCCTCTATTATTGCATGAGTTCACGGTGAAGTCACACGTGGTGAGAAGCACTACATCAGTGTTCTAAGCAGCCTCCGTATGAATAGAGAATATAAATAAGAAAATAATAAGAATATGCTTGAAAAGGAAATTAAATTAATACTGAATCCTTGGCTTCCCATGATGCAACCAGTAGCATCTTTTTTTGTGCACAGTAATCGGTAAAGAGAGAGTTTTGGACTCGACCGCGTGTGCCAGTTCACCTTTAAACATCCAAGTCAGCCTCAAACAACGCAACCAAACTAGCAAATTTGCACAGAAATGAAGTTGCAGTTTTCCGCCTTTGAAAGTAACACACAATAAATAAGCCCGTGACAGGGTAGTTATCTGCTCCCATTCATTGGCCTTTACACAGTTCACAATACGCTGCAGCAGTATCTCCGGGGAGAGATGACGGCTATTTTCAAGAGATGTACCAATGCCTAAAACTCCGGCTGTTTTTGTATGCATTCCAGTAAATGCCAAAGCAATACACCTTGCCTAATTTTCAGTCACGCCTCGGCGAAAACCGCTTTTAACAGCTCGCGTCTCGTCCACCACGCTGCAGAGTTCAACTAGTTTCCGCTGACAGGAGAATTATAGGTCTGTGCTGCTCGCTACGCGGCTTGAATGGGACACGGCGGCAGAGCCGAGCAGCTCTGAGCCTGACACAAAGGAGAATTTCCGGATGTAGGGCTGAATGTAGAGCAATTAATTAGGGTCCCGTGGCCCATTATCTAGGTTTTCCATCTCATAATGCAAGTCGGAGATAGGCAGGAGCATGCAGTCACACAAATGAATCGTGCACCAGCCTGTGCTAAAACAAAACGACAGATGGACAACTTCTTCAAATGCCACGTCAGAGTCTGTTCGACCCCATCAACTGAGAAGAAATACACAAGAGTGCGGGGTTCACGAAGGGAGGCGGACTTGTGGTCTCTGCGCCGACCGACACTGACAAAAGACCACAGCTCAGATGCTCAAGATTAATATGAGAAGCTCATTTTTTGTAATGTTTACATTGAAGTGATCAGAGGCTTGATAAATTCTCTGCTGAGGTTTTCTCTTTCAAACTGACAGGATATCACAATAAATGAGTCACTGCAGTTGAAGCGTACAGTCTGTATCTTCAGCTGCTCGGGGTCTCTCGATCAAAACGATTACAGAAGATGGGAATTGGTGATGGTCGTAAGGCAGATGGGATCATAGGAGTTTCTCCTCCGTGTTGTGAAGAGCCTTAAACCTGCATTTTACCTAACCATCAGGGGGCATTTTTTTTCCTTGCTCGAGTCTTCTTCAATACAACGCGATGTTCATTTTTAAATGACGGCCCCATTTAGAGGAAATTACACCATAGGCAGGGGACGCATCGGGGCGCAGCAGCCCTCTGTACCAGAAATGGTGACCTGCCCGAGAAAGCACAGAAAGAGGACAGATTCTCCTCAGCTCCACCTTCTCATCCCAAAAAAAAAAAAAAAAAAAAAAACCTCTCCAAAACAGATCCAGTGACAATACCAGAACAAAGACAGTTTGATGTGACTAATCTATCAATCAAATATGGCCTAAACAACTTCAGCCTTCATTGTCGATGGTGTTATATCAGGTCTCACTGTCCAATGCATTTTAAAAGTATTGATTGTAATGGCTGTGAAACGTGTTTAGATTCAGGGTTAGACCAAGCTTTTCTACCTTACCCAGAATTCTCTACTGCGTTGTGAAGCAAGATTATCCTCAGATTTTTATGACTGACATCTTTCAGTAGGAGTATAAAAAGCTTAATAATATTTAATTTCAAAATTGGTCTCTTGCTGCTATTTGTTAACAAATGTTAGTCAAATGCTCAGAAATGTGAATTAAGGCTGGAACAGTGAATCTGATACTTCTGAAGGGCTTCAGTGTTTCAGTGTGCTTTGATCCTCACTGCTGGCTTCACACTCCTGTCTCCCTCAGCTGAGGCCAGGGTCAGCAGCAGGTCAACGCACAAGGCATCCTGGGAATGACCAAAACATCCAACAACCTCAGTCAGAGCCTCCTTTACCCACCACCTGGTTTCCTCTATTGGGGACAAGTCTCCTGTGATGCTTGCCATCACTTGTCTCTGCCCACAGAGATTGCAGAGGAAGAGGAGGAAAAGGGTGAAGAAAGGCACTTTCTACAGCATTACCTGTTGTCTCTGCCAGGACCAGACTCGGGACATGAACCTCGGGCCTCCTCAAAACTGATCCACATCACAAACCACATTTACCCATTAACAAACAATCATGCAGCACTGTTTTTTTTTTTTTCATATCATATATGGTAGCACTTCTACTACCACACATACTCACACACCAATGCTACATCAGCAGTATTGGGGTTCAGTAGCAGGAAATTCATACCCTTTTTTCCACCAAAATTAGGGGGTATAAACGAATGTGGGCAAACCCACTAAAAAAAAAAACAACTGACTGCTTTTCCACTGTTTGCCTTTCTGCTCTGAGGACAGTTTTCAGATCTTGCCACAGATTCTCGATTGGATTCAGGTCTGGACTTTGACTGGGCCATTCTAACACATGAATATGTTTAGTTTTAAACCGTTCCATTGTAGCCCTGTCTTTATGTTTAGGGTTGTTGTCCTGCTGGAAGGTGAACCTCCGCCCCAGTCTCAAGTCTTTTGCAGACTCCAACAGGTTCTCTTCCAAGATTGCCCTGTATTTAGCTCCATCCATCTTCCCATCAACTCTGACCATCTTCCCTGTCCCTGCTGAAGAGAAGCCCCCCCAGATCATGATGCTGCCACCACCATGTTTGACAGTGGGGATGGTGTGTTCAGAGTGATGTACAGTGTTAGTTTTCTGTCTCATTTTTTGTCTCATCTGCCCAGGTAGGTTAGGGTTAGGGCGCCAGGTACCTCGACAGTGTTAACCACCGTAGCACCATGCCGCCCCCTAACTCCCAGATGTAACTTAATCCGGATTTTCATTTGCTCATGATTGAAAGACACTGATGGTTGCCAGTAAAAACATTTTTCACATCAGCCTTTTTATCCATCAGTGCCACTTCTTTGGATCTTATTGTTTCCGTTCTCTCTTCTACACTCTGATGAGCACGTTTCCTTTTCACACTTCCCTGTAGGAAAGGACTCCGAGGATGTCAAATACACAGAACACACATTTAGTCTTTTATGAACAACTTCCATCTGTTTTCATCCTTACTATGAAAACGGGCTGTTTTGGTGGCTGCAGAGGAGGATGTCTGACATCCACACGAACATCTGCTGCTGGGCTGCTGGGCTGATCCCTGTGTGTGCCCCTTTCTCTCTTTGTCGCTTCACTCAGCATCAGACTCATCACCCGTTTATTGACTGCCATTAAAAAAAAGTCAGCTTGGTCATTTCATGGTAACAGAAACTCAGAGCGGCTATTGATTTAACAACTTTGCCCAATTATTCATTTATTCCTTTTATTTTAAGGTCTTTTAATGCGTAGTACATTGAGATTTACTCAGTTGCTAGGTTATCATTACTGAATCGTATTGACTTGATGAACATCTGCTTTTCTCTGTGTGAACCGCAGTCTGATTTGTATACCGCTATTACTACAGGATGGCACGGTGGCGCAGTGGTTAATACTGTTGCTTCTCAGGAAGACAGTTCTGGGTCTGAACCCCGGTCCTGGGGAAGCTTCCCTCCAAGTACTGAAGCTTCCTGTAACATCGAAATGCGTTTTCATTGTTTGCTGGTATTGTTCCCTGTTGTATTAGTGGAATCACCTTCTGTGTCCTTCCAGTTCCCGTTCCCCGTCTGTCCCTGCAGCTTTACCATACTCACCTGATCTACTCACAGTTACCTGCCCCTGGTCCAGTGCCCTGTTCAACCTGTCGTATATGTACCCCATCTCCCGAGTGTTATCTGCCAGATTGTCTTGGCTTCCTCTGTGTGCATAGCTCTCATGTCTTTTCCTTGTGAACAATCTCAGCGTATAAAATTGCCCATAGGTGTGAGCGTCTCTATATACGAGAGACGTCCAAGGTGTAACCCCCCAGCCCTTCAGATATAGATGGATGGATTATTTAGAGCATTACCCTCTCTACCAGTCCTGACCTCCTGGCCCTGCAGGTCGTCCTCACCCTCAGCAGGTTATTTGGTTATTTTCTGCTCAGAGGCTACAAAAGCATTTAATGATTGAATACAGATACCTTCAAATTGATTTGTTTGGCAAAATGCGATCAGCAGTTTGGGCAATGTGACGTTCCAGTAAGAATGACCAACCACATCCTCTCTCTCTCTCTCTCTCTCTCTCCCTCTCTCTGAGTGGAGCTCTTCACTTTTGAAACTTCCACTTGCTAAGTCTTGGGATGAAAAGACTTGTAAAGCCGGGCAGTTTGGTCGGAGGCGGTGGGATGGAGCTTATCGTGAGGCTGTGGCGTGGCAGCTGTAGAATGTGTCTTTTAGGACAGGTTAACCATTGTGATGATGGTCAAAGTCAATTTGTTGGTCTCTGACCGGGTCTCTGGCCCATCAGGAACTTCCTGATTGGCTCCATCCCTGCTCTGTGAGGACACACTCAGGTTCAGGTGTTGTTTAGGGCCCTGGTCTTCCCTCCGATTATCTTTCTCTCACAGCCTTTGCAAAAACCTAACTCCATTGCTCCTCGGGCTGCAGGCTTTCACTCTGTGGACATTTACTGTCACAGGCTGCCTCTTTTTCACACACACAAACACACACGCACATTCACTGTCGCTTCCACACGACTCATCTGAGAGCAGCTGTCTGAGGAGAAATATAGAATTTATTTTATATGTATGGTGCTGAGGACACATCACAACCTTGTAATAATGACATTTTGAATTTTTCTATTTACCGCTTGAATGAAAATGTTTTGCTTTTTCAGCAGCTGCCTCTGTTTGGGACTCGTGATGTTTGCCCTGTGAGCAACACTTAATTGGAAGTCAGATGACTTGGCATCACATGTTGTCACCTGGTTTGAGAGGACATGAGACGGTTCTGAAATCTCATTTTTTCTCTCCACTCTGTCTCACATCAAACCACCGTGTCCTTGTAATGCTGAAACCCTGTTGCATTTCTCGTCCTCTTTAGGTATATATGGGCCAGACGAGGGCTGGGTGTCTGCCTACCCAGAATGTGGAGAGAGAAACCAGTCGCCAATCAACATCGTGGACCAGGATACAAAAGTATCCACAGAGTATCAGGAGCTGACGCTGGAGGGCTTTGATACTGAATCCTCTAATAAGACGTCTATGAAGAATACCGGTAAAACAGGTAAAGACAACACACGCGCCTGTGGCATACTGCATTTTTTCCCAGCTTTATAGCATGTGGATATATGTGTGATGAGCTTGTTTCTCTTCCATTGACTGAAATGTTTCAGTCAGCCTAACACTGAGAAGGAAGAATACGGACATTTTGGGGAAGACAGAAATAGATAGGGGCTGATATGCATTTGAGACACATTTGAGGTCACCAGCAATTTCACATTTACTTTACATTATAACTTGCTCCACTAGTAGCAAGGTTAGTTTGTTTAAAACCTTGATCCTAAGCAGATAACTCATGGATTTTCATTGACCGCAACCTCTCATATGTGGATCATAGCCTGCAAATAAAGATGGACGGGGCCTCTGTGACGTCACCCACGGGTGACGTGAGCTCAGAGTGAGCTGCTCCGCTGTTGCCATCTTGGCCGTGTCTGACTCCGCCCCAGCTAATGCAAAAATAGGAGGGACACGTGTGGAGCCAAGACTTTGTTGCAGGTCGGATTGTAACAAGCATACACCCTCAACTCTACATAACTTTAAGCCTTAATAAAATGTAAATAGGTGAGTTATATAAAATTCTCCCCAGAGCAGTTGTGAAATTAGCTACAGGGTCCAAAACTGTGTTTTGTTTTGTTTTTTTTTACCAGGCTGTAAACATATTTATTTTTGCAGTCGGACCAGTGTCAACCCACTGTGATAGCACCCATTGGTTTGTGTGAGTTGGCTTCACTTGTCAGACCCAGACACTCGTGGTCATTAGAGGGACTGTAGTTTTAAGCAGCCTGATAGGTTGGCGCTCGGTCAAAGCCATGCCAAGGGCTGAAATTATATTAAAACAATGTTATGGTCTAAAAAGCAGATTTATGCATGAATTCACTGACTCTTTTCCAGCTCCCACTCAGAACACAAACACAAACGTTACCCCCTCAGGATGTCACAGCAAAGAGCTCAAGAGTTCAAGTGGCTAAAAGGCTCAGGTGCTTGGTAAGCATTTGAGAACTGACATATAATCAGTTTGCTGATGATTTTGTGCAACTTTTCCGTATTATGGGATGTCATGAACATTAGACCTTCTCGAGTCTTCCGTCAGGACTGCTGCTCCAGTTCAGTTTTGGTAAACATGGCGGTGGTCTTAGGGAAATACTGAACAGATCATCCACGTAGACCACCTCTATATGACATCCCTGGAGTATAGCAACAGTCTTCCTGAACATACTATTGGAGTAAACTTCCATTAAAATGTAACTCAGTACAATCAAAATGTACTCTGCATTATAAACTATATTCACGACCAAAAGTTTGATTTAAATCAGTGGTCAAAGGTTGCCAGAAGAAGTTTATTATAACGTGTAACCTGGGAGGAATAAAAGTTTTTGAGGATCCCTGGAGATGATGGTGTCAGTAAAAATGTCAAATGGCCCTGAACAGGAAGGTTTGGGGGTTTTTTTAGACACACTGGAAAGAAAAGAGAAAAACAGTAAAATGGATCTTGACTGGAATAATCCGATTCATACAATATTCCCATAATCCAGTTCAAATGGGTATACATTTTTAAGAAACATGACAAAGTCAGTGTGTTACACTCGCACAGCTTGTGGTGCCTCCAGAGCAGGAGATCGTGACACCTTCTCATTGACCCAGGACCTCAGCCTCATTCTGACCCTCAGTTGGCCACAAGCCCAATTTGGAAAAGTATGAGGATAGGTTATTTTTAGAAAAATATGTGGAGAGTCCACCTGAGAAGGAGGTATGGCTGTCTACGAAGGATGGTGCTCAGGCACAGTGTCTTCAGTTGGGTTTTGGCCACAGATCAGGTTTATCTCTTGTGAAAGAATAAACTCTACTGCACTGAACTCTGACCATCTCCCGTGAATTCTTTTGACTCCGAAGACATCTGTAGGTGTGCAGCTGTGAAGCTGTATAAGTGCTGGTGAAGAGGTTCAGACTTTGAATCTGTCCCAGACCTGAACTTCTGACCACCCGACAATAATCCATGCATCAATTACAAACCCTCGCAAAGTATAAATGCAGTTTTTTTGCGAGACAGGGTCGTCTGCATGGGATCTCACAACATGTCGGCATTCTCTCTGGTTCAGCTCATCTCGCTGTGCGCTCAGTTTTCTCATGGTTAACGTGTGCGATGTGCTCACACATCCTTTTTTTTTTTTTTTTTTTTTTATCTCCAAGTGGTTTAGATAATGTTGATAGCCTTCTGCACTGCTCATTTTTCTTTCTCAGTCACTTTAACAATGTTGTCACTTCCCCAGATCTCGGCAATTACATCTGCTGATGGAAATGGCCAAAACTCGGAAAATAATTATCCTTTGATATCACTTATTTTATCGTAATCATGTTTCTCTTTTCACTCAAGCTCACACTTGTCAAAGTGTAGATTACATCATGTAGCCACACACCCCAAAAATAGCAGAGGGGTGTTTGTCAAAGGCATTTTGCCAGTTGTTTATGACAGTGTTTGTAACCACACGACTCTATGACAGACCACAGTTCAAAGAGGATGAAAAGCTGAAGTGACACCTCTAATAATCCCAGCTCATTCTGGCAGGTGTCTTCGTGTCAGACATTTGTTGCATCACTTTCCTGCTCGTGATGATCAAACAAGGCAGGTGCAATATGCAGCGAGTCATTTACGATGAAGATTACACATCCCACTTTCATTCAGACCCACCGCAATCCACGCTGGTAGTGCCACGGCAGGTGCCGCCGCCTGTAGGATTCATCGACGAGCCATCTGCATTCGGATCTCCTGGCATCTCGAGGACCCTTCTCGTCAGCCGCAGGTATTTTTCACAATTCCAGGTTGTCAGTAAGATGGATGATCCTTCCCCCCCGGCGGAGAAACGGAGTTGAAAGGATTTTTAGAGGCAGAAGCCACAGGTGGTTGCTGGCATGGCTGTTGACAGCACTGTTGAGTGTCACCTCAAGCACTGCGCAGCTGTGTGTGTGAAGCACAGCAATTTCTAAGATCCGATCATTGGCTCAGTCAAGGACATGTGATTCACGCACAATTAAAATACAAAACAATTAAAGTCTTTATTTTGTAAAAAAAAAAAAAACAACTCACAAATATAAAAAGCCATAATCAGCGCCACGCTCATTTACATCTTACTTACAGCATTCAAAGCAGCTCTCTGTGTTGGTGCACTCTACACTTTAGGTACGTTTCCTACTGAGACTTTATTCCAAATCGTCCACTGGTTGTTTGATCCATTTTGAGACGTAGCCATGGAGTAATTTTTGTCAGCCCCTAATATTATGTCGTCCCCCCCCCCCCCCCAATACGGTGAGGCCCTGAGCAGTTGCCCGTTCGGATGCTGTGTCTCTAACTGCACTAAGTGGAATGTTTGGACATGAAGCTGCTGTTTAGTGAAGGGCGAGGTTGGAAAAAAGAGTGAAATCAGTCTCAATTAGAGTAATCCGATTCACAATACAATAAAAACGGGTGTACATTTTTAAGAAACGCGACAAAGTCAGCGTGTTACAGCCTGTTACCACAGCCTGTGGCGCCTCCAGAGCTGCTGTAGGTTAGCTTAGCTAGCTTAGCTGCGTTTTCATAGCCTAGCGTCCAGGGCGAACGGTGATTTTCCGGAGTGGACTGGTTGACAGGTGAAGGGCAGCGTTACATCTGAACTGGTGGCATTGTGTCCGTACACTGGTTCACATGTTTGACCCCGGGGTCCACAGACGGTGTACTGGTGTCATCGGGGGGATCAAGCGGCAGCCAGTCCTCCGGGTAAAGAGATGGCATCTGCTCTTCAGCCTCTGGGGGAACTGCAGGAGATTGTAACACCTTCTTATTGACCCAGGACCTCAGCCTCTGTGAAGTTGGCCGTGTTGCCTTCTCAAGCTTGAAAGTCACCTCTTTGAGCTGTTGTTTCTAAGTTGTGCTTGGACACAACACACACAGTCTGACCCTTAGTTTTTTGGGGATTTTCGGTATCAGTCGTGCACGCCTGAATATCCTCCTTCACACGCGGCAGACATGTCGGCAGATTAGCGGCCTCATCCCTCACGGGCATTTTGACAGCTTCGTTCAGGTCATCGTTTGTGTGGTGCATTTCTTTCAACTTGTTTTTAGTTTCAGCGCATGTTGTTTCTCTGCAGTTTCCTTCTCAAGTTTTAGAGATGAAGAATTCTTCTCTATTCCTCTTCCTCCCCTGATTTGTTTCTACCAGTTTGAATTCCCGGTCGCTCACTGTGTCTTTGTGCTTCAGGTCTACTTGGGAGAGCTGCTCCTGAAGCTTTGAGCCCTTTAGTGTCTCACACTCCGCTTTTCTTTGCAGTCTTTCGTTCAGCTCTTTCAGCTCTCGACCAAATTGTCTGAATTTTCGTTCCCGATGTGCTTTTGAATCGTTCAGATCAGCTATGCCCAGGACAAGTTTCCTACTTTCTCTTTGGCTGAAGCACAATTTCTTTTTCAGCTCCCCGTTACTGTTTTTAGAAGCTTGCAGCTCTTTCTCAAGAGTCTTGATTTTAGCCTCTAGAGACTCTATTTTCCGGCTGCTGGAAACGTCCTTCTCTTTCCAGAACTCATCAAAGCGCTTCATTTGCTCTCTGTCATTCTGTCACTGGCGGTATTTTTCTGATTGTTGTTTTCCTCTACTGAGGGCTCCACAGCATCCAAACATTATAGGAAACTATAAAATCCTTCATATTTCTCACTCTTTACTGAAGGATACTACTGTAGCTGTAAAAACTGGGAAGAATGGGGAACAGGGTGAATGCTAGCTGGCTTAGATGGATGGCTGGGGGCTAGCCCACTGAAAAAAAAAAAAAAAAAAAAAAATCCCCTCACTGTCTTTTATTCTCCATTTGAATGCTTCTGCTCGGCCAGTTCATTCAACGCAATGTCTCTTTTGCATCTATGCAGATGACACACAGATACGCTTTACTCACGTCACAAAGGTTGTACAGTCCTGCTTCCATCTAGCAAAATCAAGCTCTGATCTCACAACCTGATCTGGATAAAATCACTCACACATTTATCTTCTCAAAACGAAACAAGTGCAGCTTCTCTCTGGCATAAACCATAAGTAACTGTCCCGTCTTCAACAAGCTCCAAATGCAGCAGTTCTTTTATTGGTTTTAACTGACGACATCCCATCACCCTAATCCTCACTTTCCCTCATTGGCTCCCTGTTCATTTTAGATTTGATTTTAAGGTTTTATTGTATTATTCACTTTTACAATATGTTGACCCCAAACTACATAACATAAATACATACAAGCCAGTACACAGCCTTAGGCGGGGCCCTTCTGACTGGGCTTTTGCCATCTGGACCCCTGGACAATGAAATACAGTCATGAACATTAGGCTAACCAATGACTGTTTTTACTTTAGGGTTGGTCTGATTCAGGCCGATCTTCACTACAATAATCCAATATCGAATCACAAAATGCCTCGGAGCGCTTCGACACTTGGCCACTTTTTACTACAATTGAAAATATCTGCACGATGAAATGGTTAAAGTTATACTGACATACAAGGTATATTGGTCGATATCTGAGCATCAATCATGCATCAAGTAACACGGAAGAAAAAACTCCACCTCAATGAAGCTCTGAGCTGCTCGGTGAATGAAATTCTCAATTTGTAAATTGGAAAAGACAGAAAACACCCAGGTTAATGACCTCATTCAAAACAAACTACTTGTGTTCATTCACCTGCTGCTTAACACTCAACCAGATACACGATGGTATCGCCTGATGTTACTGAGCTGCATGGTATGAATATTCTCAACATGATCAGTCTGTTCGTAGTCAGTCTGACGTCTGATCATGGCTGACTGATCTATGTAGGAACAGTGGTGACATAACCTTTGAAACGAACCCCAACTTAACCACGGTGCAGTCCGTACGGAAACAAATAGCGCTACACCTCTGCAAGTGAGAGACAGAAACATGTCACGTGCAGCAGTGAAGTTACCTTAAAGTCTAAAGGCAGTTCAGATTTAAGCCACACACATTACTTCTCTATCTATTATTTCATGACAGGCTAGTTATACGGAAGGTGCATTCACGTAACAGCTTCAGGGTCCATCCCTTTTGCAAACATTCATATTTTCAATAATGCACCAGGTTAGAGGAACATTTTATAGCATCAGTTCTGCGAGAATTATTGTTGTAACTGAAGCATATCTAACTGAATCCATGTCAAATTGATCCAGGAAATCAGTAGCTATACCCAGCCCTCGTGAGTGTGAGTGTGAATGGTCCCTATCTCTATATGTTGGCCCTGTGACTGGCGACCTGTCCAGGGTGAACCCCGCCCTCGCTCTGTGTCAGCTGGGATTAGCTTCAGCCCACTTGTGACCCACTGAGGAAAACCAGTGTGTATAATGGTTGGATGGATGTTTTTTTTTTTTTTCCTGATCTCTGTATCATACTTTTATTGTTTGTACTGTGTGTGTGTGTGTGTGTGTGTGTATGTGTGTGGTGTGTGCTGTTACCCAACATCTGCAATCACTAACTATAGGAAAGTGCTATATGAACATACAGTAGTTATTATATTCACACATTAATATGGACCAGTTGTAATTAAACTGTGGGCTATGGGCCCGGACACATATCGTATCACATAACAAACCATCAACATATCAGCCTATGACATCATCTGATGGAGAAAACACTTTTCTACGCAACTAGTTCGAATGTGTTATCGAGGAAATACAATTTTAACTAACACATCAGTAAGATGTTCATTGACAACATCCCAGCTGCCTGTGAAGGTTACACTGATGAGCCATGAGTGGGGCAATAGTGTAGGTTCTCAAGCTTCTCACAGTCTGCGTTCACATAAACCACTTAAATCTAGTAATGCAACAAATAAAAAAATACAGCAGAAAAAGGTCAGCCCTCTCCACCCAGGATCCGGTCACATTTGTGATCAAAACACAACTGCTGCCATTTTGAGAAGGTCACTGAGCGTGTTCCTCTGTTCTGACAAGGTCAGACGCTGGTGCTTCAGAATATTCAAACACAACATGTGCCATGTAAAGTTTGTCTGAGAAGTAACAGCCTAAGCATCCAGAAATATTAACTTTCCAAACACGAGAAGGAAACTGGAAATGTGACTCGCAACGGGTGTGGTATCATATGAAAGCCGACTGTCTCACCTTTGTAGTCATGTCAAACAGATCAAGAAGTGAACAACACAACTGCTAGAGCTCAAAGGGAAATCCGAAAATAGACCCGAGTGACAAAAATCTACATTTCATTTGAGCTTTTTCATGAAAAACAGTGAAAAAGGATCCAAATCAGTGCTTCACCATCCTCTGTCGTACCCTCATCCAAACTTTTTCAGACCAAGGACCACTTGGCCTCGACAGCTCAGCACTGTGGGCGTCATGGGCTTGTCCTTGCTGGAGTATGTGGAATACGCTAAAATCCACTTGTTTACTCTCCAACACATCACTGAACTATGTCTTGTCTTGTAAACTGATGACGTGTTCACACTGTGGATTTGTCCTCTGTTTACAATCGCCATTATTTTCTAAATCTAGGAAAAGCATCATATTTGGGTTAAACATCCTAAAATCTTTAAAACATTGTGTTATATGGCTGATATGGTTCACTGGCTGTATGACTGTCCGAGCAATGACCCTGGACAAGAAACTCCCTCTGCAGCCCCTGTTTTATTCCCAACTTTCAGTGACTGATCAAGGTCACAGAGAGCGAGTAAATGTCTTGTCCACCTTCGAGTCACCGCATCATGAGCGGGCAGCGGGTCCGTCGCCGAGATGTGAGCCACCCGTTTGTCTTGAGTGCAGGTAGCTCAGTCAGGCGAGGCGGACACGCAGCGTGTTGTCGCTCCCTGTGGGAGCGGGCCGACCGGCCGACCTTCAGGTAGAGGATCACCGCCGCTGGACACCCGCTGGCAAAGAACGGCGAGATGAGAGGGAGAGACACAGACGGAAGGGGAGGATGACTTCATCACTGCAGTCGAGATGAAAAATTCCCTGACACGTTTGATGCAGAGCGTCCCCGGTTCCCCAGGCGTTCAGCAGCTCAAACCTTTTCCCCAAGGCCACGCAGGCTGCTCACAGAACAGAAAACGAGCTGATGATGATGGCCACCTGCAAAGTAAAAAACAAAGCAGAGCATCATTTAAATGGATTTGGGATGCCGCAGCGTGTAGAGAGCCATGTAAAAATGCTAACACAAACAACAGCTGCGATACAAAATGGCGCGCAGCTTCTGCTCTCCCCCCGCTACATAATGCATGGCTAACAAGACAAATGTCCCTGCGTTCTTTTGGTTTTTTCTTTTTGCCATGAATTATGCATGGATCCTGCACTGTTTCTAAACAACAGATGAGCGTTTTATCTGTGGAGGGATCACCTGGTGGAGCTGCCGCTGAATGCTGTGATGGAGCTGTGAAATCAGGCGGCGAGGGCCCAACCCCCTGCCTCGTGCACCACAAACTCTATTCAGACACATCACAGTGTTTCTGCACAGCTCAACTTTAACTTCTTGACCTTGAATGAATCAAACACGTGCAGCTTGAAAGAAAAAGTTTCAAAGTCCAGCCACACTCAGTGTGTAATTTCAATTTAGATAAACTTTTTAACTTCAAATTAGCTAAGAAATATTCATAACTTTATTGGAAATAACAAGGTATCAATCCGATATTTGACACTTCAATCCAAATGTAAATATTTGCATATTGCTAAAGGACTGTTTTTCCTTATAATGTTGACAAACTTTGAAGAATGTCTCCACATCTTCAGACTCAGCTCAACCTCAGCTAATTATAAATAATAAAGACTCTGTTCACTGTAATAGGGGATAGCAGCTCAGAGAACAAGAGGAAACTAAAAACACACAGTGAATTTCTCCTTATTTTATAAAAACACTGTAAACCAGAATAGCCAAAGAAAACTTCAACACAGACAGTCACACACGTGTTTGTGTTGTTCTAGAGCTGATTTGAAGTTTCTCTCTTTATCTGATCTGAGTTCTGCTCATTCTTTGGAGCAGTAATGATGAAAAATCAGCTCCAAAGCCTCTAATGCTCTAAATATCTTATTGTCCATGTCTCTCTGTCTTTATTCTGTCACTACAATAAACTCAGAGCAACTTCTCCTCACTCTGAGATCAGAAAAATACAGGATTGATCCCATTGACTTTGGCTACAAGCAGCTGACAGCTAGGCCTCTGAAGGAGACACTCTGATTGGCTGTGACATCACCCACTGGAGCCAATAGGAGCGTCCCATGTAGAGACGTGACTCTAGATGTCACTATCAAAGATGGAGGGTGAGAACTGATGGATAAACAGAGAAGTAAAGCAGCAATGCTCCAGTCAGAGGCTCAGAATGATCCAGATCTCAGCTATTGTGGCATAAGTGGCACTCGTGAATAAAGTGGGGCTCGTTAAAAGTGGCTGATTTTCTAGTTTAAGGAGGAAAAACAGCAGGTCTCCAGCTCAAACCATCACACAGTAATATGACAATAAATGTTGTCTCAAGATAATGTGATTTTTGGAAGAGTGCACTCTTCTGTGGGCTTAATACGGTTGATATTTGGAAGAGATTAGGGCCAAAAAAAAAACACCTACCACAGTTCACATCATTATCGAAGCAGTTATCATAACCGAGAAAAGATGACTAATGTCTACCATCCATCAGCAGATTTTAGAGGGCTGAAGTCTGACCCACTCTCACATCTGAATTGGTTTCAGTCTCACACTTTGGAAAGACTGAGATTCCTGCAGTCACTCTTTTCAACACCAGGTTCCTTTGAAATTATTCCCCATAATGGTCCTGTTGGATTTGGACTTTAACTTTTTCTTTTTTCTACATCATAACAATTATTATTATTATATACAAAGTTAAAACTCAACTCAACACCACAACTGTCAATGACTGTCTGGACTTTGTATTTATGATATCCTGTTTTATTTTGAAATAATTTCCTGTGTATTACTTGGTTTTGGAGTATCATTGAACGTAACTGCCTGCATGAGGCCAGACCATAACCTTCTGATGACATTAAACACGTTTTGCTTTGATTTGAATGCCATGACACAAAGTCAGACTGAAGACGGCTGTGGCCATCATCGGGATGACGGCTGAGACACAAGTGTGTGTCTGTTACTGTGCTGTGATAATCCTTGACTCAGAGTCTATGCCAGCGTCCTGATGAAACAATGAACCAGGTTGGTCTCTTCGCTCAAGAGCGTCCTCTACGAACGGTGCAGCGCTGTCTGATGAAGTGTGGGTTTGAGGCGGCTGCACTGATTAATAGAACAGGGATCCTTTCAGAGCCATTTGTGATTTTGAAAATAACCCCCCCACCACCACCACCACACACACACACACACTTACCAACCCCACTCTTAATTTCCACTATATTTTAGCAAGATGTGATGGAATAACAAAGGATCCTGCAAGGGCAATTTGCAGTGGCTGAAGAGAACAATTTTGTTCGGCAAATTAGTGGCTCATTTGAGAACTTGCCTCAGAGTCTGATGGAAAATGACAGAAATGGTCTTGTGTGAGTATGTCTTCCTCAGAGCAAATTTAAAAGATAAACACATATCTTACCTTTTTGCGTGTCCTCAGAATACATCCTATCGTCTGCGTGCGTCTCCTCAGACCTTAAAAGAGGTGCCACGGCGTGCGCGTGTCCTCACACACGAGTTTTGATTGTCTCTCTGGCGATCTTTGAAATTTGCCTTCGCATTGAAAGGCACCAATTTTCTGTCATCTGTCTCTTTGAGAGGAATGATTACTGCCGTATGTTGAAAAGATTTTCAGTGATACACGGCCACTCACTCGTCTGTCTCTGTTTTTCTCTGTCCTTTTCTCTTTCTTTCAGTGGCCATTATGTTGAAGAATGATTACTTTGTCCGGGGAGCAGGCCTACCGGGGAGATTTAAGGCAGAGAAAGTGGAGTTTCACTGGGGTCCAAGCAACGGCTCAGAGGGCTCCGAACACAGCGTCAACAGCCGACGTTACCCCGTGGAGGCAAGTTCCATCTACTCACCCTTGACATATACAGGAATGAACCACATCTGACAGACAGTAGATAAATGTCTTTGATATGGATGTAGATCTTGAGCTTTCATAGCGCTTCACAATTACTGGAAACAGACGAAACATCCAGTGGTCGATAGAGGAACTACATTGAGAAAAGAGCAGGTCCACAATGGCATCAGTCTTCATTGTGGCGTGCATCACCACAAATACACAATATACTTTTGGAGTTATGTCCTCGCACATAAAATAAAATTGTTGCAGGTGTATGGGAATGATTCATAACAGTCACACTGATGATGTGATTTAAACAGACGAACTGTTCATACCTGCATTGACATTCGTCAGTTCACACCTGGGGCCCGTACTACGGAGCCAGTTCAACAGACTCCAGGATATAGTTTCATTATCTGGCTCCACCCAACCTCACACTGAACGTCCTGGTAACCTGGACTTCAAAGCTGGTGATCAACTAGTTCAGTTCGCCCTGAGTCTGTCAGAACCATTAATAAATGATTATTTATACACACTGTATGTTTGCAGCAACATCCAGACGTGACAACAAGTGAAAAATCTAGTATAATCACATGACCGAACAAAAAAGAAACACAAGACATACTTTGCAGCTAAAGTTAAAGTAATATTTAGTTAAATATTTGTTTACAATCATGGGATATTTAACAGTGTGTGGATCGTTGTTCTAATCAAAGATAGGAGATAAAAGAATGGGATAAAAGAATCTGTGTTTGGTTCAGACGAAGCTAAACTAGTTATGATGTAGTTGTGTAGTGATAAACTCGCCTCTGTTCATTGAACCTTTCCACTTGAGTGGAGTTATAGCTACTGACAAGTACATTGTCCTCGTCTGACTCCTGTAGAAATAATGAGTCAGTTTTTCCAGGTGTCTGATTGGTCAGTAGTTTGCTTTCTCTGTTGACAGCTTTTGATCTGATCCTCTGAAGTTAACCTGCCCCCGAGCAGGTTAGGAGTTCAGCATCAGTTACCATGGCGATTTAGGGACGAAGTGGAACAACTGACTGCAAACCCAGAGTTTAACCTGAAGTTACCTCGATAGCCTCAAATTCATAGTACAGGCCTCTGGGTTTATAATGCAGATCACACCTACCTGGTCTAGCTGCAGGTAAACACGTGTTGTGACGCATTTGCATCCACGCTGCTTAAAGGACGTGGAAACAGACCCTGACCGCCTCTGAATGTGGTGAGACTGAGTGGATCTCAGCTTGCATGGTGTTTAATTAGGGTCAAAATGGCACACATGAAAACCACAAAAAAAGTGTGTGTCTAATCAACTCACGAGGAAAACGTTTCCTGATCCAATAAGTCAAGTGAGAAGTAGGGACATTTTCACATAGACTTCAATACAATCTGCCCCCTGATGGTCATTAGATAGAATCCAGGTTTAAGGGTCTTCAGCATTGGCTTCACTTTACAGCCCAGTCTGTAGTCAGTGTAATACAACATAGCAATGGGCCCTCCACAGGATTTCCTGCACACCCATCTGTTCAGACGTTAATACCAGGTGTGGACAGGTCCATTCGGGCAACAGGCTGTAAAACTTATTTTCATCTGTCTTCTAGTTTCCGTGTCATCAGGAAATAGTCACAGACAGGATACAACACAGTGTAGTGGGTAACGTCTGTAGCTTCTTAACCAGAGATAGCAGGCTGTGTGACTGTAACTCATTGAAGCTTGTTAAACAAATGGCAGCCAGAAAATGGCTCCTGACAAAATGTAAAACCACGTGTCACCTTATCAGTCACTGATTTCGCAGTTTGGGCTGACAGGCTGAGGTCCAGGGATGGATCCGGCCTCGGGGTTAATGAACAGGGGGAGCTGACAGTCAGTGTGGAGATTGGCAGCGCCTCCAAGACCTTTGAGAACGCTCCTTATTTTGTTTGTTGCGCGGCCCCTGGAAACAAATTAAACTAAGAGAGCTACACACTGTTCATTCACTGGAATGGCAAAGTGGTCTCTCTGCTGCATTTGTTCAGCCGACTGTCCTGTCTAATGGTTTCTTTAAAAGAGAGGGACTCTTCATTATGTTTTTGTGCATGGGTAATAAACTATGTGATTAAGTTGGTGAAGAACAGTTTAAATACTGATGTCCTGTAGCTAACTTCAAGAGAAACATTATAGAGGTGAAATAACCCAGCAGCCAGTGAATGGTCTTGGCTGTGATGAGCAGGATTTACCTCTCAGACTTGGTTTTTGGCACGAGGAGACACTCTTTTAGCCTCCAGCTCCAGCTTCCAACTAAACTCTTTGCAATATGCCAAGTGTATCAACGAGTAAGAAGTGTAAAAACGAGTATGTGCGAGTGTGTGCGTTTGCATGTTGTGTTTGTGCGGCTGTCAGTCTCTTGAATACTGAAATGTCAGCCATCTCTCTGTCTGGGCCTCTCCTCAAGCGCTGCCTCTATGCGATAGCTGGCCAAACAGATGAATATGTATTGTTTGACATTTGGCAGATCAGCACGCCAACAGATCAGCTTGATAGTGCAATCTCCCCCTTTCCCCGCCAAACTCTCTTTTATTTCCTCTCAAACCTTTCCACAAAGTTGCATAAAGGTGTGTTAGTGTCAGTGGGTGATGCATTTATCCTCTCTACTCAGTTTAGAAATATTACCTGTCCGCAGGTGAGGAATTCAAAGATTCTGCTGAAAACACAAAACCCACTATATGAATGCGTGACGAAGCTTTCTGGGGCTGAGTCTTTAAATTACCAAATGTATAATCTGCCGTCACAACCGATTCAGCTGTCAGACATCTGCATTGAAAAGTTTCCATGAGGCGCTTTTATGAAGTTCCAGTGAAAATCAAGGCAGTTTTCGCATTTTGACGCAGTCAACTGTACTATTTCTACACACACGCACACACACACACACACACACACACAGGGAGGCAGGGGACGGGATGCACGTACATACATTTGTGTTATTATTTACTAAAAGTCTTGCGTATGTATGTTTGTAGGTCTGTGTGTGATTAGCACAGCTCATTCCAGCAGACATGTGACTCCTGACACGCAGACACAACACACTAACAGCAGCATTCGACCAACAAATCGTCAAATCTTGGCAACTCAAAATTACTGGTTTTGTCAACGACGTCTGGTGGTTTTGAACAAAGCGGTGACACGTGAACAATAACAGGCTGTCACTGGCCAGAAGAAGCAGCTCGGCGCTGTCCTGTGCCAGTATTGACAGCGTGGCTCTGCTGAGAAAACTGATTTAAGGCCACAACTGACTGTTATTTAGACACAAGATTTTTCTGAAGGTAAAATAACTTACACAATGGAAGAACGTGTGGAGTGCAACGAACACGGGGTGATCCAATCAGAAATCAGAAGGCTCAAGTGCTTGTCGCTCCGTTGTCCTCCATGTCTGTGGAGTTAGATTCGCTTCAGCACCAAATGTCAACCCACCTAGTCAGGGTGTGTGCTGTGATTAAGGAGGAAATAAGCCCACAATCTCTCACGTTCCTCGTCTCGTAAAATCAGAGTGAATGCACGCTGCGGCTAACGTGTTAGATAAGTAGCTATTTAGCATAAATACTCTGATCAATATTCAGATGCAGGATTTTCCCCTCACGGTTAATCCCATCCTGCCTGCGCCTGTGCATCTACCGAAAACCTGCACACCTTTAACAGCTGGACCACATGTCACAGGTAATCCCCTAAGAATGAGAGGTTTAGGTTCTGACCACATCATGTTTGTTATTTAATGTCCCTGCTGAAGCTGCATTCAAAGTTTGACTGAATTTCAAACTGTAATATAGAGTAAAAATCAATTGACGAATAGAAGCTGCACTTACTCTCCCACAGTTTATTAACCCTCACCATCATCATTATTAATAATATTAATAATAATAATTCCAAAATAACAACTAATTTCTTAGATGATATTTGATATTAATTATACTGTATAAAATGAAGTTAATTCACTCCAAATAGCTGCCAGTGTAAACTAAATGAGTCTGTCTCAGTGCCCAGCTGACCTGTTAGAATTTATCTATCTGCTTGTAAATTCCAAGGAAATAAACACAAAAAGAGAGTTGAATTTACAGCAACAGGTGTCGGTCATGTGGCTCTATCTCTGTGTGGTCAGGGACTCTTAAGTCAACCCCAGAGGGGTCCATCCGTGATCTGCACCGCTTATCTGTCAAGGAGGGGCTGGAGCTGACTGGGCGAGGGTAGGGTACACCCTGGACAGGTCGCCAGTCCATCGCAGGCCTGGGCAATTTAGAGTCACTCAACGTGCCTGTCTTGGAGGGAATCCAGGGAGCCTGGAGGGACCAGGCCCGGGATTTGAACCCGGAACCTTCTTGCTGCAGGGCGACGGTGCTAACCACTGAGGCACTTAATCACCTTCTGGGGTTGGTATTTTTTTCTAACAAACTGAAACAATGAACACCAACCTAGAAAGTGCCTTCTGAAACAATTACAAGGACACTGCAGCACTCACTACGTTAATATTAGTAACATTTTTCTATTTTACATCTCTGTTATCGGCTAAAATATACAGCCCGCTCTCAAAGCAGTTGAGTGTGAAATAGTGTCGTGATGGAATCTATCGATTTGTGTACACGGACACAAATTTTCCTTTTTTTTTTTTCAGCACAACTTTCAGATGCATGTATTTCAACTTACAACCCAGTGTCACAACATTTCGCCAGATTCAAAGAATTGATTTGTGCACATGGAGGGAACCCTCACAGCTCCTGGGTCAGGTCAGAGAAAGATCCTGGTCTGGTTTAATAAAGATAAACTCCGGACTTTCTTCAGACCTGAACCAAAGACTGGTGGGACTGTGTGCATCAACCTGGTCTCTGGTGTCACAGCCCTGTTCACGAATGCAGTACTTCATTCATTCAAAAATACATCAGCTGAAATACATGACTTCGAAAGCTGTGAAGTAGATGCATGTAGATTCTGCATGTCTTAACGTTACATGTCGTCATCTTCATGATTCCAGGAATTGAAGTGTGAACACATAATTTGTCGTGTGCATTATTCTGCTAAGTGTGTTAAATACATACATGTTCTTTAACGCATCAGTCCATTGTCATGAAACGCATTAGATGACTGAGCAGCATCCATAATGCGAGCGAAAGCACAGGTTTTGTGAATTTTATCGCGTTTGAAATGATACTTCCAACAAACTAGTCCATTAGTCACCAACAGTGCTGAAAGCATTCTTTATACACCTCTGTCTGTGCCGCCTGTGATGTCCAGAGACGAGGTAGAATTTAGAGGTGAGCAAAAAATAGAAGTGATCTGGTTGAGTCCTGTAACAGCGCTGTGCAGCCTGATAATAAAGAGATAATACAGTAATTAAACCGGCCCCATCTCCACTGAAGGCAGTGTTTGATTTTATAGCCTGGATGAGAAGGAGCATTTTTTCTGTAGAGCTGCTGGAAATGACGGCTGCCTTAGCTACGTTTTCATACTCTGGTGTGTTAGCGACGCTACGTTTTCATAGCCTAGCCGGTTAGCTTAGCTTGACCTCTGCCCGCACTGCAGCTCCTCCTCTGAATGAACGTTTCCATTCTGGCTTTATTTGCTCAACACAGGTCAGTCAATGAACTCATTCAACACATGAAACACAATACCTTTCTTACTATACTTACTACTATACCTACCTACCTATCTACCTATCACCCATTTTAAATCAATAGCCCAAGAATCGCAGTGGAATAACAAGATTTTCTGAACCGTGCACTCCTTCCTCAAACCTCTCAGTATTGTCTCTGATGCTGAGTGATGCAGCCACAGCATCAGCACCGAGATACAGACACAGTTTGATTGCTGTCTGGCCCCCGGTCCAACCTTATTACACGACGTTATCTATGAAGGGCGAGTATGGAAAACTAATATGTGGGCACACACGCATGCATTCATATACACCTATGTACACTCTGCAGATAGAAAAATTTCAAACACGTCTCACAGGCTGTATTTTCCCACTCACAGCTGTGATATCCAGATGTAGATATCTTGAGCTTTGTTTGCTGTCACTGTCTGGACCCGGACAGCGTTTGTGGAAACGTTTTAAAATGTCATTTTTCAGTGGATCGAGGCAGTTCTATTCTCTCAAGTGGCAACCCAGTGTTACGTGAAGCCCCCGGTTTGTAATTTGTGCGTCAGCCACCTTGATTTTCGACCACAAGAAACCATATTTGGAGGAGAAGGTGGAGCTGAGGAGGAGTGAGGTTACAGTTGAGTGATGAGCTCACTGTTTCACAGTCCTCGATGTAGAACTCCCTGGATAGTGAGTAGGGGGTAGGAGTGAATGGGTGAGTGATTTTGGACACAACCATTGTTTTTAATGCTGTGCATACATACTGTAAAAGGAAAAGGAAAAAAGAAATAACTTTATTGTTTAATTCCCACACTGGCAGCGTCTCCCTGTACGTATGTAAACATACACTGAGTGGATTACGTCAGCCGTGTTTTTATAGCTGCGCCAATCCATCACATTGAAATACTCCACGTGTAGAGTTCTTTTCGCTGTCTGATGATTCACAATGACTGAAGAGATCAGTAGGAAGCTGCCCACTTAGTGAAGACACTCAGCATTTACTCCAGGACCCTCATGACTGTGATGAGCTGGTGCTGTAGTTGACAGTATTGTAGCCCAGTTGTGAACAGTTGTCAGTAAATCCTATTTCTCTCCCTTTTCAACTGACCTGAATTCAGCATTTGTGAGTCGGTTCCCGGCGGATTCATCCAGTAGCTTGAATTCTGTAAATCCAGACGAACCTGGTTAAAACTTCCACAGCAACTTAGGAAACCAAACATTTCTATCTCATCTTTGCCGTGCTCCTTGAAGTTCACGTTTCTCCTGCGTTGTAACATGAAGGCTACTTAAAATTTACACAACAACAGGTGAAACGTCGGCTGAAGTCATGTCTGCTTTTCCCATGCCCGCAACAGGTCCGATCGCAGGGACTATAAGTCTGCTGAGGCTGCAACGCCCAGATCCTTATCACACTGTTGAACAACAAGAGACAGAAGTTTGCCAGGAAGTTTTATTTCCGAGCCACTTGAATTGGAAAACTTTTATACGATCGCTGTTACTGCTTACCATTTTAACAGTGTGTGTGCTCGCGCTGCATATTTAGCCACACTCGCAGTGTGGCTTTAAAGCGACTTCAGTCACTGGGTTCAGCACTTGTCGGTCCTGACCCAGGGGATGTATCCTGAAGCGATCCTCTAGGTTCTTGGCAAACTGTCCTGTCCGGTTTTGGTGCTCGAATTCATTAACAATCACAGATGAAAAAAACTGATTGTCATCCCGTAGGTCAATCATTTTTTAGTTTGAAATAGATACAATTGATTGATTTTTCTTGTCATGAGCCATAAGTTTAACACAATTACACAGAACAGGTGCGTCTGAAAAAAAAAAGCATATGATTAATTTAGGAATTATTGCACGGATGCAGCGTGGTCTGTATTTTAGGATCGGGTGTTTTTCATCTTCTTGACAACAGCCTATAGTGCGGCTCAGGTCAGGCTGGACAGTCAAGACCGGTAATATCATGGTCAGTAAACCAGTTAGTAGTGGTTGCGGCTCTGTGGGCAGGTGCTAAGTCCTGCTGGAAAAGTAAACATCTTCATAAAGCTTGAAGTCCTTGATAATCTCCTGTCGACGCTGCGTTGGCTTTGGACTTGATAAAACACAGTGGACCAACAGCAGCAGATCATCACTGACTGAGGAAAGTTCACACTGGGCTCCGAGCAGCTTGGATTCTGTATGAACGGTCATTTAAGCAAACTTGAGATGAAATATTCTAATAATTTGATAAATACTGGATTTTGGAAGTGAAAACGTGTTCCTTCTGTTTCTTTGTTTACCTTCAGCCCTTCAGCTTTCTTTCCTTTCACAGCTTCGCAACTGTTTTCTCTGAATCCTCCTCTCATGAATGATGTATGATTTACAAGCCTTACATTTAGTAATTGTAGCCTAATAGGGCCCTTGAACGGCACAGAGAGGGGGCGGGGGCCTGCTGCTGCCCTACCTGCAGCTTTAAACAGTAAATGCCGTGGTTAATATGCCAAGCACAACCCAGGCAGCAGCACACGTCTTCAGCCGGAGTGTGTCAGCTCGTACTTCCTGTGTGCGTGCGCGTGCGTGTGTGTGTGTGTCCTGTACAGTCTCATTACACTGTTGTGTGCTTTTCATCAAAAGTCAAACACGTGACTTCAGCCTGATCTCAACCAGGAGTTTGTGTGGTGGATTTTGAACTGTCAGATCAGGGCCGAGGTCACACACACACAAAGACACACACACACACACAAACACACACCCATTCTTTGTTGGAAGGCCAGTAGAAAATGTTTTTATGTATTTAATGCTTTATTCAGTGTATCTTACACACACAGACTGTTTGCTCGGTGCTCACCCTGTGTGTATAATAATAGCAACACGCACAGGAAATGTTGATGTGTGATTGTTGCCTTGATGTCGCTGGTTTCACACAACAGCTCCAGGCTGGAAAAAGTTCAAACGCATTGCGGATGGTAGCAGACCCCCCCACCTCCATCTGCCCCGGGGCCTCTGAACTTCTGGGGACCAAGGGCAGTTGCCCACTGCTGTCAAGGGCAGCAGAAAGCTAATGCGTGGTTGACCAACGCAAACCTGTTCTGTGTACAGACGTGTCGTTGATTGTACAGCCTTTTACAATTCACCTGAATATGGCGCCAGGCTACACACACTTCTACACACATCACACCGATTGGTCATAACTCCAAATATCTGCATGGAGATATATCAGCCAGACATATCTGCCATTATAAGAGCAACCTGCTGAGGTGCAGGTGAATCTGACTTAGAATAGGTGTCACTCTGATTGGTTTATTGCAGGATCAAACCAAAAAAAAAACACTCATATGATTAATTAACAGCTTTAGCCAGACCAGATGATAAAAGCACAGCAAGCACCAGTGTAGCTCTGAGACAACGGCCAACGCTCAACCAGTCCATTGCCACATCCAATGATCTGACGCAGCCCGTGTATAGGCCCTGGGCCCTATGATCATTACAATACAATGGAAAATGCATGGGAACCCTAAATTAAGAGACTCAGTCTGGTCCTTTAGAACCACGCAGCTGGAGCATCGACTGTTTCCAGTTTGGTTAACAGAAAGAGAGAGAGAGAGAGAGAGAGAGAGAGAGATATCACATGCAGTAATAGCTTATTATAAGTAACAAGGTTTATAATTAGGTTATTAATTCAGTTCACACTTTATAAAGCATAAATAAATAATAAGTTATTTATTATTATTTATTTAAGTTATTTATTTTATTATAAGTTAGTAAGTTATAACATGGTCATATACATGGTTCATATATGTATGTATATATATGTATATATATATATATATATATGTATGTATATGTGTATATATATATGTATAT
>CM076649.1:21590162-21695149 GCA_038496675.1 Rachycentron canadum | reverse complement strand
ATGTATATGTGTATATATGTATATATATATGTATATATATATGTTCATATACTGATGCAGGCTCTCTATTTGGTAAGATCAAGATAATGCTTACTACTTATTAATCTCACGATAATAATAATAATAATAATAATAATAATGAGACACCCTTTTACCAGTATTAAACAATCATAACTCTCTAATCTTAATTTAATGTGTTATACCTGGAGTGCTGTCCTGAAGAAGATACCAACCAGCAAAACATCTCCATTTTGACAGCATATGTCATATCAACAGCTGTTGATATGACATAGATGAGATGCGGACAGTGGTTAATTGTTAGTTACTTAATAAATATCTGATTAAGCAGACAGGTACACATGCTGGTGATGGAGAAAACAAATAAAGCTCAGGAACAATGATATATCAGGCTTAACAGTACATATCCATGTGGGCTCATTATTTGGCAACTGTTTCTCTTTTTATCCAATGTGTTATAACATCTTATGAATGATTTATAACTCGTCAACAAGTGCTTTAAATAAATTCCTGATAAATGTAATCATATTTTAAAGTGGTACCCTCAACTTTGAATTTATTCCACTTCTCTATTTATGATACTAGAAAAAGCCTGAATAAAGAAGTTTAATATTTGTGTCATATTTAGATGCACATTGAAAAAAAAAAAAAAGGTACTCACAGTCAGTGTAGGTTAATACCAGGAGTTCTTCTTTAGATTTAGATTTTTATTAGTCTTATATTTCTTTCTCTATCCAGCTGATCTCATACTGCCTCTATGATATTCAGGTCTAGACTCTGTGGAGGCCACTCATCAGATTTTGAAAGTTTTCTTGTCCTTCCAGTCCTTTTTTTTGTCCGTGACCTCTCCTGATTCTTCAAATGTCTTTGTAACAGCTTGAACACCACATCTTGAGGATCCAGTTTGTTTGCTGATTTCCCTTTGACAGTGGCCTTGATGACACTAAATGATGATTTTATGTCTGTCAGATTCTGTGATCTTTGTCATTTTGAATATAATGATGTGATTGAAAGTTGGTCTGATACATATTAGCAGCTTCCAATGAGTTAACCTCATACAACATGGATCTGTAATGTTCAAGCATGTCCTGCTCAAACCTGGTGTAATGGACCTTTTTCACACATCATTTAAACACAGGCTTTAACAATGGCATTTCCTGTATTTTCTGGTTCTAGTCTAATAAAAAGACTGAAAAATAATTATATATGGTTGTTATAGCACTGATAAAACAACAAATCTAAGAGTGGTAAGACTTTTTCACAGTACTGTATATATATATATATATATATAGAGAGAGAGAGAGAGAGAGAGATTGAAATATATATTTCACTCTTGTATGTATGTGCAGCTTTACTGAAAAACAAACTGTAATAGATGTTATTGCCACTTGTCCAGGGAATGACACTGCAAATTGCATTGGCTGTTTAAAGGGGAGTGTTTTAAGACACTGCTGTGGAGTTTAGTTTGTCAACCCTTGGGGGCCTCCAAACAGCCTGGGGCCACAAGCTTGCCTTGCCTGTTGACAAGCTGCATTTCTGGTCTGGGGACCTCAGAGCAAAGTCATTCAGAGTTATCACCTGGAGCAACTGTATGAAGTGCTTTAAAAGTCAGAAGTGTAGAAAGAAAGACGAGGACATATTGTCCCAACATGGCTTTCTGCTGGAGCCCCCCGGGCTGCTGGGCGACTGAAACCCACACCGAAATCCCAATAACACAGAAACTCAGGTGCATCAGCAGGAATCTCATCAAAATAAGTCACTTTAGAAAGACGTTCATATCAAGGCTTTTACGACGGTAACCAGTGTGATATGGTTCCATTCCAACCAGTCCACATGTCTTTGGCTACCTCCCACTATAGCGCCTCACCTGTCCCCCCTCCCACCCTGAGCAGGTGAGAGCACTATCAGGGCTAGCTGGTCGAGGAGCTAAGCTATCCATTCTGTCTGACTGCCTCTTGCCAAGGCTCATTTTTATCTCGACCCCCTCCCGAGCCTCCCAGACGTGATAAACGAGAGGAGCAGAGGTTGAGGAGATGGAGGGGGAAGAGCCGAGTGTGTGTGGCTCCAGAAGTTGCTCTGCCAGCTTTTACCCACCTGCCTTGATAAGAAAGGCACTGTAAATTAACACGCGATAGGGGGGCTGAGAGCACAGGCACCGTGTGTGTGCGTGTGTGTGTGTGTGTGTGTTGATTGGGGGGGTTATGCACTCATTCACACACATATATACACACACACTTCCTCTCTTTGCTTTGCTGCGGGTATCACAGATAAAGATGTGTCATTGATGAATGGGATTTTATTTCCCATCAACCTTTGCTGCGTGGGAAATGGAAAGCACATCCTGGCCCCTAAATCATCAGATGAATAATGATAACACTGGGCACCAGTTTTCATTTCTTCGCACTATTTTTCTGCAGAGCTCCGTATGCAAACTGTTTGTTTCTATCAGTGCCTGTAATGTGTGTGTATGTGTGTGTGTGTGCGTGTGTGTTTTCCCCCACATTGAAGCTAAAATGAAGGTAGAGCCTCCATAAACTGTGGTGTGGATGTTTAAACCAGAGGTGTTTCTTGTAGCTGACAAGGTCTGGGACTAAGTCCAGACCATCTGGGGCTGGGGTCAAGGATTGAGGAATCAGTGCTTGTGTGCTGCTGTTTGACTTTGTTGTATTAGTCGTGCTTTTGTAGACATTTAGCCGCTTGTGTGTTAAAAGCTGTCAAAGGTTTGAGATACCAGCTCCAGTATTAACATTTCACTCCCTCCACACAGGCTGTGGTTTAATATCACTGTCATTTGCTCTACTCTCTTTTCTGGCCTCTTCATCCTCAGTGACAAAGAGTGGAGCAGAGGCAAAGTCAGGTTTCTCTGAACTCTTTCAACGGGAGCTCATCAAGGTCAGACTCCGGTAAACCAGAGAGACTCAGACCTTGGGTTACGGAGCAATCGGGTCCTTCACTCCACCTATAAAACATGACAGTGTGTCACAGGCCCCAGCTGAGCAGGAAGCTGCTGTCTGCTGGTCTGGATGTGAGAGGAAGCAGCTCCTAACCTGCCTCCGGAGCCCACAGCCAAACCCCCCATTAGTCTGTTCGTATCTCTACATTTACAGGAAGAACAGTGCGTGGGTGGTGAACACACTCAACGGCCAAACTCTGCAACATCACCGCTTCTGGACCTGCTGGGCTTTGTTTGTGCTTTGGTGCCAGTGAAGGAGCAGAACTCAAGTGAAGGTCAAACTTTAGGCTGCTTTGTGTTGTGTTGGAAAGGAAGCTGCTGTGCGGAAACAGTGGAGGCTCCATTTACAGAAATGAACTGAAAAGCAAACTCTCTCGTACTTTTCATATATAAAGTTTATAAGGTCATAAATATCCTCTGAACTCACCCACTTCTTGTAGAACAGATGTTATAATGCTCTCCCTTGTTTTCTGTTATGTATACGATGTCCATATTAAATGTGGCCAACGTTTAATAATGATGTAAATAAATGTAAATGTCCTGGGGACACAAACACTCAGGCGTCAGTCTGCTCTGAGCACAAGGTTTCCTCTGCGTTTTTATTACCACAGCCTGATTTCTTTAAACAGTCATCTGCTCCAAGGTCAGCCTGTTCTCCCAAAACAGTCTTGAGTACTATTATAGGCACTGAAAGTACTCCAGCATACCACGTTTGGCTACAGCAGGTGTCCGCTCTAATATTTTAGACAGATGGATTTGAGAAGTTTCCTTTGCCAATAAATTCTGTTCTGTTTTTTTTAGTCTTAGTCACGAGTTACTCAGCTTTCGTTTGCTTTCAGAACCTCGACACCGTCAAGACGTCTCTCAGCAGGCCGATCGGTAGACAGTGGGTTTTTAAGGATGCCCGAGCTAACACGGCCTCTTTCAGCAAGAGCCTCAGCCGGGTGGCAGTAGAACAGGTAGTTTGACTTCAAGAAGGACTTCATTCGAGCGGGGAATCACGCCCTAGGGGAGTCTGAAACAAAGAGCAGAGCTGGAAATAAGCGTAATAAATCCGCTAAATGAGCAGTGACTTCTGATTTCAGACACCGATTTTAAATGTTTCACATTTGTAAATCAACAGTCAGAGGAAAATAGACCATAGAGCGGGGTATGCATTAGGATGTGGCAGATTGACTGTACTACACACAGCGACCTGCCTGACAATCAGGATAGAATAAAACCCACCCACCCCTCACTCCTCCACAGCTCCATTTTCTCCTCCAAACACCTTCTGCTTTGGAGGAGGAAAAAAAAAAATTAAAATGGCAACAGCTAATTTACAAACTTGTGTCTTCAAAGTGGGTTGCCAGTTTCAATTTGTCATGGAAGAACTTGTCATAGACTCAATGTTATGACAATATTATGGATGGATGTGAGCCTCCAGCAGCAGATATCGTAGTATTTAGGGTTTGCTCAGTCAACCTTAGTCCAGTGGTCCTCAGATCTTCGGGCTCTGTCGTTTATGACTTTGTACCGTTTGTTGTTACTGCTGCTGTGTGAGCAGAAGGAGCACTGATTACATGCCGTGCCAGGAGAGCGCCTGCAATCCAGGCCAAAAGAGGGCTGTAAGTCTGACTGAGCTCGTATACAAGAGGACGACACCCAACCCCGCCCACACCCTCATCCCTCCATAAGCCACGCACAGGGAGCAGGAAGGGGTGGGGGTGGGGGTGGTCGAGAATTGTACGTTATTTTCTCTGTCGGAAAGATTCAGGGCTGGTCAAAATACATTCCCAGCTAAAGCCCCAGAAGCCCGACGCTGATGGTTTAACCTCTTGTTTGTACCTTGTTTTATCACACCCGAGGGCAGAGAGACTCAAATTCACCCACGAACAATACAAAGGCGAAATTGAAAGGAAGAAGACGTTCGATAGTTCATCCCCTTATTTCACTCGCAACATGATAAATACAGCACCTGTCTAATGCATAATAATAATACAGCATACTCCTCTATTTTTGGTACCATTTGTTTCCATAATCATTTCTGGCAGTCGCTTCCTGACTTGTAAGATAAACAGCATTGGAATCAATGTGCTCAGCACGAACACCATCATTCATTTGGACTTGTAAACTGACACCATAAACTTTTATTTGGCATATATTTGTCGAACAATCAAAAACACCTCAGCGAGCTGCCGCTGTCTGAGGTTTTTACAGCTGTCATGACCGCGCAACACATGGCCACTCATTACATGGGCTCAAAGCACATCAACAAAGGAGTGTACAGTGATGCAGGGCGGTGCACGAGGACATAAAAGCAGGTGAGCAGATATATGAGGGGAACTGGAAGTAAAATATACAGGGATGACTTTTTCACCGGCGGAGCAGCCAAGAGTGGAGCACTTTCTAGCTGGAGCCGTGGTGTCATTGTGCAGAGGTTACTCTCATGTCTTACCTGATACTGGCAGATCATTGATGTGATATTGATTGTTGGAAAACTACCTGGTCCAATTACATTATGCTTAAATCTCATCAAAATGCATTAAATTAAAAATATCAACACACCCATGCACCACCCTATGATAGGGTAGCCTATGATCTACATCCCAACTCATCCTCCATGAGTGAGGAGCTTTTGGCTCAGGCGGACTCATCTCAACTCACCTCACTAATGAGAAAGTTTATTGAACTGACTACTGTATTGATGACCATATAAGAGGGAGCCCCGCTGATGAGGGCCCCAAATGACCCACACCCCACACTATGGGGAACACTATGCTTTGTGATGTGTGATGTGTCCTTCTTGGTGTGTTGGTGTGGGCGTGCAAAATAAAGAAAGTTCATTCACACCGCCCTGGGGTGCAGCCGTTGTTGCGGGTCAAATATTTCCCAACACTCTTTCCTCTTCTGCCACCATTGTGTAGCTTCTCCAGTGCTAGAAACAGACCCTTTTCAAAAATGATTCATTCATTCATCAATCATTCATCAGATGCTGGTTGCTATACCGAGCTCCCCCCTTCTCTAGACCAATGAGAGGTATCAAAGAGCAGCCTCGGGGCCAACCTTTCTGATTAGAGCACTAAAAGTTAGCGTGATGGCTCATTCTCCGCCTCCAAAGTCATTAACCCTCCACATACCTTCAGGATCCATCCCACTTCCCACGTCTTCCTCATTAATTCCTTTCAAAGGAAGCCAAGCCCGTTTATGAAGAACCTGCATATGGAGTCAAATGTCCGACGGTCAAAGTTCCATCGGTCCGTGGTGCGATGTCAGGAGGCGTTACTTGGTTTTGAGTTGGAGTCTGCTCATTCATCCTTTCATCCATTCAGTCCAGCCGTGTATGCATACAGCTGTCGTCATTTCAGGCCCTCGTCTCCCACTTTCCTGCCTTCTCCACCGATCGGATCACCTGAACTGTTCCCTCTCTTCCTCACTCACCAGCTCACCTGTTCCCCATTTCTTTAATATCTCCCCTGTGTATATCCATTTCCACTTGCTCTCAGTCAGGTTGCCTTTGTTCCATGTACCTGAGCTTTCCATCTCTCTGTTCTTTGCCTGCCTGTTTTGATCCTGATTGTATTTTTGACCTTGCCTGTGTTTTTTGGATTTTGCCTCTGTCCAACCCTTTGTACTTTGTGGATTTTTCTATCCAGCGTATTTCTTTTTCTTTTTTTTTTTCAAAGCGAAAACTCTTTACTTTCACATCTGCTTCCTGAGTCATGCTCTTGGATTTCTTTTCTGAGAACCGTGACAGAGATGGCAACACAACAAGAGACAAAGACTTGCTTTCTTTGAGCTCAGCACTAACACCAGCGCACACAGCTGGATAGTTTATTCTTTTGTCCAACGGCTTGTGGACACAGAGCTGCTCATTAGCAGGCAGACATCCACTGGAAGCTTTGTGCTGCAAACACTCTCTGTACCTGTTACCTGTCACTCGACCGATGCCTGATATAGTCAATGATTTTAAGTTTGAGACTTGCTGCATTTCTTTCCTCTTTCCTCTACGTCTCTGAAGTCTTAGACCTGTGCCTGAAGGAAATGTAAATGGTTATGGGTTCCATGTGGAGTTATAAACAAAAGTTCAGTGTATCGCTGTGTCTTTAGTGTCGAATAAAAATGTTAAGTGTATTTTCTGCCTCTATAAAACATGTGCAAACTTGTTTTGTTTTTATTTGCTGAGATTCATTTTCTAGTCTTCTTCTTCCCTGCTTGTACAGCCAAAGTGCAGCATATCTTTGTGTCAATGACCCGTGTTCCTCGTGATATTGTGCACAAGTCATACCAAATACTCCAGTTTATAACTGCATTACGTAATTGCAAAATGCAAGGATTTGTATATAATCTAATCAATCAGCGTTGTGTTACCTCATTTAGTGACTGATAGTGACTGAGAGAGACAGTGACATTTTAAGCTGCTTCAGGTGACAGTTAATAATGTGTAGCTCTGGTATGGCACAAGCTATTACCATCGGGTATACTCCCGTTTTTTCCAATTCCAACTATGCTCGTTGAACCTCAGTGCGGTTTACAACATTTTGTGGTGAAAAACAAAACATTCAGCAATATAGATCGATCCCAGTTTGCTCACTGTAATGCTCGGAGGTGTAAGCAGCAACGTGCATTTACTTTCGTTAGCTGATTTCTTCTGGCATTTTTATTTGAAAAAAAAAAAAAAAAGTCATTTCACTCTTAAGTATTTTTTTACTTTGTTATATCCATGTCGACATTTAAAAACAAAAAGAAACGTGATGAAGTTATAATCACTTGGTTGAGAACGCAACAAACGAAAGCGCTGCTGATTGGATGCACCACATGGCGGCCACTGCAAGTGCATGCTGGGTCTGGCTAAATGCTAAAATACTGGATGGTGGATGCTGCTACTGTAGCCGTCACTAATGAAAACAGACATGTAACATGATGTGGCATCAAGTTACTGACACATGGAGGAGAAGAAAAACCAGTTCTGAGTCCAGCTGGAGCCCTTTAGCAGCTCGGAGATTTCTCCATCCATGTAAAACCAGTATTGGCTCCATGGTCAGACTGGGAAAGAAATTCAGCTTTGGAATGGGATTTAAACTGGGATTTGAGCCAGTAGTCCCTATGGCCAGTCAGCCTGTGCTCTGGTTTCATCTCTCTCATTCTGGCAGATCTCTTTCACCTGAATGCGACATACTGCACTGTGTCAGCTTGCGTGTGGGAGGTGCCTGTGTATTTAAACATGGGGAATGCCAATAGTTTAAGAAGGAACTAAAACTTACTTTATATAGAAAGTTATTGTTTACTGATGTGTTATTGTTTAAAATCTGGTTTACAGAACCTTTAACTCTATACGAGGCAGCAGCTATTTCATTCATGTAGCTTAACGTTGCTGCATGAATTCTGCTGTGGTGCTGTGATTGTTACATTTTTCATTTACTGGAGTAAAATTTAACTCTTTATTTTTTCCTTTATGTCCAATTTTCCAGTAGTCTTTTCATCCCTGATGACGATCTGTCAGCTGCTTCTGGGGTTCAAAATATGGTTCAGATATGAAAGGAGGCTAAAATCCATGGATATCGCTGTGACTAACACGTCGGCGTCAGGCGAGTTGGAATATTGAGTAGATGGACGCAGGGGGACTGTTCTGTTACACTGACAGGCAGGCAGAGCTGACGCAGAGCAGTGTTTGTTCTCTTCTCCTGTAGCACAACAACAACAGGAGTAAGTAAATCAGAGTAACTGGATGTTGCAGGCTAACACGTGGAGGTGCACTGTACATAACCACATTATGGTGATGGGGGTTGTTTTTCTGTGCTGTTGATCTTATTAGTAATGGTATCCTTGGAGTTTTCTTGTGTTATTTTTATATCGAGCCTTTTTGCCTTTATGCTGTTTGTGCTCTCCTCATTTATTGCCTTTTCGTTCACCCTCCACTTTTCGTTTTTTCCTCTCCCTCCACTTTTCATTCTTCCTCTCTCTCAGCCAGCTACATTCCATTAAACCTTCAAAGATAACTGATGACTGCCAGGCTGCACTCCTTTGTTTTTTATATTTATTTCTCTCTTATTTATGATTGACCTTCCCTCCAGATAGGGAACACATGCCATTCCTAACATAATGTCATATTTCCTGGTGCCTGTCCTCAATGACACTAAAAAAACACAGTCATTCTTTAAAAGCCCAATGCTGCCTAGAGGGCAAATACATGCTGTCCCAGTTGCCCAGCTTGTTCCATACTATTTTTTCATAATCTGGCCTGCTGATAGGGGCGGTCCCCACCAATTTTTTGTGTTTATGTGGTTTCTTTTCTTTTTTATTTCTTTTTTTTTTTCTTTTTTTTTTGGTTTTAGGCAAAAGCAATATCCCCCCCACCCCCAACACACCCCTCTCCTCCCCAACCCCCTTTGGTTTTATGAAAAAGTAACACAGTTGAAATTGAACAAGCCACAGCTGACTCTCAGAGCCATTTCTCACGTAATGCATTTCAATTGGGTTTTTAAGATAGATTGCACGAGGTCGCAGCATGCTCTAAACATATCTCATAACCCAGATTGTGCAGCCCTGTCCCCGCGTCTCCAATCTGTTTTGTAAAGCCGTGGCGCTGAGGGAAATGAAATGCAGTGTGAGTGTTGCATCAGTGACCGGCAACGCTACATCGAGTGACCTTCTTTGATGGACGCCCTTTCTCCAACTCCAAGAGGGGCCAGGGAATTCAAAACCCCCATAGCGTGGATCAGATCGAGAGAGAGACTGCATCAAACCTTCCTCTTGATGTCCTCGCTCTCTCCTCTCAGCAAGGACGTGCACTCCATGCGGTGCATTCTGTTGTCTGTTTTCATACAAAGCCTTGCTTATGTCGCCTCAGATCTGTCAGTCCCTCAGGGGGGGGATCATAGGCTGCCGTGCCCGGTCTCATAGCGCTCTCAGCGGGGTCGTGGCAGCATCGCCAGTCCCCGGTACCTCCCGCTTTTCATTTCCATCCTGAGGCAATAGAGCTTTCCCAGGAGACACTAGAAGGTGGATGAAAAGAATGACACAAGTTCTCTGAGGTTTCCGGAGGACACATGTTTTTGAATAATTTCCTTGTTGTTGGAAACAGAGGAGACATTACGTCTCCTGTGGTCAGAGCCTGCGAAATGTTCAGGAATCCAGTTTATGCTAATGCCTTATCTATTGCTGCTAAGCCTGCAACATATTTCATTAACATGCCTGCTGTGATGCTGCCACTTAATACTTCACTCCAGTTATTGGCATATAAATTCCATGCATGTCCAAAGTGGAAGCTGATAAAATGAAACACTGCACTGAAAGAGAGAGTTGCAGAGTTTATCATATTCCAGTCACAATCATGACGTTGGCTTCCATTTTTAATTAAAGTTAGTCAGTTGGGATATTGATGCTTTATCATTAAAGTGTAAATCTCAGTGGATCTTCTGATTTCAAGATTTGTGCATCTGTCTGCTGCTGAAACAATTTGTCAATTAATTGATTAGCTGATCAATAGATTGTGATATTTCTTTGCCATTCACCAAATACCAAGCCCATGTGTGTCTGGTGTTTAATTGTTTGGCATAGTTCATTTATGGAAGCGTCTGCTTGAGAGAGAAAGAAAGAGCAGCATGTTAAAAGCAGTTTTTAAAAAAAAACAAAAAAACAAAAAACAAATATATACAGTATATAAAAAAATTAGTACAAAGATCCATGTGCCCAGTTGAGATCTTCTTCGGCTGATTCCAGGTTGTCACATCTGGGTTCAAATCCCGAGCCCGGGGGCCTTTCTGTGGGGAGTTTTCATGTTCTTCCTGTCTGTGTGTGGGTTCCCTCCAGGTTCTCCAGCTTCCTCCCACAGTCCAAAGACATGCAGGTTTAGGTTCATTGGTGACTCTAAAATGCCTATAGGCATCTCTATATGTCAGCCCTGTGATAGACTGGTGACCTGCCCCCACCCCCCCCCACCCCACCCCCCCACCCCCATGACCCTGCATGGATAAGCGGCATAGATAATGGATGGGTGGAGTTGTTTGACTTGGGTTTGTGTGAGGTTCTTATCTATAGTCAGTGTATTACCTGCAGAAGATTCAGATCACACTCCTACTTTAGAGAAGCAGCAGGAGCACTGGCACAGAAGCCGATGGCCGAGCTGATGTGGACGGGGTCGACAGAAAAATATATTCAAGCCACTAAAAGAAAACACCCACAAAAAAAAAAAAAAAAACTAATGTCAGTTTGAGGGTTCACTTTATTTCAAATGTTCTCACTGCTTTATCGAGCTGTCAAACTGTTGCATTACAACGCACTGCTTGAATCAGACGCTTTAAGGTTACTGTAAAAACCACGGTCCCGTTGTACATAAACATGACAAAAAGTCAGTATTTAGCTGTGTTTGTGTCACGGTCGAGATTAATGTGCAGCATAGGTCTGACCTGAACCTGAGCTCCATCCATTTCCATTTCACTCCATCAGCTATACTTACAAGTCGCCAGTCCATCGCTGTGCTGACACACGGAGACAGACAACCACACTCACATCAGCAATTTATTTTTACCAAATAACACAGAGGAAACCTACACAGGGAGAACATTCAAACCCCACATGGAGGGGGACATTTGAAGGCAGAACCAAGACAAGAAGGTTCTTGCTTTGAGGCTAACCAGTGCACCACCGTGCTGCCCAGGATTTCATGCTCTGTGTCCTAATTTGTCTCCAGTAGCTGCAAAAAATGGTAATAAATAGTAAACATAAACTTAAGTTCCAAAATGCCACCAGATACAAAATGCCAATAGCTTTTTCCTTCATTCAGTTCAATGCTGCACCTCTTCATCTCAGCCTTTTCCATGTCCTGGCCGCTATCGAGGCCGAGGCAGGCCGTTTGTAAAGTCTGAATGGTGAGGGCCACAGGGTGCTCCTTAAGTGACTGATCTTCCTCATCACCCTCAGTCTTGCAATCTGTAACCTCGAGGCTCGTATCGTTGGAGTGAGGACTCCAGGCCGACGGCAGTGTGAAATGATGTCCGGCCACTGTGCATCCGTCCCTGCTCCTCTTCTCGTGACGGCACTCAGCATTTGAGCAATTTCTGTCCTCGAGGACTTCATTTATATGAAAAACACAAAGGCCCAGACAAACTCTAAACAGTCACAGTCCCACAGGTTTTATGCAGTTGACCAGTGTATTGAAAAGTTTACGCTCAGTAACATAAGAGATGTGATCAGAGTTAACAAGGCAGCACTGTGCTCCCCCGGGCTTGCTTGTCATGTTCGCTTTATGAGCTTCAAAACAAGACTTTGGGTGTTTGATTTTTACAATAATTCAAACGCAAAATGAGAGCCAGGACTTTGTTTTAAATATAATAAAGTCGTGACACCCCTGGTGGGTTTAAACATCCTTCACAGATGCTGGAAACAGTTCATGTTGCACTTCTGGCCAAATCCAAATACCACAGCTGAATGCAACACTTGAGCCAAAATCTGAAACCACCAGGTCAAATCTAGATCCAGACGGTCTTGGCTTGGTGGCTTGGCAGACCTGTAAATGAATGGACGTCTTAACTCCTACACATTACGTGCAGGTATTGTATTAGCATTACACCCAACGCCAATGTTCAGAGCTAATGCAGATGAGGTTCGTGTGATGTGATCTGAAGCAGCGGTTCCATACCTTTAGTGTATTTAATTGCTTATTTCAGAAATGTAATCAAACACATTCTTAGCAGATAGCGAATTGAAATACACAGTAAGAAGGCAGAATTTTATCCATTGACTAATTAATGATAGTTTGGAAATTCTACTGCTGCTGCACCCATTTGTTTGCACCTTTAGGCACAAAAACAACTCCATACTGGGGAGATAGTGGTCATTGCCACTGAGGGCAGGAAGCAGGAAATGAAGAGTATCCAATGTCCATTCGCAACCCAATTTGCAACATGCTTTTACCCCAACCACTTCTCTATGATGTTTACGCCATTATTAATGTAAGGCTACTTTTGCCTTTGTTCATGGCAGACAAGAGTAATGTTTCACCATAGCCGCTTGAGATCAAGGCAAATGTTATGTTGTGTTTCGGAAAACAAATGAGTAATATCGTTTTTCTTGTAATTTCATTGTAAAATAGTGCCAACTCGTAACCCCTCGCTGCAGTTTGCATAGGAGGTGAGACCAGGATTTTTTTTTTTTTTTTTACATGGTCCAGTGTTTCACAGTTCAACTGGTTTCAGTCTAGTGTCAACTGGTTTCAGTCTAGTCTCAGCTGGTTTCAGTCTAGTGTCAACTGGTTTCAGTCTAGTCTCAGCTGGTTTCAGTCTAGTGTCAGCTGGTTTCAGTCTAGTGTCAGCTGGTTTCAGTCTAGTGTCAGCTGGTTTCAGTCTAGTGTCAAATGGTTTCAGTCTAATATCAGCTGGTTTCAGTCTAGTACCAGCTGTTAATTCATAATAAATCAGTTTTTCTGTCACTTCAAGCTGCTGCTGAAACCCCAGTTTTATAAGCAGGACGTGGTCTGACAACATCAGAAACACAAAGACTGAGCTGTGACTTCAGCTGGATTTACTGTAGCGTGACCGCTCACTGAAGAAGGTAGAGACTCATTAGCGTCTCTGTCTGCTGCTATGCAGTCAATGGAGTGAGACATAAAGTGTGCTTGCAGAAGGAAAGCCGACCTCTCACTCACAAGGCAACACTGGAGACTCTTTTTTACAGAAAGTAGCTAATGTTTGTCCAAAAAGTTTCAGCATTTGTCAATAAAAGCCCTGGAAAGTTGTTAAAACTATCAACTAAGGTCCGAAATGTGGGAACAAAACAGCCCCTAATGACGTAATAGGAGCTGTTTTCACCATTTCATTTTTCACTTGACCAACTGACCAATGATCTAACTTCATCACTCAGTCAGTCAGGGACAGACGTTCATGTTTATGGATCTGGTGTCAATATTTGCTTACACCGAGCAGTTGCATGTAAATGTGATGCGTAATGCCTTTCAGATGACATTCGAAACGTGTGTGTGTCTGTGTGTGGGGGTTGGGTGGGGTTGGGTGGGGGGTGTAGCCCTGACTGATGCGGGCTTTGTTCTCTGAGTTTCAGCTTGAGTGGAGGTGTTGACAGTCGCAGATAATAGGATCTTGTAAGATCATAGAAGGAATGCTTGTACACTTGGTTTTCAGGTGGGTTGTTAGCTTTAAATCAGCTCGTTGTTCCCTCCCTCAGAAACCACTTAGAACATCTATAATAATGATGCATTAAGGTGTCAGCGGTGCAGGCTGCCTGATTCATCACTGCAGCCTGCTCGTGGTGAGAGTCTGTCTCCTGTGCTTACCTTCCCATATATTAATGTTTCATTGAGTACATTACACTATATCACATCTGTGTCTGATGATGATTCCCCCCACCCCCACCCACACCCCACCCACAGACACACACAAAAGACTGAGTAAATGTAAAATGCTGAAGGCACTTTTAAACCCAGTGTGTAACTTTCTGCTGGATCACCAGACCTTTGTTTGAGGATGTTTGCTTTAGTCTTTTCTTAACCAACCAGCAGTGACTCACATCCTTTTTGCTGACCTAGTTTTTACTTGGCATGCATGCTGTGATAGCAGTTCCAAGAGTTCATGTTTTTGGCCAAATTATTAATATATATATTTATCACATAAAAAGAAGCATGTCAATTTAAGTGTTACTGGACTGCAAAACACTGTGCAGGAATTCAGTGGAATATTTCCTCATTAACCTGATAAAGTTTGTTTATTTCAAGATGCCCAGCTGTTACTTTTAAACTTCAGATGTCTTTCCGCTTGAACTGGCGAGTCAAATGAATATCAGTATGTGATTGGACCTCCCAGCATGCATTGCTTGAGAGGCAAAAATCTCTCAAATCAAAGATTCTCCTTTTTCTCCTTTAACCCTCTGACACCCACGTTACTTTTTTCATACCTTTGTGTGTTTTTGATGTCATTTTTTTCAAGTTTCATCAAGTGCGCCACATATTCGGCATCAGCACAACCTCCACTGTTAAAGGATAGAGGATAGCCGTCTAAAAACAAGGAAAAAAAAAAAAAAAAGAGCAGACCTTACATTTTCCTTATTTTACAGATAAAAACTCTACAATCCATCCACAGAAAGTTGTGTTTTGTTGTTTGAGAGGTGATTTGAGGTGTCTGTCTTTATCTGTTCATGAGTTATGCTCATTCTTTTGAGCATTAATAATCATGGGCGTCTCTTCTTGAAAAAGCCTCTGCTCCTAAATATCTTACTGCCCTTATCTCGCTTTCATTTTTTTCTGCCACAACAATAACCTTAGAGCACATTCTCCTCAAATTGAGCTCAGGAGAATACAGTACTGTTCCCATTTCGTTTTTTTTTTTTTTGAACAGATAGAGATAGATCGCGTCTGAGGTGTGACGGAAGTTTTACCCCTGAGACAACCCGGGGTGTGGCTGCTCCAGTGCCGAACGTCCCACAATCTCTCTTCGTGATACATTTGAAAAATAAAATAACGTGACCCCACCTGTCACCTATGGGCGGCACGGTGGGGCGGTGGCTAGGACTGTGGTCTCACGGCACGAAGGTTCCGGGTCTGTCCCTTTTGCGCGGGGTTTGCGTGCTCTTCGTGTTCCTGCGTGGGTTCAATCCAGCTTCCTCCCAAAGACTCGCATGCAAAGTATATTGGTGACTCTAGGTCGGCTATTGTTGTGAACGTGAATGGTTGTTTGTCTCAATACAGCCCCGTGATATTTGTTGGTGTGTGTCCGACCGTGTCCTGACATGTCACCTGACGTTTCAGAGGATGTTAATTGGTTGTAAATCGCCCGTTGTCCTCTATTTAAACTGCCTCTACACGTTGGCCCTGAGACAGACTGACAACCTGTCCAGGGTGAAGCCCGCCCACGCCCAATGTCAGCTGGGATTGTACGGACAAGCAGTATAGATAACGGATCGATGGATGGACTCTCACCTGTATTATAAGGCATAATATTAGGTCCTGGGAATCAGAAGAAAATGACTCAGCAAATGAAATAAAATAAACGCTAAAGTTTTGGGATTTAAAAATTGAAACATTAAGTAAGCGAACCTATTTCTCATATCTGGACAAACACAGTGGCCAAATTTAGAATTTCTGTCCCGAACCATTGTTTCAGTCCACCCCTGTGTTGAAGTGTTCCTGTTCACACTGGGCGGACAGAGCATAGTTTTTATTTTATATTTTTAACTGTGGCCCAGTCCCAGCCACCAGCCGTCCCCCGGCTCTGATTATAGGGTGCACCGTGGTCGACTACGGACCTCAGATCGGGGGGGGGGGCCTGCCTGCCCTGGGAGCGACAGGGGTTTCCCCTCTCTGCTGTAAAGTGTTTTTCTGAGCAGAAAATAAATAAGTAGTTTGGTGATGTGATGGTTTGCCTCCAGGCTCAATAGCATCTTTGCCTCCCACTCAGGCGTTTGAACTCCAGGAAGGGAGAGGTGCTGTTACAGCCCCCCTAAGGCTGATTGCTGAGAGGGGAGGCAGGCTTCCTCATCCTCCTCTCCTCTCCTCTCCTCTCCTCTCCTCTCCTCTCCTCTCCTCTCCTCTCCTCTCCTCTCCCCCCAGTGCACCATCCACCTAACTCTTTCTTTGCCCTTACTCCATCACAGAAATGATAGGTTCTCCCCCCTCCTGGTATTGATACGATTTCTTTTCAATATCCTGATAGATCATAGGAATCACGGGTGAGGTGAGAGCAGCGAGACAGACAGACTGATTACGGTGCCTGTGAGGGTGTTGATCTGCGGGGAGACTGAGTTCAAAGACAAACACAGGCCCAATGTTGTGAATCTCACCATTATTTCATTACAGAAAGAGTCAATTACAGACCTGCGCCACATAAACGTCTTCCACGTGGATTAATGAGCGGTGCAGCAGACGGACTGTTACATTTTCATGACACATTTGTCCAGAACAACTTCTGAATGAAACCTTATGAAACTGATAATCACTTTCTCTGGCATGAACCTGTAATCTGTTTGCTCTCCATCACGTAAAACCTTAACCAAGTGAGGCTTAATAGAATTATTAGCTCTGTATTTATGCATCTTTTGTGTGAGACACAGCTACTGTCATGGTGAATCAGTTAGTGTGGAAAAAAGGCCAATAAATGAGAGAAAATAGTGTGATAAGTATTATTTTATGATTCAGCTGACCACTATTATATAGTAATAGCTTTCTATAGATTATTGAGCGTGTATTTTCGGCCCCGACTTCATCTTTATGTACCAGACTGAGTCTGCTTCTATATCAGCCTCCACTCCGCTGCTTTCGGGTTTTCCACCAGACGCTGGAACACTACAGCATCGGTGAGGTCAAAGGTCAGGTGACGAGGCCTGACTCGCAGTCAGTGTTGCAGCCAAGCCCAAAGGTTTTGAACCAAGCTTTTCCAACACACTGGGAAAACCATTTCATTATGGGTGTGACTATAGCATGCCCTTAGTATGTATTATACATGCGACGTACGTAAGGGCAAAGGCAGCTTTCTGGCAGTTATTCACAAGCATGCCAACGTTTTTTTGAACACCATGATATGTAGGCGGAGTTTGCATTCTCTCCCTGTGCCTGCACGGGTTCCCCTCCAGATACTCCGACTTCCTCCCAAAAAAATGCATGTTCGGGTTAATTGGTGACTCTCAATTTCCCATAGGTGTGAGTGTGAGCATGGGTGGTTGTTGGCTCCTGCCCTCACCCAATGTCAGCTGGGATTGGCTCCCCGTGCATGGATTAGTGGTATAGATAATAGATGGATGATATGCAGCCTTTCACACTCATTATACTTCAGCATGTATAGGAATTGATGCGTGGAGGCCCATTTAAAACTACTGTTTACAGATTATTTAAAGACTTTTTGCTAAGAAAAGCAAATCTGAGGAAAAAGAAGGTGGTGGGTTGAGCTCCTCCTTTTTTAAGGAGGCTTTAGTTGTGGGTTGTAATATATTGTAATATTATGTAAAGAAATATAATGAATTGTTTAGTATTGTTACTACTATGGGACCTAAACTATGAAAAACATTAACAGAGAAAAGGACAGAAAAATAAATGACACCTGCATAGAGCAGAAAAAAAAAAAAAAAAAAAAAATGAAATTGTCTCCTATTGTGTTGCCAGTGAATGAAACCTCGCTGCATGATTTGTTCTTAGATTCCTTTAGATTTGGTCTTGAATAAGCCGTAGACTTCTGCAGCAGTGATGTGTCCCATCTGTGCACATTTGGCTCCACAGCCAGCCATCATCAAGCATCTATTGACCAGTCAACAGCAGTGTGCGATGATGTTGCTGGTGGTGGTCTGAGTCATCTGCCGGCGCCGTGTGCGTCCTCTTGGCAGACACTCCTGCAGTTGTGTTTGTATGACAGAAGCTGTATCTCTGTATCTCTGTATAAATATGGAGAGAGCGGGGTCCTGGGCCAAACACTAAATGAGCAGTGACACACAGGTTTGTACCAGTAGTGGCGAGCAGTGTGTATTTTGTATTGTCGCTGTGCCGTGCCACTATGTGAAGGAGCACACACAAGCATCTTCAGGGCAAATAGTGCTGTTTAAACTAGTTCTTATTGTTGAGCTGCGGTGTCTGTGCTGCGTTCACAAGCACAATCCTCCTCTCTGATTTTAATTAATACCAGTCTGGGAGAATGTGTTTCCCCTGCTATAAATTCACCAGAAAGACTCTATATCAGGCTGCTCGACAACTGTTTACTCCACAAATAGATCAAAAAGTGATGCACAGGGCTCTTTATGTGAGGATTAGCAAGCTGGAGGAACAGCTACACAATTGATGTTGACAGTCAAACGAAGAAGGGGGTCGTTATGTAAACGCATGTGCATATGAACACAGTTCCTGTGCGTGCACGCACATAATGCCACAGTAATTCACTCACACACCATGTGCCTATGTGCCCTTAATGCGCCATGCCTCCGCATCACCATGACAACCAATGGTGCCTGATGGTCCGACCAATTGTCAGGTGGTGCTGGTGAATATGTGTACAGTTTGTGTCTTCTTCCTCTGAGCCATAGAGCTCCATTATTTCCTAAAAAACTATTAAAAACACATCAGTGAGCCGTGTTCCTTCATCACCACAGACACACACGCGCGCGCACACACACACACGCACACGCACGCACGCACACACACACACACTGCAGTTTATTTTGACACAGTCCCACACACACACCATCCTGCTGCCAGAGACTCACAACAGCACCAAATGTGGATTAATGCATGGCTGAAAATAGCAGAGGTGGGACAAAGTCTTTGTTCTGCGATTCTCAGATCTTGGCTGTGAAAACCAGAGTCAAGTTCCAAGTCCAGATTCAGTCGTGTCATTATGGAGGGAGGAGGAGCCGCAGCTCTGGGCCAACCTGCCTGACGAGCACCCTTCACCGACCGACACTGCCTCTAACTGACAAATGTCCAGTCGTTTTAGAAGAAAACACTCTGGCTGCCAAATCACACTCTCTGAGTTCATGTTTGCAAATTCTGAGCTTGCAGCTAATGTTAGCTTGATTCATATTTGACCCAACAACACTGGTAATAGCCTGAGCATCTTAGTGTTGAACAAATGCATCTCCATCAATCAGCTGCATGGTTTACACGACTATAGGACTATAGGAGGTTTCACCTTTAGTCCACTGTCTTTATCTGTCATATGTTTCCTCCTGCGTGTACACGATTGGCTGCAGAAAGGCTGATTCGCAGTTTTTCTGTTTTGATCTTCTGAGAGTTTCAAGTCCGACGACTGGAGTCCGAGTGTAAAGATAAACTCAATTTGCAGTTTTTTCATGAATGTATTTGTTTTCTTTCGTGGTGTCAAGTCTTGAGTCAGCAGATCCATGACCCGATAATGTGATTTGAGTCCACATTTCTGAAAAGCGGCCCACAATAAAAACAATATTTACACCCATTTGAGTAACATTTGTACAAAATTACAGCCCAGCTGTTTTGGGAAATTACGGCTCTGGTTGCTGATCTGCTGTGGAACAACGTGTGTTCAAAAGTGGCTGCATCGCTGCTTCTCTATCCCCACATAGAGTTTGATACCTGAATTTTGAATTTGTCCTCATTTTAAATTAAGCTCTGATTTATTTTTGACAGAAAATGTCCCTAAGATGTCACATGGGCACCGGAATGAAAACCAAGATGTTTGCGTGGGCGACGCATCCAGTGTGTCTCCGGCATTACAGAGACATTTTTATATTCATGACTTTTTAAACAAGTGTTCTGGTCTGAGTACCACAGACTGGGTGGGGAAGTTGGTTTTGTTGTGTTGCCGCAGCTGCAACATTAGAAATGAGTCTTGCAATCTCATGCATCTCCACTGTTAATTTGATGGGAATCTAATGACGTTAATGGACAATGGTTGAAGAGACAAGTCCAACCAAACAGTATTCCACTGATCAGCCACAATAAAACTGGGAACTGGCCTTAATGTTGTGTTAAGTGTTGGTCTATTGTTTTTCTGTAGCTGGACATGAACTGTTTGTCTTTTCCGAAATGTATTTTCTGGATAAATGAAGCGTTGAAGTCACTGAAGTGCTGTGGGAGTCTAAACAGACCCATAAAACAGTTTAATAATGCTGGAGTCACTAAAAATGAGGCGAAACTGTCATGAAAAACAGTGGAAAACTCCCGTAGATGTTCCAGAATCACTACATTAAATTTCACAAATTAAAACAAAAGTCCAGGTACATAAGGCCAGTCGATTACATTTCATGTACCTGGACATGAACTGATGTGAGACTGCAAGGGCACAGGTCTACCTGCCCCCACACCCAACAGTCATCTTTAGCCCATATCAGATACAAATGTTTTCAAATGTAATTATTTAAAAAAAAAAAATAAAAAAAGACCATTTTCAAATGTTTAAAAGCAAAATGTTCGTGAATATTTCAGAACTCTTTTCGTCAGTGATAAGCCAATGATTTGAGCTTATGCTTGTTTTGCGACCTCAGTCTGACCGCGCGCTAAATGACCGCATCCGTGGTGGTGAAAACTGAAGCATGAAAATGCAGAGGTGGTCAGCAGCAGGAAGAACTGAGAGGGAAAACGGAGTCAAGAGAGAAAAAATGGTGCCAATCAACCCACCGCCAATCCTCATGTCTGATCATTATCATTTAAATAAAGGTGCTTTAGCCTGTGTACTGATATGGGGTGAGACATTAATTCTGTGGGCCGTGAGTCGGAAAAGGTTGGGAACCATCGGCCTATATATTTACAATGGAACATTGTGTGTACAGTGCATTGATACATAGAGAGATGGTGTAACCGGCGGCTTCATAAGTGTGGCCGAGTGTGAGAGAGCACATTCATTTGTGGGGGCTGTTACACCATTTGTCACCATTGACCAGAAAGTTTGTTGGTGTTTGTCTCCTTTATTCATCATCAACAATTTGCAGAAGCACAACTATACTGGATTTGTGTCTTTGTGTTCCACATTTTGTCTGGTCACAGTTCACAATTCATCATTCCTTCAGGTAAAATCAGACACGGACGATTGTTAAATGGAGTCTTTATTTACTGGTATTGATTTTGTGCAACTTACCCTGCCCACCATGTGCTCCAGGGACGGGAAAAAGGGAAAGGACTGTAACACTTCCTGTCTTTATAGCCAGGCTCACATCAGCAGTGATGTCGCTGGGGTGAACCAAGTGTGGAGGGGAGGAGAGTTGGGGAATTTGATCTTATTTAGTGTATATTTTCTTTGAATTATGTTGAAAGATTGGGGAGATGGTGGATGAAATGGAGTTGGTCTAGTAAGGTGAGAAAAAAAAACAAAACAAAAAAAAAAACTTTTACCTGTTGGGAGAAAATATGTATCTACTAAAAATGGTACAGTCCAGGTTGTCTCCAGTGATGGAGGAGGCTATAAACGCAGTGTGTTATCAGTGCAGGTGAGGCCATTAGTGTAGCCGTGTGCACATGATGTTAATTAAAGTTAGTTTACGATGCGTTTATTTTTTTTAGTTAAGCTGAGTTAGCTGTTTGTTTGTGCATATTTTCTCTGGGTTACACATGCGTCATGGTGTTACTGGTTATGAATAAAGCACTACTTAATAATGGACAAAGTCTCTTGAGTCCCCCCCCCCCCCTCCACACACACCCTCCACACACACACACACACACGTGATATTGGTATTAATGGACAATCTCTTGTCATGTTTTTATTAAATCTGGTGGAGGTACAACCTTCCCATCGTAACCCTGTATTTCTGTCTCCTACAGATGCAGATATACATGTACAACTCGGACGACTTCGACAGCCTCGGTGCAGCGCTCAGGGAGAAGAGGATCATTGCTGCCATGGCTGTGTTTTTCCAGGTAGGAGCTCTCTTTTCCTTTCTTTGTGTGCGTGTGAGGAAGAGGTCGGGTTCGCCTGGTCTTTCCTATTGAGAGCAGATTTTTCACGGACCCCGAAATAAAACTTTTATTATCTGCTTATCTTCATTTGATCAAACACATTATGACATATTCTCCATTTAGACATTAGCAGTTTCTTTAATTTGAAATTGTGATGGTTCATAAGTTTGACTGAACACAGAACATTGATTAAAAAACCAAATGGCTGCGGGATGGTTATCAAACTAGATTTTGTCTTTGTCCTTCTTTCAGCTTTTTTTTTTTAATGAATTGGAAAAAAAAAAAAAAATAGCCAAAGGTTCGTAGCTAAAATTAAATCCATGTTGAAATCAAAACTGTAGAACAAAAGAGGATCATCTAATTAGTTTCATTTGATTCAAACTGATGGACTAACCCCCCTCTCAGCAAGTCAGCTTCATTTGATGATACAAAGATGGTAGATTAATTAATTCAGACTGATTTTAGCTTAGTTTGAGGCTGGATGAGAATTAGGTTTAAAGTCAGGGATCAGTGTGTGTGTGTGTGTGTGTGTGTGTGTGTGTATGTCATCAGACGTGTATACACTCATGCCAGTTTCCATTTTGTTGCACATCCTTAGGAAAACCATTTGGAATGATTTGAATATATTTTAGGTATTAGGCCATAAGTGATGGTTGAATCAACATTTTGAAAACCAAAATCATTTGAATAGTATTTTTTTATTTATTGACTGGTTAATGTTGATGCAGGTGTTTTGACATGACATCCCTGCCTTCCTCAGTCCAAATGACTGTTGTGTTGATGTTTTGAAATTCACACTGTCGAGCTCAAATGGGCCAAAAATATATCCTACTCCTTTGATTTATTATTTGGCAGGACTGACTTTTGCAGCTGCCGAGATTTGTAACCCCCGGTTTTCTAGCCTAGATACGTGTATGAAATTCACATTAACGAGCCGTGACGGCCCAAAATCTGCAACACTGACCCGACGGAGGAAAATGTACTTTACCTCCTACCTTTCATCAGGTACGGTGACGATACGTTATCCAACCAGAACTCTAGTCTGATCCAGCTGCAGTTTATCAGCATTAAATGTATTTGTGAGACGAACAAACTAAAATGTATTGTGCTGTGGGTCCCGCGACGGCAGGCAGGCACAACTCAGCAGAACAACCGTTCTGTGCACAGAGCGTATTGTGTGACTGATTACTCAGATTGTCAGTATTGTGGGGTTTTGTGGGTGTGAATGGTAAATACCAGGGTCAAAGGTCAGCCACAGATGAAGTGCTGCTCCCTGCAGCCTGTTGAGCAGAGCTGTGGGTGGACTGGGATCACCGTCAGCTCTGTCACTCTCAGCTGGCGGGAAAGAAGCTCATTTGAGGCCATGGATTACCTAAGTGGGCTTTTACTTGGACCATTAACCCCCATTTCCTCCTCTCACTTCAGTCCCTTTTCCTCTGCCTACAACACAACTATAGCCTCTCTTTAACTCTGAGTGACTGTGTTGGACCAACAAACATTTTTTTTTGACATTTCCATCAACTGAATCGTAAATATTCTTCTTTCTCCCACGGTGCACTTCATACAAATACGGCACTTCTGTATCTATTTGTCAGCAGAATGTTACTATTCATTTACACTGTTATTTATACTAGTATCTCATCATTAGTTGCTGATTTCACGCTTTTTTGATATCATCAGTTACATCCTGTCCCGTCTACACCCGAGAAATGTTCTATTCCCTTTGTTTTTTAAAATTATTAGGAATTATATTACATATTATCATTATATTATCATTGTTTTGATGCAGATAACACCCTGGATTATCTCAGATGTGATCCCAATAATCCTCAATTTTAATTGACAACAACCTCAGATTAAACAGTCAAATCTGTTGAACAGTTTCCAAGGACTATATCCAGAACTGATGATGGTTTCTATGAACCAGTCATCTTGAAATAGTCGTTTGTGCTTTTATTTCATCAGAGCTGTATTGTTGCAATTTCCTCTTTCCACCGGTAGCAGAAAGTCTCTCCGCTAAGGTGGCCCTGCCTCCTACAGTTGACCCACTGCAACTTAAGAAAACACACGGCAATAGACAGAACCCAACTAAATGCACACACTCTGGCACCGACAGAAATGTTGGCAGGGGAAGCACACAAAAAAAAGCGATGAACCCCCCAGGTTGTAAGGACGACTTTCTTATTTGAGGGTGTTCTGCTAATTTGCTTTTGTTTTCTGAAGTTGCACTGCAGTGACCTCTCAGGGCCACCGTACCCTTCCCTCATAATAAACCCAAAATGCAACCACTGGGATTTTGAGGCATCAGGAAACAATTATATCTTCTCATTCATTGTACTGGCTGCCTGTTAGTGTTGGAGCTGACTTCACAGGTCAACTCATCACTTTGAAAGCTCTGGATGGTTCAAGGCCTCACATTATATTTCAGACCTTTTAACTCTTAATGTGCCATCAAGGACCCTGAGCCCCTGATGGTTCCTGAAACGCTCTTAGTTTCCCCTTCCTTCCCTTCTCCTGTTACCATCCCACACATTGATTTATGCCTTAAAACTGTTATTTCTACTTTACTTTATTTGATTATTATTTCATGCAGCAGTATTCCATTCCTTATCTATACCTTTTATCTATGAAGGGGGCTCGAGCCCGTCCCAGCTGACGGGCTCGAGCAGGGTTCACCCTTGATAACTCTCCACAGTCTATCACAGGGCATTCACACTCACACTCATGCACTCGTGGAATCGGACGCCGCACAGAAAGGCCCCAGGTCTGGGGTTTGAGCCCAGGACCCTCCTGCTGTGAGGCAACCCTGCTAACCACTGCACCACTGCTGTATTTTTCCTTTATATTTCACTCATGAAATGAGTTGTGAAGGCATGAATGCTCTGCAAAGCTCATAAAAATCCAACAGATTGTAACAGATTTAGTTTTTGATACCGCTAAAGCACATTTTTGGGGATCCTCTGGCATGAACACAGCAGAGTCGTGTCCAGAGCACTTTTCCTTGCAGCATTTGTCAGTGACTAAAAACAAAAAGCTGCCTACAGAGACCACGCATCTCTGAGCGGTGGATACATTTCCTGTCAAGACAAAACCGAGGAGATAAGTAGGCAGATGGAGGAAGTGCTTACTTTGAAGCAGACAGGTGAAAAAGCGTGAAAAAAACAACAACTTCATTTTATTTTGAAAAGCAGCCAAAACTGCTTCCTTTCCTGGCAGGTATCTTGTCCTCCAGTACAGGCCAACTCTCCTTCCCTCCACCACCCATTAGATTTCTGAGATGGTGGCACGCACATATGTCCTCTGAACCTGATGCGACTGTGGCTGAAAGAGAGAAGGATTTTAACCCTCTCCCTCCCTCAGTCCTTAGAAAGGGTGTGAGTTTGTTTTGTTCCTTTGCCTCGCAAGTGCATTTTTCTTTATTTGTTCAGGCACCGCTCACTCTGCTGCCCCACTCACATGCCTCAGTTTGTCTTTGCCAACTTGTGTGTGTGTGTGTGTGTGTGTGTGTTGTGTTGGCAGTGATATGTCCTGGTTTCAGTGTTTTTAAGCTCAGCAGTTTCTTCCATTTTCATCCCGATGGCTCCATTCAGCGCTTCTTTATCAGAGAGTGAATTTTCCTCTCAAACAATTACAGGTTGTGTCACTCCACCACTGAGTTAACACTTTATAAGGCACACCCTAAACCTGCTCAGCAGTAGTGTGAATTTTCCAATCATTATTTACTTTTACTTTTCGAATCAGGTTTGAGTGAACTTAATTTCCAAACACTTGGTATTTCGTCATTACAACATCTCATTTTCAGCTTTTGCCAGAGAATTTGATTCCATTTTTCACAAAGCCAAAGATTTTCGGCTAAAAGAACTAGAGTTGAAGGTTGGAGTTGAAAGGACTGATGGTTGTGTGTTAACTATTGAGAACGCAGCTTGGCACGAATCTTCTTAGGCCTCTATTAATGTTGTACTAGACTTTATAAACTACCAAAAGATCCTACAGTGGACACATGAGCATCAGAACTGCACCACAGAGAAATGGAGGAAGGTGGTCTGGTCTGAGGGATCAGGTTTTCTTTGACTCGTCCCACCTCCCTAAACATGGTTCAGACCAAGTCCCCCCCTTCATGGAAACAGTCTTCCCTAATGGCAGTGGCCTCTTTCAGCAGGATAATGCTTCTAACGTCTTGGTCCAGATACCACAGCTCCCACCCTTCGGAGGTCTAGAGGAGTCCAGGCCTCCAGGGTCAGGGCTGTTTTGGCGACAAATGGGGGACCTACTCAATATTAGGCAGGTAGTCATAATGTTATGGCTGCAAGTTAATATAGCTCAGATTCTGGCATCTCTTATGTAATAAGGAATATCACCTTCATCATGAGAAAGAAATGTGTTTCATCACAACCTTCATGAACACTACTAAGTGAAATATGTTGTGGTCAACTCCATGATGAGGTTAATTCTGTTTTCCTGTCGTCCATCAGGCCACTTTTAAATTCACAGGCATCACTTGTTTTTCATGTTCCAGTTCTTAACCACCAGCTGATACTGAAACACTCTGATTCAGACCACACACACACACAGACACACACACACACGCGCGTACACACAGACACATGATGGGACCAATTGAACTCGCAGTGTAATTGTTAATGTGCTAATGAGCTTGTTTATGTGTGACAGCGTTGGTGATTGTGGTTTTTTTTTTTTTTTTTTTTGGAGTGCCACGATACATTAGGCCCGTTCATCTGTGCGTGTGCTTCAGCTACGTACTCATACTGTCAAAGTAAAGGCCCACACGTCCACAATATGGCAATAACTACCAAAGGTGTTTCATCCGTCCACACGCACTAATATGAAAGCTGAAATAGATTTCCTCAGTTCTAATGTCAGGTAGAAATTCCTCTGGTTTCATCCTGTGTGAACAAAGCCGTAGCTGAAGCCTTCAAAACCAACCAGCCATGACAGAAAGCTTCAAACACCCACCTGTGGTGACGTTCAAAAGACAAAGAAACACGAGGAACAGAGCTGCTAAAACCTTGTCAACAGTCTGAAATCTCCAACATGAAGCCAATTGTCATGGTCTGTCATAATAGACATTTTGTGTCTGGACTTTTTAGATTAGTTTCATCTCTTCATATTTTTTTTCTCTGTCTTCGCTTCTGTCCTTGTCAGTTCATCGGTTCAGTTTCCCTGTTGTGCGCTCATGTTTCCGTCTTGGTTCTCCTGATTTGTTTTTGGTATTAAAACACCCCTTTTCACCCTACCCCAATAATTGTCTGCATTGTGGGACCAGTTTCCCCCCTAAACCATAAGGCACGTGTGGATCCTGCACTCCATTAAGAGGAATCATGAGATCAAGCAACATCACCTTTAATCCTCGCGTTTATAGGTGTGGAGGTGATTGAGTTTAATCCAAGAGGTAGGCATTTTCTCTGGAAAAATATTATTTCAAGGGAACAAATGACAGCGAATAGTTTTAATTAAGATGTTTTTATAGCCATGTTTTAAATATCTCAGCTGCTCGCTTTTCTTTTCTTCCTTTTTTTTTCTCCCATCATTGCTTATTATCTTAGCTTTAAGATTTTGAATATGGTGTAAAGACCTCAAGCTTGAATCCTTCATTGCTCCTGTTTTACGGACCAGCTGTGTTGTCGTCCATATGCATCATTGTCCCTGTCAGTGTGACAACGTGACTGTCTTGAAGCTATTTGAAAACACTTCTACACCCAATATTAATGAAACCATAATTAACACGGGACTCAAATTCAGTAACAAATCTCCGAACAGTAAAATAAGTTCTGAGAGTTGACCAACCTGGATCAGTTGTGAATTGTTTTTTCTAATTAATTTGAGCTTTTCAGCTAAATGAACTCAGTTGAATTGACATTTGCAAAATAAAGCATCTGGTGAAATGTTGGTAAGGAAATGTGCAGCATTTGAGACTCACCTCACCGTCACTTAGAAATGTGATGACGCTCTTCACGTGTTGACACTGGTCTGGACAGAAACAACCTGAGTGACCATAGATATAGAAACCTCTTCAATATGACACTGCCGCTTACAACACTACGGTAAGGTCTCCTTTCTGTGCTAAGTGCTCCCCCCTCTGTTTCATTTCAGCAGCTTCTCGGCTGCCTCTGCGTCTCGTATTAATTCAGTTGTCACATTCATGTTACAGGACAAATTGGTCCCATCATCTCGACTGAGCTCGGGAATCGCGCTTTTATGACCCATCACTGCATTGCCCCCGCAGCCTCTGACTGAAATAGACGGCAGCAGTAAACAGCTATCATTGTCCTTTTATTTGCTTATTTACCGCGCCGCATGCCTCTACTGTTCGCCTCACTCTCAGCTAGGAGCTGTACGCCGAGGCCCAGCTGGGATGCAAATCACGTGGAACATCCACTCTGCTTTTTACTATTTGTTCCTGAAGTTAACGTGAGAATCCCACTGAGTCTCATTTCACATGATTTTTGGGGCACTGGTACCTGATTTAATATTGCAGAGTGAGAAACAGGGAAGAGAAGGGAGAAGAGAGAACAAAGAGAATGAAGGAAAATCTTTCTTGGACTTGTCTCCACATTGTTGTTACACATCCTCTGCTTCCTGATAAAAGAACCTATTTAGACGATGACAAGGAGTAGGAAGGAAGAAGATAAAACTGAACACGCGTCTCAAATCAGCCTCATTCTGATGGCATTCATTGATATGAGGAAGATGATGACGCATGTGAAGCAGTTTATCCCCAAAAGCTTAAGGAAAGCAGATTTGTTTTCCTTAAGCTTTGAGTAAATGTGTTTTTTTTAGGAAGGAGCACGTTTAAAAGTGTCTCCACCTGCCGTCAGGAGACCAAGACAAATGATCATCATCGGTACGGGACATGATGAATGGTACAAATGGAGACAACAATCCGCACGCACTTATGTTGCTTATGTTGTTGCTCTCAGTTCAACGCACTAAAAAGTGACATGAAGGCGCGTAGAAGAAGAAGAAGAAGTTGCATACAGCCTCTTAAGGTCCTCCCATGGCGACATTGGTTTATCCCCATCAGTGAAAATCTCGAGCTCTTCACTTCTGTAAATGTTGGTGAGAGGTCTTTCGTGTCAACTGAACCGAACTAAAGGTTTGTTGGAGTGAATGCTGACCTGACAGAACAGGAGGCACTGCAGTGGGGATTCACCCGGCTCTTTATGATCAGATTTTATTTATGTTCCCGGGACACAAACCAGAGATATGAAGTGGAGAGAGGTGGCAGGGGCAGTTGGTGAATCAGCAGTATCACATCTTTAGAAGGATGCGATCCACGAAGGTGTGGTCCTTCGCAGCCGCTGCAGACCGTGATGGCCGAGCCGAAATGAGACTTCGTGTCACGAGCTGTTCCTGTCATCACTGCATGACAAAGCACCGCTCCAAGCAACCGTGGCACACCATACTCGCATTTAACAGAATAATCCTCAGGCTCTCTGATGGAGTTGTTTGCTGACATATTATTTCCATCATTGGCACGCTATGAATCTTGGGATAGTTTGAAGGGATGTGTTGGAGCCTCTGAGTATTTTTAGAATTTCAAACATAATGTATCTACCAACTAAGACATGATAAATATGACGATCGATATGCAAACAATATGACATCGAGATCGTATTGTGTCGTGTCTCCACGTGAGAAACCTGCATGAAAATGTCCATCAAATGCCTCACGCCTGAGGTGTGACTGGAATGTGCACACAGGGCTAAACAGGGGACACACTTTATGAAACCTCTCATACTGTCAATGACACATAAACACATCAAGCGGGAATCTGATTATTTGGACTTTTTGCTTTTCAGAGAAATTCTGTGCGGCTCTCACGGAAGCTGTTGGTTTGTGTGTGTCTCTGAAAAGAGTCTTTGGTGCACAACATGACATCGCGCTGCCTTGACACTGCACCCTCTCTGCATGTGTGACATGCTCCTTTCAAGTGTTTCCATCTGGAGGAAGTAGTGTAACACACATGTGGCCCTCACACGCAAGTCAGCCACCTCTGGACTGGTCCTGACGACACGCCGATACATTCGCTGCCCACACAAGAGGCTGCCAAAAGCAGCCGAAACCGCCAGCGTAGCCCAGCGGAGTCGGTAATTGAACACCCCGAGGTGAGACTTGCAGTAGCTGGGCGAGCAGCAGAAAACCCTCGCCCCCTGCACGTGGGCCCCGGTGCTCTGTTCCTGGGGTGGCAGCGTCGGGTGGTTCGAGGAGGGGTGCCGGCTCATTGCAGGTCTCATCTCAGACAGTGTGGGAGGGAATCTGTCCACCGGGGAGTGACATTTTATTGTTTTTCCTGGTTTGTTGTTAATTAAGAGGGAGGGAGGGAGGGAGGCTCTGCCAAACCCAACCCCTCCCCCCACTGGTGGCCCACCGCTGGGCCAGAAAGCCGGGGGAGGAGGCGAGGAGACACCTCTCATAGAAGAAAACACAGGAGGGAGGGATGGGTTAACGGAGTCAGTGGTCAATGACGAGTGGCAGGGTTAAGGGTTAGACAGAAAGAGAAGGTGAAGGCAAAGGCAGCAGAAAGCGTCTCCTGTTATCACAGCTCTTACTACGTCTGTTCACACCTGGCGTCAAGATGCATCTCCACGCGTGTCCCCAGCGACTCGTGATCGCATCTCATTTCCCCCACTTTAAATAAACAGGTATGCAGAGCTGTTTTTAGCTCTGAGAGAGAGAGAGAGAGAGCGAGCGGCGCGGAGAGGTTGAGCGAATCTACAGTGAAACGATGTTGAATCACTTAAAGTAGTAAATTATTTTCTGTTCTGTTTCAGACTTGGACTGTAACCGAGTGGGACAATAGAGGGGACAGTCCCCCATTGTGGTCTGAGCGGTCAGATCTCAAAGGCGTCCTCAGAGCCGTCCACAGCGTGCGCTTGCATGAATTCTAAGTATGTGGATGTTAGATTAAGATTGGTGATAAGTGGAAGTGTGACATTTCTGAGAGTTAATTATTTCCATGTGAGAAAGATTGAAGTTTTCTGGATGGTCATTGAACGCAGGTTTAAGGCTCTTCAGCATCGGCTTCACTTTGCAGCCCTGGAGCTGACGTCCACTTTTATACACAGTCTGTGGTATTAAAGATGACTTTCTCGGGTTTTGGTGGAAGTTCAGTGGAGGATAAATCACCTGATCTCCATAATGAGGGTGAGGGCTGAATGCTGCAACACAAGATTGTGGAGAGCTACTTTCACTCAGTAGTGAGTTACTGCAATCAACTGCCAGTGTTGTTTCTCTTTTCCCTCTCATGAAAAAAAAAAACGCTGATTATTCACTATGCTGATTTTGAAATTTGATCATTTTTCTATGGAGGAACACAAGGGGGGGAGGCACTGTGGCAGAATGATGTCCATGTCTGCAAGTTTGAAACAGAGGTGTTTATTAAGCCCACGGAAGTGTATAAGGGTCCTGAAATCATGCCGTCTTTAGGGCATTATTGCACCATGATGGTCTGAGCTAGAGACGTGCTTTTTTTTTTCTCTCCTTGAACAAAAGACTTTTGAACAAGCCCAGATTTGTTTGTGTGGTACTCTTCCTCTGGTCCATAGACTCCTGAATGGGAATTAGGTAAGATTTTGATTAAATTTTGAACACTGCTGCTTTACTTCTGTCTGTTTATCCATCCATTCTCATCCTCCATCTTTGATAGTGACGTCTAGAGTCACGTCTCTACATGGGACGCTCCTATTGGCTCCAGTGGGTGATGTCACAGCCAATCAGAGCGTCTCCTTCAGAGGCCTAGCTGTCAGCTGCTTGTAGCCAAAGTCAATGGGATCAATCCTGTATTTTTCTGATCTCAGAGTGAGGAGATGTTGCTCTGAGTTTATTGTAGTGACAGAATAAAGACAGAGAGACATGGACAATAAGATATTTAGAGCATTAGAGGCTTTGGAGCTGATTTTTCATCATTACTGCTCCAAAGAATGAGCAGAACTCAGATCAGATAAAGAGAGAAACTTCAGATCAGCTCTAGAACAACACAAACACATGTGTGGAACTTTCTGTGTTGAAGTTTTCTTTGGTTATTTTGGTTTACAGTGTTTTTATCTAGAAAATAAGAAGAGATTCACTGTGTTTTTAGTTTCCTCTTGTTCTCTGAGCTACTATCCCCTGTTACAGTGAACAGAGTCTTTATTGAGTCACATATAATTAGCTGAAATTATGCTGATTCTGAAGATGTGGAGACTTGGTGATTTTTTTTTTTTTTTAAATGAAAACTTTTTAGGGAAAAACACAAAAGGATGTAGCTCTAAAAGGGTTAAAGGACTTGTGGTGATGTCCTCCCTTATATTCTTGCAAATGAAAAGAGAGGGAGACGTGAGACATGTTTAGAAGAAAAGATTAAAACAATTAGCCACAGCCGGGTGGCGGAACAAGAAGAAATGTAACATTCATAAAAAACGTCTGTTGAAATGCAGAAGTGGCGAGACGTGGTTCAAAAACCCAGATATCTCCAGGGTGCGCGTTTTGAAGAGCGAGTGCAGTGACAGCAGCAGCCATGTCTGGTTTACAGCCCATTCAGATGTCAAGCTGTTCCAACTTTTCATATTTAAAACTATAAGGGTGAGTGAGTCGTTAACAAGATCATCAGAGCCGGAGATGACAGCCGCTGTTCAACGTGAGAAGAATGTGATTCGCTGGTTGACGTAATGTTTCAACGTGGTGTCAGTCGTAAGTCTGATTCTGAGTCACTGGATGACCCAGTCCCCCTTTAGTCCACTTTAAGACTCCACTTCTTTTACAATTACACACAAATGAAAAGACTGTAAAAAATATGCTTTGGGTTATTATGTTGATAGTTTTAGACAGCTGAAATCCCTAAAATAGATGTGGATGTGTCTCGTCAGATGCACAAGGTGGGCGACCGCGAAACAGCTGAAACACCTCCTGTGTAGACAGTTAGTGTTAATGTGTTGTATGAAGGACCAGACAGAAACGCACACTAGGCAAAAGCCCCAGAAATCCCAGCGTCCCTTAAAATAGTCCTTTAGATAGTCAGTCTCTCCTAACCTGGACATAGCTGGCAACTGAGGCCTGGTCTCCTTAAATCTATGCTTGGTCTTGTTTTGGCTGGATCTAAAAAAAAAAATAACCACAAGGCCCAGAATCCTTGAGTCTGTATCTACTCTTTAGTCTTGCTCTAACAGGGATCAAAATCCCACTATCCTCATGCCAAATCTGAGTGTGACATGAAGGTCAGGTCTTCTTTCTCCAGGTCTAAAGAGGTGGAGAACAGCAAACAGCAAAACGCCAGAGTTTCTTTGTGTGCCTTTCTCCCCATGTTCCACCACCTATTGATAAATTGTTTGAAAGAAGTCCAACTGTCACATCCATTACACCATTGATGCATCAGCAGTTAGTGCTGCCATTGCCAAGAGAAGGAAATGAGCCTCTGTACAACACAGAAGGAGGTGAAGGAAGTCAAGAGAATGAGGATACGTAGTGAGGGATCCTGGATGGATGACAGTGGGAGGAAGGGACGATGGGGATGAGAGAGAAAAGTGGTGGAGCAGAGAAATATTAGGACATGTCACATTGTACAGTTTTTTTCTTTTCTGATTTGTCACTGCAGTGGTTTGTCCCTGGAGAAAAAGAGGGAGATAGAGCTGTGGGAGCGAATGAAGAGAAAGAACAAAAGATGCAGGATTTGAAGAGGGAGAACGGGGTAGATGGAGAGAGAGGGAGAGAGTAGGACATTGTGAAGTGAGGCCTGGTGGCTGAGGATCTCAGGGGACGAGCCTGTGGGCTTTCAGAGACAAACATTAATAATGAAACCCTAATTCCCCCTGTCCTCTTTTCTTTCTCTCCTCCTCTCTGTCTCTCTGTCTGTCATTTTCTGTGTGTCTCCATGGCTGCCTTTATTTCTCTTAATCTCTTCCCCTTTACACACACACTTTTTTCCTCACCCACTTTCTTGCCTAGCACCAAAAACAAGCTCCTTATTGCAGTTCCAGTTATTAACTTCTTCTGCTATTTGAAATGATTACTGATAGCGTGTGTGTCTGTGTGTGTGTGTGTGTGTGAGCGTGCACGTGTGTGCGTGTCTCTGTGTACGTGTGAGGGTAAGCTAGAAATTGTGTCTAACATTGCCACAATTAAACTTTTTCTTCTTCCGTAAAGTGTTTTCCCATCCAGTGTTTTGCTCTCTTTATCAGCTGTACACAGCCATAGGGGGTTGATCTGTAGCTGTGTTCTCATATGAGCTCTGGAGTCCCAGACACATTGCTCTCTCACACATGTAGTACACAACTGGAGATTGTCCGTGTCAGTATGTTCTCACCTATTAGAAACACTCTGTTTGGTGACGGTGAGGGCTGCCGCCTGGGCTCGAGCGCGCAGCCGGCAGGATAGACACACCACCTACCTGCCCACTTGTTTGCTGTAAATTCTCCGGGACTATGACCGTAGCTCGATCAGACATTAGTGCCAGGGATCTAGCAAGATAAAGTCTGTTTAATGTCCAGTCCAACTAATTGGTATGTTTGCATTCTTGCTCGTCTGGGTGATGTCTAGCTAAGTTCATGGTTTTCAGTTGTTTTGCGATGCTATGCCACATTGCACTCACTTCTCGTTTGTCACACGGTCTCGGGGAGCTTTTTAGTCACGCATCACTGTTTTCACTTTTATTGCTCCAGGCATCACAAAACTTTTCAGTGTCACGGTCAGAAAAGACAACCTCAGACAAAGACTCTAGCTGACATTAAAATGGTGCGTATCTGGATGTGGACATCTCACACCAACCAAGGTTGCAAGAAACCAGGGTATAATGATTGATGGTTATTCTTCTCTGACCATGTTACACCTCCCTCCCAGTCATGCCTGCAGAAGATGAGAGAAATCTAAGCCATAACTGAATCACTTGGTTCAGGCCATGGTTAACTCTCACCTCTGCCACTGCAAAGCCCCTGTGGCAGGCCTCACTTCAGGCACAGTGAAACCCTTACAGATGCTCCAGAATGTGGTAGCCTGTCTGGTCTTTCAGACTAAAAGGGCACGTGTCATTCCTAAGAATCTCCCAACTCACAGTTAATCTGCACTTTTTGTGCTTTTCTTTCCTGATCTCCTTGTATTTTTCCATAGATTTCCAATAGATTCAGTACTTAGTTCTTAGTTCCTGGTCTCCCACTGTACTGCTTTAACGTTGTTCCTCACTTGTAATGCACTCTGGATAAATTCATTTACCAGATGAGAAAATGTATGATAAGTTCTTTCAATAAGGTAAAGAAAAAAAAACACATTGATGCATGTGGAGGTGAAGAGTCCCATCAACTGTGGAGGAAAAAAGAGGATGAGATGAGACCTCATACAGCCTCGTGATCTCCTGAAGGGAAGTGGCCCTGTGACATGCGAGATTGTGCTGGGAACACACTGTTGTGCGTGCATGGCAAGAGGCTACTTGAATGTTACATTTCTCTTCATTATAAATACATTTCTGATTTATTTTTGACAGAAAATGTCTCTGGTATAATGTCAAGATGACATCAGCGTGTTTTTTTTTTTTTTTTTCTCTGTCGTGAGCTGCTTGTCACGCATGGAAAAAAGACGCCAAATCTCTAGCTCATGCGATGCCACTGCGAGGTGTCAGACATGCGTGTCATGCAGGCAGTGTGATCTGACCCGTTAACATGGGCGGCAAAATGAAAAACAAGACATTCTGCAGCTGCCGTGCATACAACACAACCAATGTTTGTTGACTGTCTGCTCAACTCTTATTTATATTTTGCCTACAATTGACTTTCATTGAAATGCAATGCAAAGGCTCATTATTAGATCATTCAGACAGGGTATCTGGACACGTATCACATGTTAGAGCAATTGGTTTTCATGTCCACTTATGTTTCAATGATACTGTACCTTTTGAATGATACAGTACACCTTAAAGTTCACGTTCAAGTGTGTACAGCAACATTTCATCGAACTGCAGTCGAAGAGGTCAGCTGATCTCATCAGTTTCTCCTCAAACTGACCCGTGTCCCCCTCAGAGCCACCAGCTTGTGTGGGTCTAAATAAAGGTGTGGTTACAAAAGCCGGGACGGCGATTACAGATGGCCAGAACCACCGACCCTCCGTGACGTCACCCACAGCCACGGCCTAATTCATCCCCTGCTTTATGGTCTATTTTCCTCCAAACGGGCTCATCATTTAAAAAACGAACATCGTGTTGTGTAGATTTGAAACTAGAAATTAACTCCAAAAAAACACAATCACCAACGCTGTCACACATAAACAAGCTCATTAGCACATTAACGATTACTACAAGTTCATTTGGTCCTATCATGTGGCTGTGTGTGTGTGTGTGTGTGTGTGTCTGTGTGTGTGGTCTGATTCAGAGTGTTTCAGTATCAGCTGGTGGTTAAGAACTGGAACATGAAAAACAAGTGATGCTTGTGAATTTGAAAGTGGCCAGAACAGAGAATGGAAAATGTCACCTAATCTGCCCGGAGTTGACTGCTTCAACCGAGTGGCAACCCTCCGTGATGTCAACCACTGGTTTGTGAAGTGCCGTTTGTGAAGCCTCCACTTTGTAATTTGCCCCACGGCCATGCTGTGTGTGTTTTTTTTTTTTGTTGGTTGTTTTTTTTTTTTAAAGGAGGAGGAGAGGCTAGAGCTGAGCTCATTAGGAAAACATTTACTGAGCTAATAAATCAAGGGAGAAGTAGGGACATTTTCCCATAGACTTCAATACAATCTGACTTCTTTAACCAACCAACCAATAGAGTTGCCCCCCTGATGGTCATTAGATAAGACTTAGATTAAGACTCTACGTCCACTTTTATACACAGTCTATGGGTCCAACCAACGTAGAGCAGGACTCCTAAAGAGCATGTTATTGAGAGTTTCTATTGAAGCCCTGAAGGAGATAGTGCTCTTTGTTAACATGCGTTGCTCTGGTCCAAGAGCTGTTACCCTGAGAGGGAAGCAGCGCACTCCTGGGCAAACATCCAAACAGCAGTTGTTAGTGAGCAGCAGGGGCAGTTTAGGATTGGAAGACGGGCCTCCATCGAGCAGCCGGTCCCCAACACCTCCATAATCAGCTCTTCGTGCATCAGGGTAACATTTGTGTGTTGCAGGATCATTCACCACAGCCATGTGAGAAAGCAGAACGAACAATATATTTGTATTTCCCACCCGCTTAAGGGAATTATATAAAATTGTTCAACATATCATCCACAGAAATGGGTTGCTTTGGAACAGGATTTGCTCATGTGCTCGATGAAAGCACAGAAATTGAACAGACTGTGTTTTGTTCTATGCGCTTTTGCTGTGGTCCAAGCAGGCAGGCAGTGTAAGTACAAATCCCAGTAATCCTTCACACCAAACCTGATAATTAAATCCAACTAGCCAACAAGTGCGTGTTTCAAAATCCAACTGGACATTGTGTGTGTATTTGCTAAACCCCCAGGTTAAGTGTGTGTCACCAAATCCAGGAGAGACGGGGTTGTTGGGAGGGAGGGAGTGGAGCCATGACAGCAGTCTTGGCAGTCTCTTAGCTGTTGGATATGGATGCTGGCAGTGAATTTGTGGTAGTTTGTTTTTGTTTGTCTAATACACAATGAAGCTGTCACATATCTACAATAATGGCTGCAAGTAAAGAAAAAGAAAAAAAAGAAAAATCAAAGGCTATAACTTTATCGAAAAAATGACCTCTTTAAGATTTGCTGTCGTCTGATTAAGCGTTACAAATTTATCATTTAAAATGTGTATGATAATGTATATTACGACATATTCGTAGTAACAGTTGTTGTTGCGGAGCTGTATGTAGCCCGTAGCAGGAGTAGTGGCAGTATTTGTAATAACAACAGCAGCGGCAGTCATTTTAGTACCGTACCTAAAACAGCATAGTAGCAGAGGCAGTTAGCAGCAGGAGCCTAGTTATAGCATCAATCACAGTATTAGCTTTAGCAGTTGCAGTAGCTACTGTTGTAGTTCGGCGTCTCACTTATGGTTTGCACCTAACACGCAAAAATATTTGTCAGAGAAAAAGACCTCATACCAGCAATATTACACAAAACTGGCACTTCCCACTGTCGTCTCTCTGTGTAGGCCGAATCTGATAATGTGTGACAGACATGAAAAAATAGAAATGCAGAATTTAAATATTTTAGCAGCTGCATGTGGAGGCAGTGAGATTTTAGAGACATTTTCTGGCCAACATAAATTAGAAATTAATTGAAAATGAAGAAGTGTATCCTGCGAACGCACACGCCACACGACCTGTTCGTCTTTGGCGAAAGTGTTCACGAAGCTTCCTTGACTCAGCTTCCAGCCCACCCAGAGATCAGTTTGCAAACGTTATCGTGCACATGCAGATGAGTGCGGAAACTGCGCCAGAGAATTAGAAAACTACCCCAACGGCCCTCTCTTGCTGTGCGTTGAGAGATAGCAGTATCGAGCAAACAAACACACTGGACTGTGCTTTATCATCTAGAATCAATAAAAGTTGTCATACTGTTTATTAAGGGCGTGGTTGTTTGGCTCTTCTTGTCTAAAACCACTTCACGCCGCCAGTAGCGGTGGTAGTATCAACAGTTGCTGTGGGATTTTAGTAGTTGCTGCAGTACAGCAGGGGTTGTAGCAGAGCCCGGTGTTAGCGGTAGAAGCAGCTGAATATCACAGTACTAGCAGTCATTTTTCATACTTGTCAGACATTCAAAGTGCACCAGTGGTGTCCAACTCTTGTCGGAACAGGTGTGTGATTTTTATCGGCCAGTTTTTATGTTTTTATGTTAAAGCCAGTCAAAGCAACATTGTTGACGATCTATTGATGGCTGACACTTACTTATCTCCTGGTCTTGTAAAGCTGTTACAATGAACACACATGAACTATAATACCTCAAGGGCCCGCAGTGCTAATGTCATGGTTCTAAATACAGTCAGTGGTTGGCTGTAGCGGTAGAGATGGGCTCAGTAAATTGATGTTTATAAGGTTTATACTCTGTTGCATGCGGCGTGCAGTTGTAGGTGGGGAAGTCAGAGGTTTCAACTGAGAGCCAAAGATCCAAGAGACATGAAAGTTTCAAAACAAAGTCTTGGTTATTCTGAATAATAAAGACATCGCCGCTGAAAAAAGCTCCTTGTCAAACCTGTTGACAGCCGAACAGAGACAGCGTAGCCAATTACAAGCTAGAAAACTGATGCATCCACAGGAACCGGTGAAACTGACTTTTCTCGCTGTTTTCTCTTGTTAGTGTTTAACATGTAAAAAGCGAGTGGACAGTATTACCATTCCCTGCTGTCTCTCTTAACCGTCCATCTCTCTTGTCGTCCCACAACGTGCGTAATAACAGTGATTTTCTGCCATTTTAACAGCACATCATTCAAACCAACCTAATCCAGCTGCCTCTTCCAAGGAGACGCTGCTCACGCGCATTCGAATACGGACAGAAAACAGGCATGTGTCCATTACGCTCGTCCACCTTTTGTCGTCTGATGGTTTTCTTTTTCGACGCCGCATCATCGCGGCTTGTCTTAGACTAACACAGAGCAGCAAAACAGGTTGTTTTTTCCCCTGCTCTTTAACAAAGACGTCACCACAGAGGTGGCAGATCGGATTGAGTGTTTTTGGGAGAAGCTTTGGTTTTTATTGATTTCCAGGCTCCATGACAACAATGTGGCTCTAATTGAAGACAATGAAAATGAATGTGTTGCTGTGACATGACACACGCTCTGAGTTCATATGGAGAGGGCCTTTGAGAGCTTGTTGATTGCTGCTGTTTGTTTCTTCTAATTACACTGCACTTGTTTTCTTTGTATCTCATCTGTGCTTTTCAACTCTTTCCCTCCACCTTTGTCACTTTTATCACCCATTTCTTTCTCCTGATTTAACCTCAGTGCTTTTTTTGTTCCTTTTTTTTCTTTTTTTTTTTTTTTTTCTTTTCAAATGTGAGCTCCACATAAGTTTAGATAAGTGGACGCTTATGGGACTGAGTCACTGTAGAGCACAAGATACAGCAGGCAGGTCTAACAGGAAGACGGAGTTGGTGTTGGCCACTAAACACAGGAGTCTGATGGGGGGGGGGGGGGGGGGTTGGTTCGGGTTATGGTTCGTGTGCTCTCTGGTCTGAGATGTGGCTGAGTTGTCGAAAGAAGTACAAATAATTCAAATGTTGTTTTCTATGAATAATACTGCTATGTGGTAAACCCTGTATCTTACAGCTGTTTTTTTCTTGCGTGTGTGTGTGTGTGTGTGTGTGTTCCTCAGGTCGGAGGGAAGGACAATCCTGCTGTCGAACCCATAATCCATGGCCTGAAGGGAGTAGTGCATCATGGTGAGCGGCAGCCCCAGTTCCAGTCACACGGGGTTTTCTGCATGTATATACATTAACCACGCATTAGCACCCAAGGTTTTAACCTCTTTTAGCACATAGTTATTTGTTCTCTAGCCCACACATTACAGCTGCAGGGTAAATGTGTGGGCTGTATTATGAGCTTATTTCATTTCAGCGTCCACTTTTCAACACAGAATGTGTTGAAATATATACTTAGCTATAGCTTTCTGAGACACTTTATGTTATGCATTCTGTTATTAGGCATTCTCTATGTTGAAATGTGGAGGTTAAAAGGAGTGTAAGCACCTCATCAGCACCAGGATTCCACTCATTATATCCGTTATTCCACACAGCCAGGCCGGTCTGCAGCAGTCGATGTCAAAGCTTCGACTTCACTTCATTTACTGTACGTATCAGGAACTGCTGCCGTCTCCAACCAGCTTCCAGCACTGTGAGGTTATCAGAGTCACTTAGATGAACTAATTCAGATCAATTTGTCACTGCATTTATCTGCAAACTATTACAGCAGCACAATATCCCCGTCCCGCTCCATGATATATGAAAAACAAATCCAGATCCGAGTCCACATCAGCTTTATAAAGCGATGAGGCATAATATTTGAACTGTAAATTTGCTTAGGTAATTTCCTCACTATACTCAGGAGGGGTGTGGAATTAGGATGGTAAATTAGCACTGTTAACTGAGGCTTTATCTCTCTGAGCTATGGTGGTATTATGTCCAGTTTTTTTTTTTTTTTATTATTATCTTATTGACTGCTACAAGGCAGGGCTCCCAAGAAAAAAGGGGGCAGCATTAGGCTAATGAGCAGCTGTAGTAAAGTCATTTCTGATAACAGAAAGACTCTCTGGACTAAGTGTCGCAGGCACTGATACGGGCTACGGGGTGCCCAAACTTTTACATGCGCACTAATTAGACCACATCATTGGGACCAGCTCTGTCATCAGAAATAATCATGACTGACTGAGTGATCACGGTCCCACCATTGGTGGTGCGAATGCCACGCGTCTGAGCCGAGTGTCCTCATTGGCCGTTGCTCTTTCAGACTGAATCGGCACAAACAGTCACTGTTAGGGGGCATTTACAGTCTGCAGCGTTACCAGCAGAGAGCAGGTGTCCCTAGATTTAGAGACATCTTTTCAATAAAGCACCCAGGAACAAATCTAGTGACTTTTTGACTACCCTTGACTACCGTCCTCAGAGGAGAGTTGGCATTAATGTCCTCCTGCTGTGTCCACTCTCTCTGTTTGTCTGTCCCCGGTCAGCGTCCACTGCACAGTAAATCCACCTGAAGTCACAGCTCGGTCTTCATGTTTCTGACGTCCTGGTTCTAAAACCAGGGCTTTAGCAGCAGCTTGAAGTCACTGTGGGTCAACAAGTCGACTTCATGAATCACATTTCAGCCAGTGTTTCGAGCTTGTCCTGTTGTCATGACAACAGAAACGGGAAAGAAATATGTCAATGAGAAAAGATTAAAAGTAAATACAACTGCGTATGTGAACACAGAGAGGAGAGAGGAGGACAGCTGACACTGAAACCAGATGACACCATCCCGTCAGTTGTTCACAGCAGTTCCAAAACAAGTTTTTCACTGCGTTGTGAATTTCACACAGTCTTGTTCCTGTTGATTAATTAAGTAATTTGATCTCCAAATTAGTGATAGCGCTGTATCTGGTGAATGACTTATTTCAAGGAAGGACGCTCACTCTGCTCTGATACAGTTATCAAAGTTATGGTCACTGGGCCTGGATGTATTCATGGATTGCTAATTTCCAGATGAGGGAAACAGAGGGATGACGGGGGTATAACATTGGTATATCACAGATTTTGAGAATAATTCCTGGTTAAGAGTAAAAAAAATAAAATAAAATAAAAGAGTAAAAATTGAACTGGGGAGTTGTGTATTTTCAACGCCAGCCATTAAGACCAAAATCACTCATGAACTGTGTAATTGTTTGTGTAGAGTGGCGGTTGCGTGTGGGAATTGTTAGATCTGTGATGATGGGTTCATGACTGTATTGAAATCTTTGCCAACAATTACTGATGAGTCAGTCCGTTTTGAGAGAGAGGTGAAAAGGGTGTGGAAGAAGAGGGGTGAATCATCATGGCTGGGGTGATTGGGTCTTTGTGTTAAGTATAAAAGTAAAATAGTCCTTCAGAATCGGTGATGGTGTTGTTATGAATAAAAAAGCAATTTTTGTATATTAACCCATAAGAACCCAGAACAATTTCACCTGGAAAATTATGAGGGGCATAAAATAGACCACATGTAACACATCTCTAAAGTTTTAAACACTGCCCTCTACTGTCAAAGATCTTTAATGTTACTTATATTTTGCATTGGGTGTTCATTTCAAAATACAATTTTTATTTTATTTTATTTTATTTTGCTTAATAACACAGGATTGCATTTTAATATGCCATATCACCAACATGTATCAAAATTAAAATCTTTTTTCAGATAAATGTGTAAACTGAATAAAATGAATAATGCTGCCTCTTATTGGAGGTCTTCTCAGGAAGCTCCCGTAGCTGCAGAAAACTGGCCATCAGCTTTATGTTTTATATATATATATAACTAGAGAAAACATGAACATAGTGCAAAAATAAAGCTCAATGGAAACAGTGTTTGAACCATTGTTATCAGTCCATTTTGGCACTTTTGCCCGACCAGAATGGTTAACGACTCAGGCCATTTCTTTCCTCAGCGAAGCAAAGACGTTTCCCACGTTTGCTGCGTTTCACACGCCAGTGTGCAACCTTGTCAGAGCAAACATCATCTGGAACGCCAACACAACCGGTGGTGGCGCAGAAGATGCGGGGTTCAGTGTTTTGCCACTCCTTTGTTAATGCAAAAGAATCAGGCTCGTGGCAACTTCTGCCTGGAAGCTCATTTGTCTCAGTGGCTTTTTGGACATCAAGCAGTTTGCAGTCACGGCAGTAGACAAACCATGCATTAACAAGGCCTAGCAGGATGTTTTGCTCGAAATGACACCACCTCCGTAACCTCATGCGGTACTTGCACCCTGCGACGCATGAGAAGATCTATTCCCCCCATAAATTTGTCGTATTCGTTCACGTGTGGCCTGTTGACCTCCACAAATGCTTCGTCTGATTTGCTCCATTGTCGGGCTTCGTCTGGAGCCTCAGCACAGTTGGACGAGATCAAAGTAACGGATGTGTTGTCATGCCACTTCACAATCACCGCGCTTTCCTCCTTTTCTACCCTGGGATCAACAGATCTTCTGCCTCTCCTGGCAAGACTTTTCTCATCTGATGGGAGAGCTTCAGACAGCTTGCACCGCCATTTTGGAAATGTTGTCATGGGTACCCAGATTCACACATTGTCAGACAGGGTTGGTGACACCTGTGTCGCAGTGGCTTCTTTTGGGTTCAATTGTCAACCGTTATTTGCCTGGAGCTGAAATAGAAGAAGAGAAGATTTCATTAAATTGTGGTTTTGTTGGTGCTTGTTTGTGCGGTTGATTACCTGAAGTCTTTTTGAACCAAATCCAGAGATTTTCCAGTTTACAAAATTAAGTGAATTCACAGTGACAGGATGGAAAAGTTTGTTATTTGAAAGAACACAGGGGAGGAGAATAAGAGAATAGAAAAACCAACAAAATAAGAATAAACTTAAAGTGAAAAACTTTCTGGCTAAACTAAGGTGCATTTTCGGCACCTCTGGGTAAATTGTGAGATATCAGGGGTCAATGGGTAGAAAGGTAGGGTTGAGGGTGGGGCACGTGGGGCATTAGAGTAGCCAAGCTGTTCCTCTCCACAGTGGAATTTGCCATTGATGCACCAATGTAACGTTATCAACTGAAAGTATTGCTCTCTGTATTGTCTTTCCTGATCAGGAGTAGTATTTTGCACGTGTCTGAGATTTCTGAGGGAAATTAGCTCTTTTAGTTGTCCGGTGTGACGTTGTACCAGCTTTCTGATGGATGAGTTGTCATAAATTCATGTAATGTCGTGTTTTCTCTGCCATACTGGGGGGGGGGGGGCAAAACAAAACAAAAAACAACGTTGCCTCTCATGTGTGATTGTGGATTATTTGTGTTTTCTTTCCCATGCCCTTGTTTTCTTGAACACTGGAGGGTAGAGAGGTTGTGTGGGAGGAAGCAGAGGTTTGTGTTCTTTCGACGATGTGACTCGTTGTCCTTCGCTGAATTCCAAGCTTTCACATAGTCGCTGGATTTTCTTTAAAAAAAAAAAAAAAAGTTCTTCAAAAAGAACTATTTGTGCATCCAGAGCCATTATTGATTGAAAATAAAATGTCATCGCAATTTGACCGCGCAGCTACGAATGAAGTTGGATGGTGTGAAGGCAAGTTTGTCCTTGTCCTTGGTTGAAGTGTTCATTGATGTAAACGTGCATGTCTTCCAGTTTGAACATTTATAGAATTCCCGTTTATTCGACATGGAAAGTCGGTTTATTCCAGGGAAAAAGCACAGCAGCAGTTTCGTGTGCAATTTTCTTCAGTTACATCAGCTGTGAATATCCCACCGTCAAATTTTTGTTCATTCCTACAGCTGTATAGCTTTGATTTAAATATCTCCAAATGGCTACGTCCACGGCCTGTCTTCAGTGAACCATGTCTGGCAATCCAATGTAAAAAAAAAAAAAAAAAAAAAAAAAAATGACTGAATGCATTTCTGTGGCCCGTCTGAATCTGAAGATTTCCTGCGTCATCATCGAAGCAGCATTAATTCTATCGTCTGCGGGGTCGTCTTTCGTGTTTCCACCACTGTTCTTGTGCTGAACCGGACTGGTTGTCAATGATGCAGTCTCTCAAGTGTTGACAGTTTTGATTTGTCCTTGGTTTAAGCTGAACCTTGAGATCACCACAGAATTTCTTTACTTCACATACAAAAGTCTAAAACGAACACTAATCATGCAGATAGTTTAGTACTTGTTTCTCTTGGCCTAAACCCGAAGGACAAAATGAACGGAGAAACACACATTCCTCCAACGTTTTGTGCATTGCTGAAATCATTACCATTAAAAGGCAACTGTAGACATCTGTAACAAATGTATATTTGAGCTGCCTAAATACAGTGCTGTATATAACTAAGCCACTTAACTGACAGTATCTTTATATCCCTCTTTGCAGAAACCACACACACACCCACACAAACACACACACACACAGACATAGACACACACTGAATGGATGCATAATCTCCAATACATAACAGAAATCTCATCAGAAGTGCTGTCGTTCTCTCTGACAGACTAATTAGAGTAGTGAATGTGCAACCATCGCATAAATACTGTATTCATCTCCAAAATTCATTACAGTTATTAAAAATACTATTTACATTCATACGGTGGCAGATGTATTTAAGTGCTGTGTCCTCCCTTTTTCTGCTGCAGCTTCTCGTCTGGTCTTGTTCCTTTGTTTCCTTAATACAGCAACAGCGTCAACTTCTACTTTTCTGGTCATTTTTCTATATCCACGCGACAATTTTAATTATTTTTGAACCTATACGAGAATTTCTCAATCTCCTTCTGAAGCTCTCCTCCCGTCCTCTTGGGACAGGAGCAAGTGGTCAAAACGACTTCACAAACAACGTCGCATAAGTGGCTCAAGTCACAGTAAGTTACTGATGTGGTCCTTCTAAATCAGGCACTTTAGGGTTAGAAATATAACGGAAACTTAATTTATTATTGGTGCGCTGCAAAGTAAAAGGCACAGGATAAATTCGCTCCGAGCGCGCAAGAAACTAGTTTGCCAGCGAGTATTAGCTAACTTAGCTTGCAGTAGCCGGGAATTTTACCCCATATCCATGATTTCATTTAAGTCATTTAACATCGGGCCCATTCGCGATCACAGGGCGCAGTCATGAGGCTCTTACTTTGACGCCCTATAACAAGCTGTGTAAAAAAAATGTAGCATTGAATTTGGAATAAAATGTCTTTGAAATCTATTTTGTAATGTCAGATTAACATATTTAAACGGTTTACAGAAAATAGGTTTTTCGTAACTTTCCTATCTTTTCCAGGAATTTCGTGACTGTGCGAACCCTGATATTCTTTTATTTTGAAATCCGTCACTTCACACCCAAAAATGATCTTGCAACACACCCCCAAGGGTGTCCTGACCCCGCGAGAAACAGTGTTTTTCCCAAATCTTAGCAATTACTCTTGTGACTGCACAGGAACGGTCATCAACTTTGACAGAATAAATGACAAATCCAGTAAAAAAAATAATAAAAAATCTCTCTCCCAATCCACACATTTGGCCTGACAACCTCTGTCAGGCTTCATCTGGACTTTTCGTCCTCGTGCGCTTGCAATCTTTCGTTATGTGAAAAATCCAGTTGCTCTAGAATAAAGAAGTTGGTCTTTGTCAGCGGACAGTCATCACGGCTCCCACCGTGGCTTTTCTAATTGCCTCGGGTTTACAAAATAAACTCTCTGCTTATCGGGACCAACAGTCAATTGGGGACACGGGCGCCGTCACTTGTCCCTTCAAATCGCAGCCGCCGCAGTCCGAGCAGCTTTAGACCGGGCATCGATCTGTTGACTGGCGACCATCACTGCAGCAGGAACACTCTGGGCCCGGTGCTGTGTGTTCTTTTAATTAACAAGGTCACCGGTTGAGGCTCTGACATGGATTTGATGTTGTTCTCCGCGCCGCAGAGAGAAAACCCATGCGTGAGTGGGGCCTTGGTGGGATAATCATCCGATGTGTATTATGTGATCAAACTTTAATTGCAGGGTACACCAGCTTTGATTGCACCCCTCATCAAAAAAAGTCTCATGCTTTTGCATCATTGAGTGCCTCACATACAGTATTTTCACATGATAAATTAGGACTTCTGGGATGATTCAGTGTTTTTTTTTTGTTTTGTTTTTTTCTCCTTCACATAACAAATTAGAGGGTTTTACATTGTTTTTTGTTGGAACTGTATGCCCTCAGTCAAAAACAGTTGTCTCATGCACACAGCCCTGAAGTTCATCCCTGTCATGATCAAAACATTTATCCTAAAGCAATGTTCTGTCCTGCCCCCCCCCCAATGGGCCCCCGCTTGCCTTGCAACAACAGAGCAGCTTCAGAGTGAATTTTGAGAGCTCCGCTATACACAAATAAAACTTTGATAAAACCCCACCGCGTGATACTCGCGCTTTATCTCCTGCTCAGCTCTCTTGGAAAAACTCCTCTGCCTCCATAATTCATCTAACACAAAGACCACTCAAGTTCAATCAAGGCCACGCTCCTGTCTCTCCCACGGGGAAGGTGGTTGGCTAATTTTCTCTGTCTCCACCAGTGCTACTCTGCGGAGCAGCGGGTGGTTAAATTTTTCACAGCGCTCTCTTCTCTTGTTGCCGGGCTTGTCTGGCGGACATGCACCACAGGTCTGACTCCGCTGTCTTTGTACCTCATGCCTTGTTGCATTTTACATGAAACCTCGCTGGAACAAATGCCCTCTGACTAGCTAGCCAGTGAGTGGCTCCATGCCATCCCTGTGAAATCAGCCCGGTAAAAAAAAAAAAAAAAAAAAAAAAAAAAAAAGCAGAGTCTGATTTACATAGCGGACTCATGAAAGGCTTCGGTGGCAAAGAGAGGAGCCCATTGTCTACCCAGAGCTCGCAGGGGCTTTGGAGGCAGATGCAAAGACTGATAATGATGTGGTGGGATGATGTGAAAGACGAGAGGTGTCAGTGAGGAGGAGGACGAGCACAGTGATAGCTCTCTCGTGATCTCGTGCTTTTCATTTTAATGGTGCTTGTAGTGGTTCTATGCAGATATGTTATCACCACTACTGAAAAGATCATCATCATTACTGTGGAAGACTTCGAACACATCTGGAATACTCACAGGTGTTGGCAGAGGCCATGCCTGCACCTCACGCTGCATCCTGCTGCCAAGGTGAAGAACTCATTGTTAACACCATAGATGTGACTTTACAGACTCCAGAGTGTGGAGAACATCGCGTGATGCTAATTCCTGGTCAACAGTTATTCTTTTCAAAGAATATATAACGTAACACGCACAAAAAAATGTGTTAACGTATTGTCCCATAGTTAGATTTCTATGTCTTCTTTGATTATAAAGCAGGTCCGGGTTCTATATTAATACTGTGTTTAGAAACGGAGCCTTAAAACCAGCCGTCAGGACGTGATGTGACAAATGATGCTTTCATCTTAATTATTGCCTGCTCTTCATTGTTATCAGCATCATTAGCATCCACAGCAAATCCCTCAGCGGTTTTCTCTGGCAGTATGCGCTTCAGATATTTACGTGAAATAACATGTTCAGAGCTGCAGAGAGTTCCTCCTCAATGAACATTCGTGTTGATAGAGCGCTTCACTGCAGTTCTGGCCTGTAGTTGTTGAGATGCAGAGAAAGAAATACAGAAGGAAGTTTGTTCTGGAACGAGAGGAAGAGGAGTCTGCTCTGAGACAGAGTTAAGGCACATGAGATGCATTCTCAGGAGAGTTTTACCATCTCATCTCATCTCTTCCAAAACGGCAGGCCTTTCAAGAGTCATCCTCACGTTGACATAACGCACAACACAGCTGGTTAAGATGCAGCACACTGCAGCACAAAGTCTGTGCTGACCAAAAACAAAGCTCCAGAACAGATAACTCTGAAAACCTAGATGCCAAGTCCAAAATGATGGTCTTAAAAAAAAAAATCTTGGCAGTGCTGACGCCCATCGGGCCAAAACTGCTCAATTATCCACTAAAATCAAGATAGAGTGTTGGAATGAAAATCTTCCAAAGGGAGGAGAGATAAATAGATAAATAAAGTGTCTGCCCCAAATTTCTGGGAATCCTATTGAGGGGAGGATGAAAAAGGAGCTTAACATGCGAGCACTGTGCAGCGGAGCCACATCAGATTGGATGTGAAAGACGGCGCTTTGGCGATCAAACCCCCATCAGTAACGGAGTGGTAGACGTACTCGTACAGTCGTGCAGAAGAAGGGAGAGGGAGGCGAATGAACGCCGCATTCCTCTCCTTCGAATTCCTGTACGAGTGCCACAAGGCTGACATGGTACCTCAAATCGGGGGGAAGCACCATAAGCCATGTACACCCTTTAAAAATTAATTGCCAATCAAGGCCGCTGAGTACCAAGTCAGCGGAGACTGCGTGCAGCGAGTGAGATAGCGGATTAATGGACTTGTAATTTGTGCTGGAGGAAGCTGAGGAGGACGGGCTTCGTTTCAGCGCGGTGACATGAGAGCAGCAGGAGCACTGACACTCAACTAGATAAACAGAGGAAGTGACACAGTGCTGACACAGAGGGTGTGCAGGCTAAATATACAGCTGTGCCTCCGTCTGCGCTCTCCGCTGCACCGGACCCCAAACTTCTCCAGACTCCAAAATCTGTTGACACCTGCCGGGGACTCGTTAGTTCCTGAGCTTTTTATTCTTTTTCTGTCGCTCTGGCGCCGATCTTAAGTTCATCCGGTGCTCCTTTCCTCAAAAACGCTGTCACTTGCTGTGTTATGTTTGTGTTGCTGTCCTATTTCCCCCCAGCTGTAGCTGCACGCTTAACACGCTGACCTGGAATCTTCCTCTTCAAAGTTGTAACTGTTTCTCAGTAAATATGTAAAATCCACTGGACTGTGTTCGATCTGTTGTTGGGTTGTGGTCCATATGGATGCAGAGTTGTGTTCCTACGTCATCACAGATGTTTCCATAGCCATTGCTCAGCACTAAGTACGTTGAGTTCAGACTCCTGTATTTCCTTTTTGAATTTAATAAGTTCAGAAGACTGTTTGCTGTTGGAACAGCACAGTCTTCCTGATACCAGCAGCTCAGCTCAGCTCAGGTTGCACCTCAACACACCTGTACCTGACTCTATCAAAACTTAACAAAGTGATATAATAGAAGTCCTGGGGTGAAAACTGTTTCAGCTTTGAGCCTGGATCACATTTTCTGCCGTTGTTGCTGTTCGGTGCGCAGTGCATTCTGGGATACTTTGCTGCCCCAAGTCCACACAAGTCACGTCCACTGCATCCACAGTGAAACGGCCGGGGCGAGAGCACCTCTGGGTATTTGATCTGTACTTGAGTGGACGCAGACTTTGACCTGTAGGTGTGAGTGTGAATGGGCGTTTGTCTCTATGTGTAGATTCTCCCCCCGCAACCCTACATGGATAAGGGGTATAGCTAATGGATGGATGGATAGTTTTCAGCTCTGTGTCTGAAGCAGGTGAGGGATTTTAGTGTCTGGACGTCTGGATCTTTTAGTTCTCAGAGAAACAGAGCAGCAGACGTCCTGTGTCACTGAAGAGCGTCGCTCACTCGCTGACTCTAAAAGTGTTTCCGCTGTTTTCTTCAGCGTTTTTTACTGGTTCGAATCAGCTGCGGTGGTGAAGGCAGTAATTTCCATGATCTCACGCTATTCGACGCCAGCGGACGCTGTTGTTGTGACAGGCGGAAGTTACTGACTGTGAGTTTAAGCTGAAGGTAGAAGCGGATGCTGTGATTAAAATCGTTTTAATCGGTCTCTGTGACTCAGTATTTTCAGTTTCCCCCTGAAGTGACCAACGAGCTATGAGCCCCAATAGAGACACGAGTTTATCCGCTCTGCTGTTTGTGATGCATCGCTCACATTGTTCCAGTTCAGGCACACACACGTAAAGCAGAAGCCCTATGAATGTTGAACTTTCCATTCCAGACAATGGGCTCCTAGATAACTAGTTTGTGCAACAAAGTGTTCTCGTTTACTTTACAATGCTTTATAAAGTAAGGAGGTCAAACAGGGCACAAACTAAAACCGATGTCATGGCTAATACGGCAACACAGAGAAACATTGTTCATGTCCATAAACCACTCAAATTAATTCAGACATTACCATCAAAGGCTTTACAATTGGAAAACACAATAAAAAAAAAAAAACTTAAAATGTGACATAAAATCCTAATAAATCCACACAATAAATGCCAACATTTACCATCTGTTGATAAGACTGCAGAGGGAGTCACTAACTCTGTATTCTGCAGCGATAAGTGGATTTTTACTGCAGAACACGAAGTTCTCGTCTATGCATTAAATGCCACCTCATTTCATGTGCAAATGAAGCAATCTAACTGCAGTGCAGATAAATGAGTCCCCGCTTCTTTTATTCTTGAAACTCCCCTTGAACACTCCAGGATTTTGAACTGAAATATCTCAGCTCTTTTTATTTCTTCTTTTTTTTTTTTTTTGTTTTTTCTTCCCCCCACCAAGTCCCACGTTGTCCACACTGGAGCACGGCTCGGAAATGAAACAGTTATGACTCTGCTGTATTTGCACTCTTTCATCATAGATGCTTAACAGTGCTCATGGCAACCCAGAGGCAAACTAACAACTAATTCATTCTGACACTGCTGCTTATTTTAGGCCGCTAACAGGGGCTGTTTGATATGGAATATTAATCACTTTCAGCCATGCATGAAAACATAATTCACCCCACAGATAAGGTCAAACAGAAGAAGTACATGTTGTTTTAATCATATCTTTCACACTATTTTTATTTAGGAGGTGTTGTCATCAAACCGGCTCTGGCAGGCGAGGTGCGCTCTGCTCAAGCGATTTTTATGAACATGTGAAAATAAAAATGCAAATGCGGCGCAGAGCGCTGTGTGCGCGACGCCTTCACGCGGGCCACACGCGGTGCCTCTCTCTCTCCGGATCCGCCGGTCAGAGGAGAGGGAATGTAACGAGAACGCCACAAAGACAGAGCGAAGTGGGAGGTGGTGCGTTTGCATGCCTCTGCCTCACTCCGATTGTGTATCAAATTAGCATTTTTGTAAATGTTGTGCTGTGAGAGGATTAAATTAAAAAAGTGTTAATGGGATTTATTGTGTTGAGGAGAGAAAATGGTCTAAGTCTTTAGGGATTCAGTGGGTTACTTCTTTGTGAGGAACTTTTCGCAGGGCGCCAGATGAAGTGTTATTGCAGTGGGACAGATGCTGCTCACAGTGTTCTCACACATACCTTTATATTAATTATAATCTAACACTGTGGATGTCATGCATCTGTCTCTTTCCTGTGATTGAAACTCTTGTGAGCTGAAGAAAACACAATGGCCAGGAGTTCAGATGTCTCGGGCTGAAGTATTTATTACAAGCCGATGGACCACAGAGGAAGTGATGAGCAGCAGAATGACATTTAGTGAAAAAGAGTAGAGCCACACCAAGCTCTGAAGAAGCGTTGTCTGACGGTGTGTATACATCAATTAGCCATAACATTATGACCACTGTCAGGTGAAGTAATAACATTATTATCTGGTTACCATGGCTCCTGTCAGTGGTGGACATATCAGCTATATAGCTATATATATATATCACTTGTTTTTTCCCTTACTTTTTACAGTTTTTTCCTTTATCTTATCTAATTTTCCCTTACTTATCTAATTCTTGACAAGAACTGGATTTGGGCAGTAGCCTGTAAGTTTATGCTTGTCTCTACCTCCTTATCTATAAGACCTTGGTTACCCAGCAAAGGAGGAGAAGAAGGGTCTCCAGGCATAAATCCATCGGTGAACTGGAACAGAACTGTGGGATAATAAGTGTGGGCCAGGAAAACACAAGAACACCGGGTTTGTAGTGAGTTTGGCCACAGATGGAACACGGCGTGGCCGACTGAGGAGTCTCTCAGTAAGACTGATATCTTACTGGACTCCTCATTCGACTCCCTCTGCTTTTCATGCATTTTATTTGAAGCCTGCATCACAGACAAACTCAAACATGTGTTTCCTGTTATTGAATTGTCCCTTTTTTTTGCGCTGTTTACACTTTGTGGTGACTTAGTGTAAATCTGTGCAGCAAATAGAACCAGTGGTATCACGTTTTTGATATTATTTACTGGGCTGTGTGTGTGTGTGTGTGTGCGTGTGTTAATGTTATTGTACCTTCAAATATGTGTGTGTGTTAGACAGACTCGTACACCACCGATTGTTCCCTTAAACCCTCTAAGTGCTTTGCATAAAGTCTTTTACACATTTTGACTGTGATCGATTTCTAACCTTTACCAAGCAGAGCATGAACGTTTCTTTCTCCAGACCTTAGGTTCTTGAAATGAAATTTGCTTAGTTGCCGCGGAGATGCTTCATTTATTTAGGTTACCCTCGGTCACTCCGCTCGGTTAAGTTTAGGAAGGCAAAAGAAACTAACTTTGTAGGTAAATGTGGTCTCCAATTTCAAAATCAAGGCCCTTTAGTTGCGTCAATTTGACTCAAGCTTTACTGTGAGTGGAAGACAAGACAAGCAGTGACGGCGTCAACAAGCTTGTTGAGCTGCAAGATCACAAACCATCCGAGATCCAACACTTCAAAGCATGACGGATTTCAGGTTCCCCTGCAGATACCTGGAGCCTCAAAGGGCTTTAGACTGAGACAAACTGGTTCAAGACGATACAGTTGCTGCACAGTTTTAGATCAATATTGGCACCAAAAATCAGTCACACACACTCACAGTCCTCGGGCGCCTCTCAAAATGGGACTTCCGTGCGTTTCCCTCACTGTGGAATGAAAAATTAAGACTTGAGTTACTAAATGAGGACGCTGAGGGACGATTAGATGAATGGACAGCTGTTCTGACGCCTCGCCGGAGGCTCTGAGCTTAAAATACTCGCCGTGTGATAACGGCCGCATGCTGCTTCAACTAATGTTAGACTTTCCTGGGTCCTCTCTGCAGAGAAAGGGACCCACAATCCACTCCGCCGCACTGGATCTTCTTCCTCTTCCTCTTTCAAGCGCTGTTTGCTTGCATACAGGCGTACGGCAGATACACGAGCGAGAAAGTTTGTGTCTCATGCGTAAAGATGTTTCCTGAGTTTTGTGTTTTGAAAGGAGACATGCGCTCGGTTCTTGAGGGTATTAATTCAGATGCATAAATCATGAAGAAGGACGGTCCCATCGTTCTCTGTTCCCCCAAGTACACGCCAGCCCCCCCGCCCCGTCGCGATCAACACCCCCTCCTCCGCATCTGCCTTTTCCTCCCTCCCCGGCTCACTCTGTCGTGCAGATTTGACGGAGCTGAAAATATATCCCCGAGCTTGGTGTTGGGGAGGCAGTGGGAGACAGGGCTTGTCAGAGGAGGAGGAGGAGGAGAGGGAGAGGGAGTGGGGGGGTGGGGGGGTTCTACATGTCACTGATAAAGACAGCGCATCTTCCCCATCAGACCGTCGCCATTGCTGTCAAGTGACCCGCCCCACTGCACGCCTCAGCCCCGCGAGCCCACACACTCGAACGCCATCTCTCACCCTTTATTTCCGCTCCTGTCACCCTCCTTCCTCACGTTTCATTGAAACAGTGGATCGAATGCTTCCCCTCCTCTCCCCCTTTTTTCAACCCTTATCATCACTCCTGTTTCCTTTGTTCCAAGTACCTTTCCCTTTTCTTCCTCCTTCCTCATCCTCCCCCATCTTCTTCCTCTGGTGACAACTCCTCCTGTCCCACGCTGTCCCTCCTCCTCCTCCTCCTCTTCCTCCTCTTCCTAACGGCGATTACTGGGAAAATATTTCCTGGACTTGGGAAGAACATGCATCTCTGTGTGTGTGTGGTGTAAAAACATCCTCCCACAGGTGGAGCAGGGTGGAGAGAGCATCAGAACCTGGATCTCTGCTGCCTCTGGGCCTGGACAGCTCCACATCACGCAGGGGAAAAAAATAAAGTTTTCTTGTTTTTATCTATAAAATAAGGAAAAGTTCAATGTCTATTTCAGTTTCCTCTTGTTCTCTGAGCTACTTTCCCCTATTACAGTGAACAGAGTCTTTACTGAGTCACACGTATAATTAGCTGAGGTTGTGGTGATCCTGAATATGTGGAGACTTGGGGCCATTTTTATCAAGAAAAACACAAAGGCGTGAAAAAACAGAAAAACCTTGATGTGGCTCTAAAAGGACTGACCTTTGACACTTTGAGAGCAGTACTAACCAGGACTACTCAGCACGCTGCCATAACCAGAAGTCGAATATCATCAGCAGACAGGGCTGCACGATACGCTAGAAAGAACTACTTTGAGATTACGTTGGCAAATATTATTATAACGTTTAAATAATTGTTGTTGGACTTTATTTTTGCCAAAAAATAAAAAAAATAGCTGTTGATCAACTTCCCTATGAATAAAGTCTTTGTCTGTCTGTCATCATCAAACTGCTGCTAATAAAGTTCTAGTGGAGGACTCCTCTGAGCTCAGTGTGAGCCGAAGGACAAACAGTTACTGTCAATGTCAGGTGACTCTCAACTCCTCGGTCTCAACTGAAAAAGTAAACATAGTCAGTTTCTTACCCAAAGCCTCATTTATCATTTCATGACCTGGAGATGTGATGTTGCAGCGTTGATTTTATTGCGTCTGCCACCTAACGCAGAGGCGGGTGTAATTATAGGTGTTCAGTGGAATTATGTCTGTCAGTGGGGGGGACATCGAACGAGCCAGGCACAATGCAAATTTAATCAATGGCGTCAAGCTGCAGGCTGCGAAACAGGAGCGCTTGGGTCTGCTCCAGAGAGCCTGGTCGCCACGGTTTGCAGTGAAATAAGGGGCGTTGTGTAGATCATGTTGTATTGATCTGAACACTTTGTCCCGCTGTGTCTCATCTGCAGAAAAAGAGACTTTCCTGGAGCCGTTTGTGCTGAAGGACCTGCTGCCGTCCTCTCTGGGAAGCTACTATCGCTACACCGGCTCCCTGACCACGCCGCCCTGCAGCAAGGTGGTGGAGTGGATCATCTTCAGCAGACCTATCTACGTCTCATACAAACAGGTGAGACACATTCAAAAATGGGATGGAGCCAAATGAATCCAAAGGTCAGACCCGTTGCCTGAAAAATAAAACCATCATTATCTGGAGATGTGAATTCATTACCCTGAAATCACCAATATCTTCTGATGATGATTAAATGTTTTGTTATTTCCGAATAAATAAGCCTCCATGTTTCATTGTCCAGGAGATTTTCTCTGAGCATCAAAACCTTAATTCGTCTCAACAAAAATCCAGTTCAGATTAATTGGATCATTAAATCCTAATCAGAAAATAATGAGCTGCATTAACCCTTTTTGTCCACTTTGTAGTGTGTCCAGGTCTACACTGACCACTTACAAACGAAACATGAGCGAAAACATTTCTTTTCGGGCTTTGTAATTTCAGGCCAGTGCACAGTGTTTGTGTGCTCCGTCTTCATTATCCTGCTCCTGTTCTGGCTGCAGGAAAGAGCGTGAACTTTATTTTCCCTCTTCACACTTTAGCATCAGACTCTTCTCCCTGAACTCTGTGGTATTCTCAGGTCGTGCCTTAACATTTGCTCCAGGCTTTGTTCTCGCATCATGAACTGCATGAGGGTGGTTTTGGAGGAGGGATGAGTCCTGCGCTGTCTCTTACCGCAGACTCTAGACGGAGCTGTGTTGAAGTGCTGTTTGGGTTTCCAGCTGGTTTGCCTCATTTTATTTGTTGTCGCCAGCACATGCTGTTCATTTGTTCTGCTTGATCTTTAAGTTATTTGATGACCCGAACCCTGACCCACCCTCAGAAAAACAGCCACCTCTCAACGCATGAACCATCTCTCGACTCTCGATCCTCAAAGATCCAGACTTTTTGTTAGACGCCAAGTCACATTCTTACATCCTCCCCTCAGTTTCTCTGAGGGGATTGGATTAAAACAAAAACACCAAACACCAGCTTGACCCGTTCATCCAACAAAAACAGCATATATATAATATTTTAAATAATTGCATCCGTTAAAATAAGATAAAATATTTTATTTATTAATCACCACAATATTATTTACTAGTTTATTTTAGTTCTATTTTATTTTATTGGTGATTTTTTATTACCACACTGTTTTATTTTTTGCTGCATTAGTCCCACTGTTATTTTATTTTGTTTATTTTATTCATCACTGAAGACCATTATCTTCTCTTTAAAATGGAGAATTGAATTGTTACTTTCTCAGACAAAGCCATGACCTCTTGACCTCTTGACCTCTGACATTTCCGGTTTTCTTACCCTTTGTCTGAAAAATGCCTTTCGAATCGAAATTATACTTGAAGGCTTAAACTGCAACAAACAAAACAGTTACAAGGTCGATGTGTCATATCATATATCATCTGGTCCAGTGTAAACACACGGTGTAAACACCTGTGTAATGACCTGGTCAGTTAGTTTCAGTGTGTCAGTGTGAACGGACGTGAGAGGTGTTTCTGTGATGACTCGGCCTCAGAGGCAGGAAGACAGAGCTGCACCGCTCTCTGACTTCATGTTTAAATCAGTGTGGACAAAACTGTCCGTCACTGCTCCCACCTCACGTTTTCCAACTTCCTCCAGTCTCTGCATTGTTTCTTTTCTTTCTTTGTTTCTTTTTTTCTCTGATATCGTTACACTAATAAAGAAAAGGAACATTTTACTTATTTAAACTAATGTTTGTAACACGGCTGGAAGGCGAAGGCTGTTTCCTTACGCCACCTCGTCTGAGTTTGTAAAGAGACCAGGCTTCAAATTAAAATCAAAGTCAAGTAAAACTAAGATCTGTTCCAGGGACATTTTGGGGGAAAGGTGCTCAAGTGAAAGTTAAAGGGCGCCGAGCCCATAATTAGGAAAATAAAGTTACATGCATTGCATTAAAGAAATGTCTTACGTATTTATTAATAACCCTAACCTCTAGGTTTATCGCAAGAACAGGCGACAACATGGAAAACATTGTTGCCACAGCTACGTGCAAATTTAAAAACTATTAAATAGAAAACAAAATGTCTTGCAAAAAGGGCACTTATCTTGTCAGAGGTCAAAAGGGGAGGTGCTTGAGCATCACATCAGAGTGCACACGCTTGACTTTTTTTTTTCATTTTTTTCTTTCTTTTTTTTTTTGTTAATGTGTATTTGTTCAAATTGAGTGTGCGTCGTGTCATGAAGAATCAGTATCAGAGTCAGGGTATCGTATCAGCACTGATATCTAAAACCTCTAATACCCAGCCTTAGTCGGCACTGATGAGACAGTTGACTTGACATGAAAACGTGGGACAAATTGCTGCCTTCAAACTCTTTAAGGCTTAAAAAAAAAAACAAAATGGCCAAACTGAAAGGGAAGGAGATCGAGTGTCACAGTAAATTTCCGGACTGATCGTGACGTTGCCGTTTTTCTGAACTGTCGAAACAGTAAAGCATGTTATATACAGCAGCAGTCACGTTTGGACACACCTACTAATTCAATAGTTTATCTTAATCTTTATTATTGTTATTATTTCATATATTGCAGAACGATGCTGACAGCATCGGATCTCTGAAATAACACATATGAAATCATGTAGTAGTAGTTTGATGTCAGTACTGATACAATAACCTGACTTTGATATTGAATCGCAACGATATATTATTCCTACATTTTATTTTTCAATACAAATTTCATCAAATCAATCTAAACAAAAAGAATATTACAAAATATAATATAACAGGTATGAAACATCTGTTATATTACCAGTCTGTAACAAAGTGAGGAATAATAGTAATGTTAATTATCAACCTAATTGATCATTCAGATCTGAATTGATGAAAGTACGAGGCTCTGTTTTGTCTGTCAGTGATTCAGTAAATGAATGAATGAATTTGATTACCACAGACAGAAGTGTTAATAAACGAATAACAAATAAATGATCTGAAGTGGAACAAAGGAAAAGTCCTGAAACTGCACAGTCATGTTCAAGTTCAGTGTGACTCTTACTTTAGCAGCTAAACAAAGGGAGATTAACAGTATAAACACGTTGGCTGAGGGAGAAGCAGAGATGTTTTAATTGAATTATATTATACTATAGCACCATAAAGACGGATTCTACCAGGGCGGTGGAGAATAACCAGCAGGTGACGGCTGGTGGCGGGAGGTGGGAGGTGGAAGGTGGCACAGCAGCCAACAAAACCAACAAACTCCAAAAGGAGTCCACAACCAACTGGAGTGGCCACACAGTTCATGGGTTGTAACCAGAACCCAGTCATGTTCTGTGCTCAGTTCACAGTGAATCCACTGCAAAACCCTACATTTTTAATTACCTCACGTTTTAGCTTGTGACACGTGAGCCCAGTGGTGCCTGTCTGACCACTGAATTAAACACAAGAACTACAAGTATGTGACTGAGTGTTTCCAGTGGATTGTTTTGTCCTGAACTGAGAGTGAACTGTCCTCTTGACGCAGCGCCAGCTGTGTTTTCATGTGCGTCCGAATAAGGACGGCTTCAGAACAGTAGTTTCGCAGTCTGTGAATAAGGATCTGTGGAACAAGCCCTCCCTCCCCCAGTCCAAAGAACAGTTGGCAGACTCGTCCCCTAATGAGACCAAATGAGTTTGCTTAAGAGCAGCAGCGGAGCAAGCCAAATGTGGATGAAGTATTGGCTTCTCCGCCCTGAAGTTAGAGGAGCAGGTCAATGCAAAGGCGGCAGTGAGAGGACTTCACAAAGACTGATGAGGCGCGGTGAGGATGATGAAGGAGGACGCAGAGATCGGGAGACGGAGAGCCAAGGAGAAAGTTACGATCTTTTACCAAATAATGTAGAAAACGTATCATTAAGTGAGTTTCGGATAATCTCACAGTTAGGTTTTTTTTTTTTTGGTTTTAAAATGTCAAAGACTTTCCCAGAAAAAAAAAAAACAAGAGATTGAATTCAGAGCTGATAAGAAGAAGAGAGGTTGTAAATCACAGATGACAGATCCAGTTCATGTTTAGTATTTTTATATTTTATGATGAAGCTGTCATCCAAATGATTCCATTTCTCTCTGGTTTTGGAGCCAAGTTGATGTCTCTGTAAACGGTCTCACAACAACCTGGAGGATAAAAAAAAAAAAAAAAAAAAACAGCCCGTAGGTCGTCTGTCAGCAGCTTCTCATGACCCATAGTTAGGTTCTGTTGCTAGGCGACATCTAGTGGTCGTAGTAATGATGACAGGAGCGAAGGGAAAAGTGTGGTGACGTAGTTCATAGAGCAACAAAGTCCACGTCAGGAGGAGGTTAGGGTGGATGGATGGGTCAGTGAACACAGGAATATGACACAGGAGATCAGTGTTTGATTCCCATTTATGTTTTTTCTATTATCCATGACTATGTCACCTTGACAACAGCGATCCTACTACTTACTCTTACTTTAACCCAAATCATCATCTTTTCCTAACCCTAACCAAGACCATGACTGTTATCGCGTCAACGTCCATCCATCCCTCCATTGTCTGTATCGCTATCCATGCAGGGTCGCAGGGGGCTGGAGCCAATCCCACCTGACATCAGGTGAGGTCGCCGAGGCCCAGATAAAGAGACAAACAGCCATTCACACCTATAGACAATACAGAGTCACCAATTCACCTAAGATGCATGTCTTTGGACTGTGGGAGGAAGCTGGAAGAACCTGGAGGGAATCCACAGAGCCACAGGGAGAAACTCCACACTGAAAGATCCCAGGCCCGGGAATTGAACCCAGAACCTTCTCACTGCAGACAACAGTGCTGACCACTACAACACTGTGCCGCTCCAAATCACTATCTTTTCCTAAACCTAACCTAGTGTGATCACTTCTTTTTGCAGCAATGGTGATTAAGGTCTGGTACACCACTGTCAGTCCAGCCTACATGTTTATTATCGTCACCGTGACAACCAATGTCTATTTATGGAGACGCTCCCATGTCTCCAGTGTCAGAAGGTTAGAACAAACAACATGTTCAGGTTGGTGGAAAGGTCTCATCTTTGCATGCAGCCGTCTTTATGCTGGTGTTTTTCATGGATATAGGGATGTTGCCATCATTCTAATAATAATCTAAACTCTCACCTAATCTGATTGTTTCATTGTTTGTGGACCCAGATGAAAAAGCCATCAATGGGCCCAACACCAGTTCTTTCACCTGATGTGAGCTGTCATTCACATTTCTGTAACCAGGCAACTCAGCACAGTCCTTGTTCTCATTTCATCCACCAAACTCCTACAATTGTCCCCAGATGCTTTCATTTTTCATCACAAACAGCAGAATAAGTTAGCAAAAATGTTTTTGTGTGCAACATACATACAAGAGTCTGTTGTTGCACACTTCCCACTATGAAACTCTGTAATCACAGTCTACCTGTCATGCAACACATTGTCCCTCATCTTTGTACATCAGTGGAAAGGGTTGTTACCGTGTGTGTTGAGCGTCTAGACTTCAGGTTTTAATAATCTTAAAGTCCCAGCAGACACATTTACACACATCAGTACTGCGTCTACACAGGCAGCATTGAGATCAACCCTTCACAGCGCCGTTAAAGGTAAATTGTGCGGTTCCTCGTTTCCACACTTTAGTCAATGTGAGACACATCTCCAGGATAATCAAAGAAAACTGAACACAGCTAAGCTCAATCTGGAGTTCCGGAGCAAAGAGTCTGAATTCATATGTAAATGAAGTCTTCTTGGTTTGCTGTAGTGTTTTTCAGCAACAAAAGAAGATTATGTGAAATTGGGCCTTAATTTTGAAAAACACTACCACTGACAATACCAGTGGTGGTGGCGAGATGGAGGCTGCCAGTTCTTTCAATCATGGCCCCCTGTGCTTATTGTAACCATAGTACAAATCTGACAATAATTCATTTCACACTTCCTGCATCCGTTAAAAGCACCTTATTCATTCTGCTCCAGATGTCTGAAACCTAAAATAGATTTGAATTGATCTAAGAAACTCATCCGACCCTGATGGTCCACGAACCGGACTGCTAGAGGACATCTTCGTCATTCACGTCTTCCATAAGTCAGACAGAGGTGAAGGGAGCATCTCCATAACTACACTTGAGTATTTGAAGTAGCTACGACTGATATTTTAGCGTAACAATACTTCAAATGATAATGTGAAAATAATGACCCTGCAGAGAATTTGCAGCTCAGTGCACTATTTAGCTCCCTGGTCCAGAAAAGTACTGTCTTGATTCACTCCCGCTTTCAATGAAAAAGAGCTCCATGGTTCCGCAGCTATAGAGCCAAACACTTCCCTCAGGAACTGGTGGAACCCAAAAACGGAGCTAAAATAGAGGGATCACCGGGTCTTACATTCCACTGAGCAGCTACGTCTTCAGGACAGAGGAGAGTCAGACAGTGACGGGGCCAGAGCACTTCAGAAGAAGAAAAGACTTGCTAGAGAGTTAACACTGGTATTTGTGTCCACCTCTGGAGGCATTTCACTTGCAAAAAGCAGAGGATAAAAAAAAAAAAAAAAACAAGAATCCGAAGTCAACACATAGGAAATGATACAAAGAAATTATCAACAAGGAGCGAGCAACAGGGGCCTCATTCATCCTTCCTGGTCCCTGGCTGTTGATTTCTGACCATTAGTCAGTCCATTTCAACATGTTTAAAAAGCCTCTTTTGAAGTCCTTTTGTTTCCCCTCTTTTTTTTCCCCTTTTTTTTTCTGTGCAACTCTCCTGAGAAAACATCATGGAGGAAGATAAAAGGAGGTTGGAGAGAGAATTAACACTGATGGTGACTCCAGTTATTGTCTCTCTCTGCCTCTTTGTATTTTATTCCTCTCTCCTCAGTCTGTGAGCCTTTTGTTTTGGATGATAGTTGAAGTAGGTCAGCGGGAGAGACAGCCGTTGCTTTGGGCCTGCTTTTAAAGTGGATCGATGCTCGAGCTCTCACACAACAACTCACCCAAAATGCATTGCTTTCAAACAGACGTGCGGACTTGCCATCCTTGTGTTTGTCTGCCTGACGTGTGCGTGTGTGTGAGTGTGGGACAGAGGGAGAATAAACCTAAGATGGCTTATGCCGTGCTGGTCTCACATCACAGTCACCCTAAATATGAGCTGCCAAGTGGGAAGTAGTGGTGAGCTCTGCTTCCTAGAAGCGATTCCAAGTGGGACATGTGGGAATTTTTTATGATTTCCCACCTGGCATGTGCCAGCCTTTACAGAAAGCAGCTAAGATGCTGCCATATGGGTTTCTCTTTCTCCTGGAGCTCTTTCAGAAGATTTAATTAGTATTGTTAGATTGTCAAATACCTCCTCAGCAAGCACTGATTTAGTGATGTGCATATTTATCTACATTCCCACGTCCGAATTAAATCTGGGCAAACTAAGGTCTTTTTTAGATGTAGATACTTTAAACAGTTGTTTCAGCAGCATTTTAATGATTATATTTCAGTGTGAAACTAATCCTAATTACCAGCTGCTGGGTGTGTGTGTGTGTGTGTGTGTGTGTGTGTGTGTGTGTGTTTATGTGTGTCATCATGGGGAAATGCGGTCCTGGGGACACTACTGCACAGGCAATGTTTACTGGTGCAGGTATAGTTGCAGATTTCATTTGCACGCAATTCCTCAGTTAAACACTGTTCGGTTTTACATAATGAAGTATCTCTCTGTTGTGCTGGAGGCCATAAGGGATCATTTCTGTCCAACAGCAGCGTTTGCCTGTTTATGAGGGCCAGCAAGAAGCTCAAGCCCTGTAATAGAAAGCTACAGATGATGGTTAGCATGTTCGGTAGGTTTTCTTTCCAGTGGACATTAGTTCGCTCTTGTTGTCATACAGTTTTATATCCAGTCTACAGTGTCAGAGGTTCAACGGAGATCTGGTTTGCATTGACCGTAGCTAACCTAACCATAGCATGGTTCAGCTAGCTGACATCACCTGAGGTCTTTGACTTTACTTCATTTATGTCACAAACGTGCCAAGATATATGTACCTAATGCAGCACAAATGATTTGACTGAACCGAAGTTGGTCTTTTACACTGATCAGCATTATATATAATATTATGACCACAGGCCGGTGAAGTGAATAACATTGATCACCTGGTTACCATGGTTATCTGTCAGTGGTGGATGTATGAGGCAGCAGGTGAACATTTAGTGAACATTTACATCATGTGGCTGGGTGGGCATCATGGTGAGGCAGTGGTTAGCACTGTCAAGGTTCTGGGTTTGACTCCTGGGCCTTTCTGCGTTTGGAGGTTCTCCCTGTGCCTGTGTGGGCTCTCTCCGCCCTATGTCAGCTAGGATTGGCAGCAGACATGTCACCAGGATGCACTATGGGAAGAAGAGCAGCTGGTGGAGGCAGTGTGATGCTGTGGTCAATGTTCTGCTGGGAAACCTTGGGTCCATTCATGTGGATGTTCCTTTGACTCGTCCCACCTCCCTAAACATGGTTCAGACCAAGTCCCCCCCTTCATGGAAACAGTCTTCCCTAATGGCAGTGGCCTCTTTCAGCAGGATAATGCTCCCTGTCACTGCAACAATGGTTCAGGAGCTTTGAGGAACAACAACCAGTTCAAGGTGTTGAAACAGCTCAAAATATGAGCAAGAGAAAAATATTTGGTTGCTTTGATTTTCTGTTTTAGGCAAACTGAAAACTTCTAAACACTTATGATAATGATCAAATTTATGTTATGTTATTATTAAAATATAACAACATAACATAATTCTACTTCATGAGCCCTATGAGTCTATTAGATATTGGTCATCATCAATCAACTCCAGTATGCTATTTTGTCTAGATGTCTTCTGGCCTGCATCATCCATCAGTGGTTACTGGTCTACACGTAAACAGTTTTTTGAGCCACTGCCCATTTTCTGCAGGGTTTCAACCATCCAGACGTGATCCTGCAGCGATTCTGTTCACCCCAGCCCAAAACACTGATTTATAAATCTTTCTGTCTGCCCCAAGTCACAGTGACAACAACTCATACAGCCTGCATCTGAGGGAATGCAAACAGTTCATCATTCTCTCTCATTTAGAAGCCATGCACTTAGAACAAGCCTTATTTACTGCATCCAAAAGTAAAAAAAAAAAAATAAAAAAATACAGCTTTAGCTGGAGGCGGTGGTACCTCAGCATGGAGAAAAACATTGTGGATTCGGTCCCTGCTTCTCTGATAGAGGTTGTTCCCCACAGCAGCAGATACAAGCTGCCTATAATCTGCCTATACTGCCAGAGGAATCTTGCTCAGCTGTGCCCGAGGCTCTGTGCTCTGACGGTATAGTGATTTCAGCTCGGATTTCCAGGATGTGGAGTTCGGAGTAGCAGCGTGGTCTAGTACGAGGCTGGGCCGTGGTGTGTGTGTGTACCGGCACTGTTGAAGGGCGGAAACCTCTCAGCCTCATGCACTGCTGCAGTCCATCGTGTGAGGAGAAGCACAGATTGGAGGCAGCTCCACAAATTTACTGTTTGATTTAGTGTGACTGCTTTAATCAATGTGTGTGACAGTGTTGTATTGCAGCTTTAAAGATATTGACTCCTGCAGCAGTGGTCTAGAGATACTGTACAAAAGATGCTGAGAAACACAGTAAAAATCGGACAGTAAAAATGAAATCAGTGGTGTTGAGGTGTCGTCTTCACTGCAAAGCAGCTGGAACTCAAAATTTTTAATTACTCAAAAATCTGATATGTCTATAATATGTAATGAGCTAATAAACAGGAGGAATAATCAGACTTGTTTAGATAGTGCTGTCCTTTGAAAAAAAATTCTATGAATGAATTTGTCGCCAACCTGAACAAGCACACACAGTTTTTCAATCCAAATCTCCTGCAACAGCAACCCCACGGCACCACCATCCGTTGTCATGGTAACTATCATAACAGCCACGTCTTGGTTGGGTCTGAGAAAAGATGGTGATTTTCATCACATGGACATTAGATGGTCTTTGTTGTCGTTGTCGCATTAATGGAGAAAAAGCACTGTATTTACCGGCGGCTGTAAGTTTTCTTTGACGCTCAGCGTGGTGAGGAGACGAGGTGGTTAGCGTGCTAGCTTGTGTAGAAGGATAGACATGATGAAGGCCACCCCTGGAGACAGCTCTGTGGATAAAGAACGAAGGTATGAATATTTGTCATTTGCCATCCATCCACCGTCTGCTGATAATCTGGGTCCAGGTCAGAGTCACGAAGCATTTCCAAGGCAGCCGAGAGACATAGGACCAGGGAGAGACATCTATGGTGTGAGGTTCTGCGGAGAAGCTGTTTTTTTTGTTTGTTTTTTTTTTTACTACCCGGTAAAACCACCACAATTTGTCTACAATTTCATTACAAACCAAAGTTTGCGTGTATGTTCTAAATGCATTTGCACTTTGAATGGTAAAAATAGAGCCATAACCTGTAGCGTGTCCTGGCTCTGCCTCGGTCTCCCCGGTTTACCCTTTTCATGCCAAAGTGCTTTCACAATATTACTTTAACACTCCTTATCTCTTTATCTTCTCATCAAAACAAAGTGAAGTTTACTTTAGTGTTAGACCTCCAACTGTGGCGTAAGTGTGCTTGGGCGTAGGAATACGGTAGTTCAGTGGTGGAGTATGTAGTACCAAAGTATCCTGTCCAGATACTGCGTTGTTTGGGTTCACTGATCTGAATCTACTGTCGGTACTACTCTGACTATGTATGACTACTTCACTCAACCTCAAATAACCTGAATAACTTTAAGAAGGCTTACACAGCGGCTAGCAGCTAGTTAGCATGGCTACCATAGCCTTAAACCCCTTCCTCACTGGACTGGGAGATGTAGAGGGATGATGGAACATGAAGTGAGTCTAACTAAGTCCGGCATCACTCACGGTTTGAACAACTTTAACTGGGGCGTCAACTTGCAAAACCATATACCCTGTTATCTTAATGCATCCACGCTTTAGCGGGTGAGTTTTACAAAGGCACGATGAGAAACGTAACCCGGGATCTGAAGGGAAATGTGCTAAACAAAAAAGATAAATCAGCAGTTCACAACAAAGCGAGGAAGGAGTAAGCCAAAGAGCAGTGCCTGGATCTGTGTTTATTCTTTCATCACACAGCTTTACTTCCATTCGCAGTTTTTGTCCAGCCTAAACCCTGGGGGTTTACTACGGCTTGGTAAACAGTGGAATCATACTGGGCTTTTTTTTTTTTTTTTTTTTTTTTTTTTCTTTGTATTAATCCTTTGCTTTGACGCTCACATTTGACTTTCATCATCTGAGAAAGTCACCTCTAAAGCTGGTCACCAAAGCTGGCAGGCTGATGTTTTATGGGCGTTTTACATTTGTTTTTCAGCAGCTTGGGGAGCTTGGGATTTGGGTTTGCTGCAATCACATTCTGGTCGGGAGAAAAAAAAAAAAAAAAAAAAAAGCTGACTTCTTCATCAGCTATTATTTTTCTCTTGCAAAATGTGTTTTTCAGTTTATCCAGGCATCACACACTCAACACCTGCTGCCTGCAATGTCTTCAGTTAGAGTATTGTTCAAACCATATTAGAACCAGAATAACTCTAAATGTATGTCCACTCTGTCTGGTGCGACCACTAGACAAAAATTACCAGGATATGCACATGGAATACTGAGATCTAATGGACAGATTGCCGTGAAAGATTCACACTCAGTTTGGACACCCTTGCTTGCTCAGGATGTGCAGTCTATGTTTGTTCTCTGTGAACAACCAGTTCACCAACTGCTCAGATGTTACCTGTTGCCAGATTGTCCAATATGTGCAAAAACCATGGGAATGGATAAAAAATTTTTGTTCATAGCATTTTCCGCCCAAAGTTGTATTTAAATGCATCTATTCCTCTACTGCCTTGCTGAAAAGCTGAAAAGAATAAGTAACTATATCAGGGGCCCTACCCTGGTCTCTATGCATGATCCCTTCTTCCATCACAGCTTTGGGTGTTGATATGCCATCTATCTCATTTGATTTCCTAAAGCAGTGCTTGGCAGCTTCTTTTAAGTTTACAATGTAAGATGGACAGTCCCACATATAGCAATAATATCCAACACCCCCCCCATCAAAATGTGTTTTATATTAATCCATGTTGGGAGTTAGGATGATAGACACAAATAGTCACATCACTGCAGTCAATTCCTCTGCTTATAAGCACAAGAAAGTTTTTTTTTTTTTTTTTGCAGCAGTAATGCTTTATTTCAAGCCATTGTGAGCTTTTATTCTGAAATCTTCTGATAGGAAGTTCCAGAGATATTGCTACTTGATGGTCAGACCTGTGAATAATGGTGAAAAATGTTTCATGTAACAGTAACAAAGACACTATGAATTCATTCTTAAATCAGCCTGGGAATGTTCTGTCCCACCACCTAATGAATCAGACAAAAACTGGTCTGAGACCAAACTCACTTGTCGGCCCCTGTCCCAACTCTGTAGCGTTTCGAATAATGATCCTGGCAAAAAGTAAATAAATTTCTCTTGCCTTTCAGGGCTTCCGTACTTTGCTAAACTTGAATAGTTAGAGTAGGTTGGGTACAAAGTCACTTCTTAGAAAAGTCCAACTCACAATAAAAACTCAAGGTCAGTCAGTTCATAGCTTACAGCCAGGCTCCTGGTTTTAGAGCATGTGATTGTCAAATAGCACAAAGAGAGTCACAGGGAGAATTTGCCTCCTTACTGAGACATTTACCTTTACAAATGGAAATCTGCCTCTCAGCAGCGCCTCTCCCTCCCAGCACTCCCTTGCACACAAGCTGTTTGTCTGAGTGCATTGCTTCCAAACACATTGTACAGAGTATCCATCTGCCAACACAGGCAGAGAGATGACACTTCATTCACACAGTGCAAATCCATGTCTGGTCGCCCGTCTTGCCACACAGCACGCATTTGACAAATGGCAACATGCAGGAAGAGGCCAACTTCAACATCAAACTAGAGCGGTACAAAATGTTCACAGCTTGATCGCGTGGCGGCTAAATTCAGATTAAAACCACTTTGGGAACAGTTTCACCAATAACAAGAAATACAGTATATGAACGTTGTTAGGTTTGCTTCTTGGAGCCATGTCGGTCCTTCCAGAAGCATTTGCTTGTTTCCCAAACCCAACCCCCGTACTCACCCCAGTCCAACCAGGTTCTGACTGAGTTCTGATTCAGGGCTGGCTTTGGCCCATGCACGGCTGCTACATCTGGCCTGGTTTTGGGGAGGTCCAGATTTGGGCCAATTGTAACTGGGAACCAGCCCTTTTTATCCGAGGTAGGTAGGTTTGGGCCACAGTTGGCCCTCAGACTCACATCTTTCAATAATTCATCATGTGTCTAGCACGAGTTTGGCTGGATTTACCAGCTTTAGACTGCTGATGGGACAGGTCTGTTTGGCTGCGGTGGCAAGAGCTGGTTCAGATGCAGTTTATGCAAATAATGTGACAACAGTACTCTATTTCAATGTGTTCATCAAAGCACTGCTTATTTGAAGGACTTGGCCAACTCCAGCTCTACATTTGTAGTGCTGTTTGGAGTGTGTCTGTGGCTGCTTTATGCTGGCCACACAAAACACAGGCTGAAAGAGCGACGGGAGGAGCATGAATATGCAATCAGAGCTCCAAAACTACAAGTATCCCCTGGTACGGCACTTCAGAGATGCGGGCCACAAGGATGCTCACTCGCTGAAAGTTCATGTTTTTGAAGTAACCCCCCCCCCCCTCCTTCCGTTCAGGGATGAGAGCTGGAGGGGTGGTTTGTCGGATGGAAACCGTCAGGGCCACCTCTCCCTCAGGTCTGAATCAGGAAGAACTTTGCCTCTTTCCTGAATTATTGCGACTCAAACAACACCGAAAATTTATTTTCTGAATTATTTGAACATGCAGAATTCATTGCAATCAAATATATTGATGCCATGTATCTGGATTACGGCTGCAGTAGAGGTATGAGCTTTGGACACCATAATGAACCGGCTCTTTTTATTCACCTGTTCGCTTTCAATTTATTTTCCTGTCACATTTGGCCACAGTCGACATTATTACACATTTAAACCCTTTTTTTTTTTTTTTTTTTTTTTACATTTGCATGCAGATACCATCAGAGAGAGCAGCCCCTCCTTTCTCTATGCTAAGCTAAGCTAATTGTGTCATGGTATAAGCATACTTCTAGAATCGTGAAATTACTTCTGGAAGAAAACAAAATGCTAAACCACATGATGCAGATTTGAAGTCGGCTGCTCGAGTCTGGAGAAGTGACTTTGTTTACAGCCTGGATCAGTGTTAATGTTGTCTTTACTATCTAAAATGTGATATTTTAGTGTGCATATTTTTCCCCGATGCATGGATACACTGTTGACTCACTATGTTCCTCGTATTTTGGGATTATTAGTCATGTAGCTCCAGTGTTCCCCTTCCCCTCGATGTTTTCATGTGTAGCCTTTGTTTTGCTGCAGCAGTGACCCAGTTTCCTCATGGGGATCATTAAAATTTCATCTTTTCTCAACTTGTGTTTCAGTGAGATGTCTGCGGTGCATTCTGATACTTGTGTGTTTTGAGGAGCGAGTGAAAGTGGCTTCTCGCTGCTGCAGGACAAATGCAAAAAAAAAGAAAAGATAGTAATAATAAAATCACCAACTCAAAGTTACCACAGGATGTGAGCTCTGCCTGACACTAACTCTTCCTGTCCTGTCCTTACTTTCCTTCTCTCTGTCTCTGTGTCTCCGCCACGCTCGCTCTCCCTGCCGCCGCCAGCTGGAGGCTTTCTACTCCATCTTCACCACGGAGCAGCAGGACCATGTTAAGTCAGTGGAGTATCTGCGCAGCAACTTCAGGCCCATTCAGAGCTTGGATAACCGCCACGTCTTCAAATCAGCGGTCAAAGACGCGTGGCTGCCGGACCTGACCGACAGCGCCGGCGGGCCGTATGGCACGGAAGCTTCCAAAGGTATGGCTGACTTTAATGTTCAGAAAGTCTACTACTACTACACAGGGCCTTTCTGACAGTATGTGTGGCTCTAAATGGGGCATAACGGAACAGAAATTCCCCTCAGTTGAACTTGAGGAGTAGTTTTTTTTTTTTTTTTTTGTCAAATTTTTTTCCTTCAAAATTTTTAAAGTGGCAACTCTTCAAATGATGCCACAAGCCACCACATAAAACAGAAACTCTGGAGACGTGAGAATTCTGAAAATGTACTGCCTCCAGCGTCTATAAAAATCTTATTCAATGACACAGTAATGGTGATAATATCTAAACGCTGCATTAAAGGAACTCAAGGCTGAATCGTATTTGCTTGACCTGAAATGTTGAGCTCTGCATCAATATTACAAAACTATTGCTGGTTGCACATTATACTACATAACTGTAGCACTTCTGTGCTATCACTACCTCTGCCCATTGATTTATCTGGCATCATTAAAGTTTCTTTTCCCACTAAACTGGTCCAATATTCTCCCATTATTCCTGGATGGTGACATTTTCTTAATGTTAATAAATGAGGGATATTCAGTGTTGCTCATATGCCCAGAGGAAAATGATTGTCTTCTTTTGTGTGTGCATGTGCGTGTGTGTGTGTGCGTGTGTGTGTGTGTAGTCTGAGCTAACTCTCTGTCATTTCACCGGCGAGCTTGGTAACTCCCCTAGCATAAGGCGGTGGGAGGAACACCAGCCGTCTTCCCACTCCTGCCTCATTACTACTCAAACAACACCAAAAATTGTGCAGTTCGGTGTGTAGGTGTGCATGCGCACGTGTTTCTCTGTGTACTTCCAAATGTGCGTGTGTGGCCTAGCATCTGCGCTGTGTCAACTGTCCTAGCAGGGTTTGTCCCCTCCCATCCTTCAGGCCCATCTCCATATGGTCGACTACGAGAGAGGTGCATCACCTAGATGTACACACACGTGCGCGCACACACAGCCGCACTCACATACGTGTGGCGTGTGTGTGTGTGTGTGTGTGGGGGTTGTCCTGGCACAGCGTGGTGCATGCTCCTGCAGTACGTCCTTGAGCGCAGCAGTGGGACAGCTTTGCTGTGAGCAGATCTATAGGGCTGGCAGCAGAAATGCAGAAGAGGCGGAGGAGGAAGGACGGCAGGGGAAAAAAGGCAAAGAGGAGAACTGGAGCTGAAAACACAACAGACAGACACACAAAGCACATGCCTCCTACACACCCTCTTCAACATGCTGCCATAGCTACAGCCGAGTGGGTTAAGGATGGGAATCAGTGCATGTGTGCGTTTGTTAAACAGGCCTATAACCCCTCTTCACTGCGGTACCCAACAACATCCAAACACACAACACACAGGCGATGCTGTAGATTGAAAAGCTGAACAAAACCTGTGCAGCAGCAGCTGAGTTACACAAGTCATTTTCCCTCCAGACCCCCTCCCTGTGGTAATTTATTCCATTTAACTGTGGCTCAGCCTGAACACCTTCCTCCTGCTGCTCACTGTTTCCCATCAGCCATGATACTTCATTTACTTCTGGGTCATTGAGTGAGTAGCAGCCTCACATTACTGAGCTGGAAGGACGATAGAAAACAGTTACTAAAGCTACACCCCCACATTAGGGAAATATATTCATCTTATATAGTGAACCAAGGAGAGGACCAATACCAGTTGCACCTCTGTGTGGATTTATATCAACATCAGACACGTGCCCATTATGTTAATTAAACACATAAGACACCCAGTCACTTACTGTATAACTCATCCAGGTGGTTTTCAGAAATTGCATTAGGACTGCATTATCCTTTGGATAAGTTATTTCCCATTCAGCTGTACAAAGCTCTCGCTCAGTCAGATCCCACTTGTTGTTGATGTGCAAGGAGACACAAAGAGAGCTGATGATCCGTCCTCACATCTGAAGTGACTCCCTGATTCCATTAGTCAGCTGGATTCTCTGTTCTGGTATGATGAAGAATTCAGGGTAAAAATATAATGATGGTTTTAAATTTAGGCTGAACAAATTTGCCTTTATTTTCATTTTTTCTGTTGAACTCTTAATGATTGAAAGTGATACAGTCTAAAGATAGACCTCCATGTGGTCTGATACTTTCACAGTAATTGACTTTGGAACTTTGTGATGTCACAACAAAGCAGTCACCGCCCTCACCCACGCCCCAAACCCCACCCACCTGCACTCACCATCCAACCTTGCGGGATTTGGTTTGCTTTGAGTGTTTAGTAGAAATCTGCTATATTTCCATTGGATCGCACAGAAAACTTAGGTCCTCTCTTCTGATTGGCTGTCTGACCTGCTCCAGGTAACATACCAGACAACATACATACCAAACTTCTTATCTGTGATCTCTGCTTCCTTCTCCCATCAACATAAATATCTAATTACAGTCACATCTGGACGAGGTCTGACGCTTTATAGTTACTTGCCACTAAAATAGGAAATAAACAACGATCCTCATCTCGACATATGATGTGAGTCACGTGTTATTTAGTTTCAGTTTTTATTTCTTCCCTCCTACTTCCACAGTTGGCGCACAGCCGGGCTGAACGCATCCTGGACCTGTCTCTGTGCCGGACTGATTCTGATTTTTCAGACGGTGCACAAACACATCTTGACAAATTTTTAGCCCAATACATTTGCATTATTGGGTCAAATTCAAGGAGGAAAGGGTGAACGATGCAACAATCTGATTTGAAATAAGAAACAGAAAACCAAACATTGTGATTGACAAGTAGAACCAAAGGCTTTTGCTCTCAGAGTGAGTATTAGAGTGAGTCTTAGAGTACACTTCACTCTAAAAAAAAAAAAAAACTAAGCAAAGACAAACTCTGCCCTTTCTGAAATCCCTGAATCACTGGCCGTCTGCAGGAGGAAGCCAAACAATACAAAGAAATTCATTCTCACATACAGTAATCTGTTGTTCCCTCATCTGCGTTATGAGAGCACATGAACAAATATCTGAGGACTGTTATGAAATAACTTGTGCAACCAGCGTTGATGGTGAAGTGACACATCGCTAAGTGAAATAAGTCACTGTTAATATAACGTTAGGATTTGCTCTCAGTTGAATTAACACTGTTTACACTGTTAAGCCAGCAGTAAATGTTACATGTTCTCAGCATGAGCACCACACCACACGCTGCCTTCTAAAGCCTGTGCTCTTACACAGAGCCACTCTGTGAATAAGCAGCCTATACAGCCTGATGTTTCCTGTCATGCTCTGCTTAATGGGGCAATTTAGATTCTAAGCACATATATGGAGATATACTATAGCTTATTGGCATACACATACTGTATGTCACAGAGCTTTATCCTGTTTACTGTGGTTACAAGCATGAGATTCATTTTCCTCCCCCCTGTCTTCTTCTGAAAAGACTTCATTCATTATGGCATCTGATTTCATCTTCACTTGTGCATGAATACTGTATGAAGACAGGACCTGCAACTAGTTAGCTGAGCTTAGCCAATGAAGTCTGGGAAGAGAGAGCAGGCATTAACATGAATGCAAACAAGAAACGCTACAAAAACCTCTAAAGCACGTTAATGAACATATTAATGACTGTGAGTGGTGAGTGAGGCTAAAGTTTGCTTCATTGAAACATAAAGAGACACTCAAAGTACAGCTGGTTTAAACAACCAGCTCTCCAACCTGAGTACAGGTCGTTTGAAACAGCCCGTAGGAGTGACTCCTGAAGCAACGCCTTCGTGGGAGCAGATGTACCAGACCATGTCGCCACGGTTAAACGGATAAATGCTCAAACACTACTTGGTCAGGTTTAGGATCGTGGTTTGGGTTCAAATAAACACTTCCTCAGCGTTAGATGATCTTCGTCAGCATAGCTACGATAATAAATGACTGGGTTACGTTTAGACACAAATATGACCTGGTTAAGTCTAGGAAAAGGTGATTTGGGTTGTACTTCTTCAGCACGAGACGATCTATGTTGTCATGGTTACAATAATAGCAACATGGTAAACTTTGCCACACAGGCCTTCCACATCTGATGTGACCTACAAGAGTGTCTGGGAGGGCCTCTATGGTGGCCAGGTACTTGACGTTGTCATGGTTACAATAATAAACTAGCAGACTGTATCAAGAGCGGTGTACCTATCTTTGTCCCCATGGGTACTATAATAATGGTGATGGTTTGGTTAGGTTTAGGAAAAGCTAATGATTTGGGTTCAAATAAATAACTTCCTCAACATTAGGCGATCTTTGTTGCCATCGTTACAATAATAACGTAAGGACGTGTGTCACAAAACCATAAACGTCGCCGAGCAACAAAGCCGAACAATGGGTCAATGTGAACCTCAATAACCTGAACACTGTCCGGTGACGAGTATGAGGAGGGCACGAGTAAATTTAATAAAAAAAAAAAAAAATCATCTTTACCAGTAACGTCGTCACCTTGACTGCGTTTCATAATTTCAAAGTTGCATTCAAATGCCGATATAGGATGCCTAGGTTCCCAGGTGGCACTTTTCTGTGTATGCTTGCCACAGTACAACTGAAGTAGTGAGCTTGATAGGTTTTGGGGATGTGCAGGGTGTTAGCTGGTCTGTCAGTTTGGTTTTAGTGGTTCAGTGGTCCTTGGTCTGAAAGGCCGCACTACGCAGATGCTGTAGTGCACATGCAGACCTTTAAACTTCTGCCTTCAGCACAGCTCAGGCCTAATTTAATTGCCCATAATTCCAGCACTGAATGGTGGTAAAGCCGTGAACTTATTCCTTTTAAATGCTTTCTATCTTAACCTGCACATTGATGTCTCAAATGGATTCTTTTTGAGTTCATTTCATTTCAGCGACTTTACATCAAAATATCTTACTTACAGGTGAGCGAAATCTTCACATGTAGCTTTGAAGTCAAGTATTTGAACTAAGCTCATTTGCATCGGTTAGAATCGCCCTCTACTAAAACAAGAAGTGACACTAACTGCCAATCTGAACATACTTGTTCTCCACCTCTCTGCACACTTCTTTGTGTCTATTCTGTTCTAGTTCAAGGTTAAGATGCCCAAGAGCTGAATGAGGTGCCTGCATACACCTAGAAGAGCACTAATAACGGTTTTACAAAAAGATACAAGTACTGCATCAAGTAGTTTGAGCAAAGCAAGTGCCAGTCTAAGTGCTACTCAATTTACAGTGCTTCATGACATGGAGTGGTTGCCTGTTATAAAACAGTGACACTCAGATGAGCTGGGCCGCACACAGCGAATAAAAATAGCAGCATTTAAATGTTTCACATCAAAAGACATTTTCCTGCCACATTAAAGTGGCAAATAAATGGTGGTGGTGTCATCAGTAATGTAGTCTAAATGTCCCGCTCGGCGTGTGCAGACATCATTGATGGCTGGAGTGTCTCTGGACAGGCTCACAACTGTGGTCATTAGTCCTATTGTTTATACTGACATTTTAATCACTAAGTGCCATTGTTGTTAGCTGGAGATGCAACAACACTGTTGCATACAGTCCATCTTCTTCACTGGAGGAGTGTCTCTGCTTTTTTTTTTTTTTGTGTAAGTGCAACACAAGCGTCCTGCGAGTTTCAAACTAGTCAGTTCTTCATTTTCTCGTTCAGCGTCCACCTTGTTTGAATGGAAAATACACTTGTGCCCGTCTGAGCGTTGTGGAGTGTTGTCAGCAGCATCGACGGCACATCGGTATCTTGCGTAGGCAGGAAATGGACTGTACATTCCCCAACAAAAACCTGGTCTGAAGTCAGTGGCTCTGTGTCTCACTTGGTGACACTTGCCAGGATGGAAACTAGGGACGCCTGCTCGGAACGTATGCGCCCACATTGTATGCGTTCTAACCATCCAACCACTGGATCATCGTCTGAGAACGCTGTAACCAGGACTTGGGACCAAACTCTGCTGCAGAAACTGTCAGTATGTTTCTAACGACAGCAAAGCTCAGCCCTTCCCAGTTCCTTGCTGACTGACCAGTAATCAAGACCCCTTCATCGATCAACTGTGATCATCACGTTGTGTGGCCGAACGGCAGAGTGAAGGCATCCTTTACTCCGCCGTTTTGGCCTCATAGAGAGAGGGAGAGAGAGAGAGAGAGGGAGAGAGGGAGAGATCGAGAGAGATGTTTCGTGTGTGTCACACACCCCCTCCACCCATGTCCTGTTCTATGTTACTGGGCCCTAGGCTCCATCACCCACTGCCATCCAGACCTCTCCCCTGTGTGTGTGTGTGTGTGTGTGTGTGTGTGTGTGTGTGTGTGTGTGTGTGTGTGTGATATGGGCCGCTTATCTTTGATGAAAGCTGTAAGAGGATCTCTTCATCACCCAGCCAGACACACAGAGCCCTTTCAGCTGTGTTACACACCGGGAATATTAGAAGTCTTCCCAATCTGAGTCGTGACACAACAGGAGTGCATGCAGAACACACACACACACACACACGCGTACACACACACATACACACACACACACATACATAAATACATGTTATAGCTTACCCCTGGGGTAAAAGAACCATGTGAGTATCAACAGCTTCAGCCAAGGATAGCATAAAGAAAATATCACAGTTTGACCACATGTGCCCTGATGAAAACACAAGCATCTGATCTCAGATTAGCACAGTAATGATCTCTGGCAGATTACTGCTCTACAGTCTGTCAACGCAGCACGTCTTCATGGTGCTTTTGTCCTTTCCCTGTCCTGTCTCCCGTGTAGCTCTGCCCAGGCTGTTTCTGATGCACCTGGCCAGCATCTGGGGGGGAATAAACTCTTAAAGGTGTTTTAGAGGTGTCTTGTTGGTCTGATTTGGGTCACTGGTGGAGTGTTAGGGCCACATAAGGCTGGTACGTAACAGGAACCATCAGCCTTTCTGGAGAGTAGGAGTCCAATAATCTGTTTTATCTCTGTGGAACTTTTTGTATTTCTTTTTTTTTTTTTACAAAGACTTAGTAATAAGTCTGTCCTGGAACTATGACTGAATAATAACTTTTGTTTAACTCTGGCACTTTTACACCAGTGTTTACTATGCGCACTGATGTTCACAGCAGCTGTGCCCCAGGTACTGGTCAATGAAAAATCTAAAAATGTGCTGTGTGCACTGTCCCTGTGCAATAAACCAATAAATGAATAAACCCATTAAAGAGAGGTCCGGGATGTTTAGCCTAGCTTAGCACAAAGAGCAGGGAAAGCTACTAGCCTGTAGCTTCTTTAAACTAGCAACTGAGGACTCCATGGACAAGTCCATGACACATGAGGCTCTGCAGAGAAGCTTCTTTCTACCTGGTAAATCAATGTTTTGCCTGCATTTGTTCATAGATCTATAATGAACCAAAGATTTATTCACACCTCTCATCATACGATATAAAACTGATTTAACAGTTGTACCAAGCTGAAAGGCAACACTTACATTTGACAGCGTGACCCTCAGGCTCTCTGTTGGTGTTATTTGCTTCCATATTATTTTCACCAGCACACAGTGAATCTCGGAATAGGTGAGGTCACAAAGGATCCACCTGTTGGAGCCTTCATTTCCCAGGAAAGGTTTGTCAGCTGATGAAGGAGCCTTCAAAGAGGAACAGCTTAGTCGCACACACTGCGACGCAATCGGTCTTCAAATGCCTTGGAAGGATGCATCCTCTGAAGTGGGACACAGCTATTGTAAACATATGTGGAGGCTCAATTAAGCATCTGACAGACAGCTGCATGTTGTCTCCCAGACTTTTAATGCGTTCCCTGAGCAACACTGTACAACATGCTGAAGGTTCCAACCCACGAGTTTCATCCAGGAACCATCGGTGTGTTGTACTGTGTTGCATAATAAACATCTGATAAATAATGCAGCCGGCTGCGGGGCGCTTAATTGAACCTCCAGATGTGTTTACAATGTACGTATAGGAAACACAAGACGGCAAACTCACAGGTTGATGTAAAACGCCGCCGTAGCTCAGAGCGGCGATAGTTGCCATACACACCAGATTTAAAAACTCAAAATGCAGAGAGATTTACCTGGAGCTGATAGGCTTAATCAGCACTGTGTCAATTGGTTTGATGTTCATTTATATGTAAAAGTCCCGCACTCCAACTTATGATCACGCATACGCACAAACACACACACACACTGGGCTCGGCTGACTGCACCCAGGTTGATATAATCTGTTAAATACTCTTTCTCTGCATTGAGGTCATTCACTGTTTGACTTCTAAAATGTCTCTGTGTGTGCATGTGTGTACATTGTGTGTGTGTGTGTGTGTGTGTGTGTGTGTGTGTGTGTGTGTGTGTGACTAATGGCTTTAGTAATGCTAAGCCACATGGGGCTCGACTGCAGGTTATGAATAGAAAAACTCCACTGCAGCTCTTTATGAGCAAGCTAATCAATTTGGTTCCACAAGGCACGTGAGCTCTTTTCTCAATCAACCCATGTTCATCATCGAATTACCTGACACATTTGCATAATATTATACAGTGTTTGGAATAATCATTATAGGCATTGTTGGATGGTAATACACCACTCTCTCTTTCTGAACGATAAATAGTGTAACAAATTGCTACCTGGCACACAGTTTCGCAAGAAAGCCACTGACCAAAGTAAAGTACGCGGACGCAGAAGGGTCTGAAACCATTATGTGATTTTTTTTTTTTTTTTTTTTTTTTTTTTTGAACGTGTCATTGATCCGCAGCTAAAACAACCTCCTCTCTTCTGCTCGTCAAAGTGGGAAAACCATCTCTTCATGGAGCCGGCTGTGAACATGATGAAACAGTAATGATCACTGTTCTGCAGAGACTGTCCCGTTAAAAACAAGCCCATAGGTCGTCTGTGCAGCAGCTTATTATGGCCTATAGTGAGGCTTTGTTGTTAGGTGAAACCTTTTCTGGGCACCTGCAGAAATTCCCGCAGTTGGAGGGGCCACAGTCGATTACTGATAAATAAAAGGCAGCAATACATAGTTTTTTTTTGGGTTTTTTTTCTTTGTTTTTTTTGCCAGGCAACATAGTGGCCATAGTAATCATGACAGCAGCAAAGTGAAAAGCGTGCTGACGTAGTTTGTAGAGCGACAAAGTCCACAGCAGGAGGCTGATGGATGGGTCAACAAGATACAGGAATATCACACAGGAGAGCAGTGTTTTGTAGCAACCGCAGTGGCAAAGATAGGTACGCTGCTCTTGATACCGTCCACTTGGTTGACATTGTAACATGGCAAAGGACTGTACCACACAGTCAGGGTAGAGCACAGAGCAGGTCAGCTCCACCCCTCACTCCTCCTCAGCTCCACCTTCTCCTCCAAACACGGTTTCTACTGGTTTCAAACAAACGAGATATGGCTGACGGACAAATTACAAACTGCAAAACAGCAGCTCACAAACCGATGGGTGGCGTCACGGAGGGTTGAAGCGGGGTGTGGTTGTTCAGGTTGGAGGGCTGGTGGATGCTATTTATAGCTTACCTGAAAAGGTAAAAAAAGCTACACAACAAAAAATGGAAATCCACATATTTGTGGCTATGTGGCAATTTTTTTTTAAATACAATTTTTGATTTTATCTTTATGCATTAAATCTCAATAGGAAATGAAATATGGTTAAAAGTTAAAGCCAAAATATTACAACGACTACTACTATTACAGCTGCTATCAGGTAAGGATAATACTCATTTGGACTGTACTGTAGGTTCTCGTATAATAGTTGGTCCGTGACGAAGATCATGCTGGAGGGTGACCAGGCACAAAAACACTGAGATCATGATAGTACCTGTGATAGGTCACATGCAAATGTTTCACATTAAAAGCTGGATGAGCCTGTGTCTTATATAAACCAGTTTAACGTAAAGGCCTTCAGCCACTGTTTGAGAATTCATGGTGATAATTGTGTCCCTCAGCTCAACAACCTCTCTGCTCAAACAGAGACACCCAGTGGCCAGAAGCAGGCAGTGCAGGCAGAGCTCGTCCTATCAGAACAAACAGGGAGTTGTGTGCGTGTTTTGTTGAATTCATAACAAAACATACAATGTGTATGTGTTTGCCTTCATATCTCTCACAGCCAGATATTAGAAGGCAGAGCAGGTTGTTCTCTTTTTGCCTGAAGGCGACTATATATGAACTTGTTTCACTGGAGCCTGGAGACTAAATCTGTGTGTGTGTGTGTGTGTGTGTGTGTGTGTGTGTGTGTGTGTGTGTGAGACACTGACTATATGGAGAGTCCAGCTATTCATATGTAGATGTGTACACACTGGAATGTGTTGTGCTGTGCTGTGTATGTGTGTGTGTGTGTGTATGTGTGTGTGTGTGTCTGGATGACTCAGAGTCTCACAGCAATATTAATAACACATCATGAATACAACTCACGCTCACATAACACTCACTTGTCTCTCTCTCTCTCTCTCTTTCTCAATCCTCACATTCTTAATTCCCTTTCTCATCGCTCCTTTCTTACTTTCCTTCACTTCATTGGTCTCTCTCTTTCTTACTGCTTTCCTTCCCGACTGTATTTCCTTCTTCCTTTCCTCTGTCCTTCCTTTCCTGCTCTCCTCCTCCACCCCCTATCCCCACTATTTCTTTTTCCCCCCCGACCTTCTCACTCCATCCTTCATTTCCTTCATCCATCCCTCCTTCCTCTCTCTCGTCTCATGCCTCCTCCCTCCTCCCAGTGTGCAGCAGCGCTCCCATCAACATGAAGGTGCAGCACGTGAACGGCAGCGCTCTGGTGGTGCGCTGGGCGCGTCCAGAGGTTACCTACCACCCGCCCATCCTCCACTTCCTGGTGTCGTACAGCTGGACGGCCCACGACGACAGCTACGAGGAGACGCATCTGACCGACGCCAAGCACAAACTGGTGAGACTGCTGCGGAGGGGTTCAGCTAACACGTTTGTTATTCTGTGTGTGCGAGCGCCACCTTATACCGCGCTTTACTTCATCGCTATGATGGAGAAAAATTAGTCTGACACATCAGCATCTGACCCAGTCTCCTGCAACATATTTTATTCATTTTCCTGACAGCTAAATCATTTTTTTACGGTTATGTAAGAGCACAGAAAGATGCTGGTCTTTACTGTAAACATTCAAAAGCACTTGAAAAGTCTGAGGCAGAGCAGCACGTTCCACAGCTGTTCTCAATAAACAGGATTTTTAGAGTGGAGGGATATCCATAGGTCACTCCTGCAGACTGCCTTAGAAAGTAGTTCTGGGTTAGTTTTAGTCATAAAAGAAATTTAACTGAACTGCGCTCATTATTTTGAAAGAGATGATAGAATTTACAGCTTTGTCTTAAAAGGGGGAGATTCGGCGTTGAATAGAAATCATTAGCATTAGCGGTCACATTGCATTTGGTCTTTATTTTTAAATTGCTATTTTGTGTATGTAACATCTGTTTTGAGCTAGAAACCACACAGCTGACTCTATAAAGAAACAAACTCAGGTACCTCCCTGATGAAAGGAGGACATCCAAAATCGTTGAGTGTAGGAAGGAAGTGGAGTTTGCTGATGAAGAGCTGTGCATAGACTGAACCTGCCGGCACATCGAAACCTCTTCAGCCAATAATCCACACAGAGTCTCCACAGAGACCCACAACCACACAAAAGAACGGATCCTTCAGTCAGTAGACACATATAGCTCAGCGTGTGTGCAGTGCACTGTTTACACTCACGTGTGCATCAGCGCTGCGTCGTCCCCAGTTGGAAAATGCGTTGCTGGTTCCTCCCCTTCCTCTATGTGGCCAAGTTGGGCCCGTTGAGGCTGAGTCCATGTTGAGTGAACCATCCGGGCATGTAGTTGACTGCATGGTCGAGGTGTGTCACTGTGAACAAACAGCAATGAGACACAGCCTTTGTCTGGTACAAAACACCGGTCACTAACAACTGTCTGCATTCATACTTGTAAAATATATCAATATATGGGGAGACATTAACATGCACATCAGCAGAAGAGCTTCAATATGTCTAAGTGGAGACTATGATACACACACAGTATTTAATAGTATAACATATGAGAAAATCACATGGAAGCGTGTACATATTTAATGTGCTCAGTGCTTTAAACCCTCGTCTCTCTCACACACACACAGAGAGAGAGAGAGTCCTCTGATGAGCTTCCTTGGCCTGGTTTGTGTGAAAAAAAGAAAATCTCTGTTCAGACTTCTCTGACTTGTAGCTGTCGATAGCCGTGTGTTTGTACTGTCACATATTCCACAGAGATGCGGAGAACAATGGACGCCTTCAGCTCTTCTTCATACACACACACACACACACAGCTCAGACTTCATGCCCACAGCCCTGCGTGTCTCTTCACACCAACGTGTTTTAGGCCGTGCGAGGCGTTTCCACATGTGAAGTCAGTTTCAGCCACGTCTGCACTCGGCCTCTCGAACAGTGACACAGAGCAGCAGCTGCCTGGGCTCAATAATGAATGAATTGAGAATGATGACTTTTGAGGCTGTTGTGTTTCATGCTGCAGCTCCTGTCACAGCCACTGGGCGTCGGCTTGAAGACGCCAGCGTCTGTCATCATCTAACACTCACCAGCCACATGAACTGAAAGAGTTGTTCTCAATAGAGTGGGGGGGTATAAATGACTAAAATCCTCTGTCATGGGATGTGTGATTTTATCTTGTCATATCCATACATGCTATGATCTATCATACATTTATATTTATTGTGAAATGATGTCAGGGTTTGCTGATGTCAGCACACGCAGGGAGGAGCCACAGGCAGTGACGCACAGGCAGAGGAACAGGGAAGTCCAGGGACATCTGGTGGGCAGAGGGAGAATGGCAGGAGCATGGGGATGAGGGAGGGGGACACGGGGGTAAGGGGAGGAACCGAAAGATGAAGGCAGGACGTGGAGAGATGAGGATGAGGGAGGGGGCATGGGGATGGGGGAATGAAAATGGAGATGAGAGGAAGACGTGGAGATGGGGGGGTAGCATGGGGACTGCGGGAGAGCGACTGGGGATGAGGTGAGGGCATGGAGATGAGGGGAAGACATGGAGATGAGGGAGGGGGACTGGGGATGAGGGGATGAACATAAAGATGAGGGGAGGACATGGGGATGAGAGAGGGGTCCACCGGGATGAGGAGAGGAACATAGAGATGAGGTGAGGACATGGGGGTGAGGGAGGGGGGCATTGGGATGAGGGGAGGAACATAGAGATGATAGAGTGGGGAATGGGGAGGGGGGGTTGATCAAATACAAATGTCTGTTTTGTTATTTTTGTTATTCAGACCATCCTGCTCATTAACTGAGACGCTGCCAACAATGGCCTCACACAGTATAATGCAACAGAACATGGAGCCACCGTATCGAGGAAGCCGGGCTGCAAACAGTCCTCTTCTCCGCACAGACACATTCGTAGAGCTGCTGCTGCACAAAATCCTCAGTCTCAGTCTGCAGAGCTAATGTCAGGCTTCAGCACACATCAAGTCAGGATCCCTGTACGAAGTAATTGCTTGATGGCCGGCGTGGACAGGAGGAATTCTCACAGCAACCGATACGTCTCTCATGCTTATGGCAAAAAATATCTGACATCCTCTCCTGCAGGTGGACGTATTACAGAACCACAGCGTTATATTTCCTGAGGTATTTCAACATGAAGGGAACAGACGAGCTGCTGAGTTTGCAAGAACAAATCAAACATGGAAAATGGAGGATCAGAGAATAAAGACACGTCTCTACTAACAGCAGACATGGATCTGCTCTCAGTCGAAATAAATAGCAGCCAAATTGCATATGATTTTCTGTTAGCGCCCATTTTTTTTTTTTGTTGTTGTTTTATTCATGTCAATATTTGGAAGCTGTACAGGCCTTAAAAGACCCAAATGGGTCACATCAAAGTACAGATTCCAGATCAGCCAACCACTGACTGATCATCAGCCAATAATCACATGATTTCCCTGCAGAGCCAAACACGGAAACACACACATCACAAAGCGCCCCATATAGCTCATGTGTAGTTACTATTCATTTCACTTCTCTCCTCTTTCCTTTATTGGCAATTTTATTTGTATTAGCCCATTTTTACAAACAGTTTGTCTCAAAGGGCTTTACATAGCATCATAACAACATCCTCTGCCCTTAGACCCTCACATCATTATTCAAGCTTTATTCCTCTCTGTCCATCGTCCCTTTCCTCAAGATGAGAACACACCACACACTTCCCTGACCTCCAGCCACATGCTACTAATGGACCTTGATTTAACCTCATCACTCCGATCCAGGCTACATTTGAAGATATTTGAGTCATGTGGTATTTTCCATCTGTGCTCATACTGTATCGCTGTCCACATGTCTGATCAGACCGACGAGCCAAAGTCAACTTTATTTGCTGTAAATGTAAATCATCATGAGAATATTATGGACTAACAGACGTAGATGCAGCTGCACAGGGAGGAAGCGTTTGTCTGTGCGTGTGTGTTATTTCAGAAATACAGAGGATTTTACATCATCAAAAATATGACTGAGGGCTCTGAAAAAAAACTAATAAGTTGTTTTGGAAAAAAACTGTTTTGATACATAAAGAATCAGCTCTGATTGCATCATTAAAAATATTTTTTGTTTAACAAAGTCACACATGCGGCTTTGACAGCTTCTGATGAGAGAGCGGGTCAGCCGAGGTATTCATAGAGTAGTCATTAATGTGCGTACACATGGACCCAAACAGACACGCACGCACACGCACACAACGTACGTGCACACAAACCGAGCAACATCCTCCATCAGTTCCGTTACAAATGGTCTCATCAGGAGCCAGAATGAGCTGTGAGAGGAGGCTGTGAAGCAGACAGGAGGTTTCATTCCCTTACATTGTGGTGTGCTGGTCAGCTCGCAGAATACTAATGCTAAGCTGGAGAGGGCACAGGGCTGCCAGCCTGGGCAGAAAGCATGACCTTGGGCCTGTGGCTGTGTGGGAAAACAAGGTTTTGCTGTAAGGGATCAGAGTGCCCCCTGGCTGTGGAAGCAGGATCTGCCTGCAGAGCTGGAAATCTGCGACAGTGAGAGATGGCGAGAGGTGGGAAGTGTTTTATCCTTCCGTCATTAACTCAAGAGACAAGCCCCCTCCCCAGTAATCCCCACTTCACTCTCCCTCACTGTTTTTCCTCTTGTGCCTTGTGACTTCTCCCCCGAGTTCCTTCCCCACGTTGATTCTGCTCCTAACTCCTTATATCCTCCCTTAACACCTCTAACTAGGTCACAACAGGGACCTACAAAGCCCCGAGACCCCAAATTGGGGACCCCCTCTGCCACAATCAGTGGAGAATCCCTTTTCAGTAAATGATTGTGGACTGGACTGTTTTATGGGCCATACCACTTGTGAAGAATGGGGGAGGGATTAAGGGAAACAGGTACCTAACTGGATTTAACAGGGCAGAACTGGCTTGATCCACAGTGTGGGAGTGTGAGGGGGATATAGATAGAAAGTGCTCACATCACACATGAATAAAGATACTCGTGTAATAATACAAATGCTCATCATAATGATCATTTTATACACTAGTCGTCTGCAGTCAATGTGAATTTTATACAGGTCTTCACAGGGAAAATATGTAAAGCAGGATTTCAGAGGTTCCCTGGGATTTCACTGAACTCTCATTTGTCTATGGAGCTGAAGAGGCTGTGGAAAAGGGACAAGGCGAGTCTCTAACACAACCTATAGAAAGCAAGTGAGTCCATTTTGGGTTTTTGTATGATTCTAACATCTAGTCGACACAATATAAACATGGTGATCAAAATAACCGAAAATCACTTTGACTTGAACACCTCTTTAAAACATTTATTGTAGGACTATTGTTTTAAACTGTTCATTTTAGCTGGCTGTACCTAATGAATTGGCAAGAGTCCATCTCTCTGTTTTTGTATTTAGCAACAGAATCCAAAGCTGTGCTCACAGCAAGTGTTGGTGAAACAAGGCAAAGATGAATTACTGGTATTACTGATAAACAAATAATTAGCAATGAATTAATAAATGCAATAAATTAATTGTCTGATGGGGACAAGATATTTGACGGAGGAGTCATCTGTCATCGATCACATGATTCCCCCCAGTCAACGCTGTTGTACTTCCAGAGCCTCGGCTGCCTAGAAGAGAGCACTGGAGGATATCATCTGCCCAGATGTGGAGGTACACTAAACTAAACAGACATTTTGACCTGATGATGAAAATGCCTGAACCAAATTCCGCATAGTTGTATTATTATCATTTATGTATCCGTTCTCGTCTGAACCTGCACTGACTGACCAACTGACCAGTGTCACTAGTGCAGGCTGAAACAGGTGGATTACATTCAATTGTCATTCTAAACTGTTAAACTACCCTCTTTCTCCACACTACCCCCTGTGGCCTTATTGCAGCAGTAATATTGTAGTTGTATGGTACTGATAATTTTGTGTACTATTTTCTACAATCAAAAATACTTTTTGTCCTTTTGCAGTTTTTTTCTGTTTTACACAGTCACAGTCTGACCTTCATGTCTCCGCTTTGCCGACACACAAAACTCTGAGCTGTTGTTAAGTGGCTGCATCACTTATACCTGAAACACAATAATTATCCACCTATCCGTTATCTATACTGTTTATCTGTGCAGGGTCGTGAGGGGGCTGAAGAGAATTTAAAGTCAACAATTAAACTAAACCTGCATGTCTTTGGACTGTGGCAGGAAGCTGAATAGAAAGACATAGACATGGAAAGACCTCAGGCCCAGGGTTCAAACCTAGAAATATAAATAAGAAAAAAAAAAACTCATGATAATATTATGTATATTGAGATATTGAATCTTGGATGTTGAATCTTTATGAATAGAAAATTAGAGTGATGATACAAGTGGATAGATGGAGAAACTGTGCAGAGCCGGTCTGTGAGGCAGAGACTGATGAGCTTCCAGACTCCACAGACGTCCTGTTTGTTCATCAGTTGCTGTACAAAATGAAGAACCAAAATGCTGACATGAACCCTCCTGATTTACTCTGCCTTTGCCGCCCATCTGTGTGAGAGCAGGAGTCAGCTGGAAGCGTGAAGTCTCCACAGTGTTAGTGTGAACAGTCTGACAGAGCTCTGCCTTCTCACGGAGGCAGTCAGCTGCTCGTCGGACTCGGTGCAGTCCCACTGTTCGTTTGTGCTGCTGGTGTCTGCTTCCCTCTGAGCGCACGACAGATCGCAGGAGCTGTTCGCGGCCGAGATATGAAAACGTATCGTGAAGTGAATCCAACTTTCAAACTGTGAACTGTGTTTAAGCGAGGCTGCTCCATCAGCATAACAACCACATCAGCGCTAATATTACACTGAAGTCTGGGTAAATAATGCAACCAACCGCCACGGCCAGTGAGGATATTGTCCACCTTCTGCTTGTCCACTGTATTTTACATGTATCTCAGTGAAGCTCCACCTCATCTGACATTAGCATTTTGATGTAAACACAACATGACAGATGGACTATATCAACCTTGTTATTTGGTCTTCACTTTTATTACGTTATTTGATTTTTCATACCCTGTCATTTATTTCGGCTTTTACGCAGTTCAATGCTACGCTATTTTTATATTTTATCAGTTTATCTCTATCGCTCCATCTTTAGCTTTGCTTTCCAGTCTTTGCTCAGTGCAAGCTCATGAAAGCGTTTGCTCAGTTCCTGGTATTATTGTCTTTTTCTTATTGTTTTTATTTATAACTTAGTTTATTGCTCTGCATGTGAATGGTGATGGCGTGTGTGTGTGTGTGTGTGTGTGTGTGTGTGTGTGTGTGTGTGTGTTTGCAGGGGGGGGGGGATTGATTTTATTGTATTAGCACTTTGTGTTAGGTTGTTTGTATGAGAAGTGCTATACAAATCAAGTGTGATTGATTGATATTTCAGAGAGTTGAGGGTTTAAAATAAAGACTTATGCAGACCGGTGACCAAACAGCGTCGGGACACGGCTTCTTGTCATGTTGGATTTTGGGGGAAATCTGCAAGATTGCCCCATGGCATAAATGAGTGGTATGGAGCTGTTCTGTCGGTGTACAGCTTTTGGCAAAGCCGGATATTTCGAGCGTCTTGGCATGTTTCAAATGACTGTGATGGTGCACGTCTTTGTTGTAAAACATGACAATCTTGGCAGAAACTGATACGCTCAGTGTGTCAGTGTCAAGTTTGCCAGGAGGAAGAATTCTCTAATTTATTTGTTTATTTTGTCACAACACTTTCAGCGGACGCAAGGCAGCATTAGCATGTAGTCTATAGGGGATTGTATATGTGACCCTCTGATTTTGGTCTCAAACATCTGGCTCCGTTTAAACTAAACGCTTCACTATGTCCTCGATGTCCACTACGGTCATCGTACGGTCAGATAGATTCCGCCCTCGCCCAGTGTCTGCTGGGATTGGCTCCAGCCCTGATGGATGAGCTAAAAGATGCTAAAATGCTCATCAGTTGCTCATAGAACGATGTTGATGAATGTTGCTCAAATGAGATGGAAAGGTAATTTCCTTTATGTAGTCTGTGAAGCTTTTCAGTCATCCAGGTCGTAGTTCCCTGAGTTAAACCAAGGCAAATGGACTTGGTTGTAGATTCTTGAAGATTCTTTCACCTCGTCGGTTCAGAGCCGAGGATGAGGTGAAACTCAGAGTTCCTTTGTGAATGCTTTCTGCATGGACATGGTAGGAATATCATTCAATATCAGATAATTATCTAATAATAGATTATATTAGATTATTAGAAAGGGGTCCTAAGTTTGTATAATTTTAATATTAGAAGCTACAAAGTGGTTTCATTACAGTACTGCTTATTGCAAATTAATGGTTTAGTTTGATGACTTTTCAGTTACTAAAACTGATTTGAAAAGCACAGTTCAACGATAATAAAGACGTCATGCGGCGGTGTGGTTGACTACTGGATCTAGTGACAGTTAAATGTCCTGCACCTCCTGAAGCTATTAAACAGAGGAGGCTTTATCACAATATATTTATACTTTGTAGCTCAGCATGATCCTGATTACCACTGATAAAACAGTGGAGGAAATTTGTGCCTGATTAACTTTCGAAATTTTCAAAGTGTCTAATAGACAAGTAAAACAAGGCCTCATACTGGTTTTATATTTTCACCCCTTGGAGAGCAGAGATGACTGCATGTGCATGATTTTGTTGTCATTCTGCCGATCCACGGTGACATGGGAGATCAGAGGTTTGACACAATGAGAGGACACATTATGAGAGGGAATAATTTGGCACAGTCCCCAGAGCTGGCTCAGATATTTTCCATTTAACTGAGCGATGGTAAGTTTATGTAGGTGAACTGATGGGCTTCAGGAGGACAGACTGTGACCTCCCATCGAAGATCGTGAATCGTGCTGTTATTTGGCAGGAGGAGGTGCTACTGCAGTGATGAGCAGCTCCGCTTTCTACCAACTCCGCCAATATGCAAACGCTCTTTTTCCACATGACTGAAGAGCCAGAGCAGGGTGCGTGATTTTACCTGAGCCAGCTCCATCCGCAGTGAGTTGCGGTTAAGCTACAGCTCAGCTGCAGGAAGCTAAGAGGTGGACTTCTCAGCTCACGCTGTCTTGAGTATTTGGACAGGGAGATTGTGATTTGGCAGTGACCTTCAGGCAACAAAGACGCAGTTTGGATGAAAGGTTTAGGGCAGGACGTTTTCAGGTTTGGGAGAGCGGCAGGAAGAATGTGAAGCGAAGTGATTGTGTTAAAGGCTGTGGAAAAATAACAGTGTGCGAGGACAAGGAGCCTTTGTGGTTGACCTTCACTGTGGCTTCATTAAGACAGTGACACACTACACTGGCCCTCCTAAACACCAGGCCCAAGATGTGATGGGGTTGCAGCACAGCAGGCACTGTTGAAAGATTACTATTTTTGTTTGTGTGTGGTTTACGTGTTGTCCAGTCTCCCTGGATGTAGACCCTCCTTTCTGACCCATCTGTGCATCAAGGGTTAAGGACATAGACCGTAAATAAAGATGGATGTGCCATTGTGTGGTGACGTTAACCACAGAATTGTGAAGAAGCTCAGAGTGGGCTGCTCGGCTGTTGCCATCTTGGTAGTGCCTCTCTCCACCCAAGTCCCAGCTCATCCAAAAATGGGTAAAGAGGTGGGACTGACTCCCTGATGGAGCCAGGCTCTTGTGGTCTGTAGAGGAACTGCAGGTTTTAGCTCTTCAGCGTTGGCTTCATCTTTCACACCCTGAGGTCGATAAGAATGGTTAAGAATGAAATCCGCCTCCCTTAAAGTGACTTACACCATCCATATTTCATATGAACCTTTGTTTGAAAGGCTTTAAAGTTTGTTTTTTGTGAGGGTTGAAAAAAAGAATACATTTTTTGGCAGAGTGCAATTTCAGTTAAAAAGACATAAAATACAAAAAAAATGATGATGTGATGTTTTTTGGTTTTGTACCAAACAAACATCACAAACACACAATCCTTTGACTAAAAAATCTGATTTGTAGGGTGGGACCTCTCTGTTGCACAACAATGCTTAGGATGTTAACAATGCTAAACACATGACACATTTTACCTTTGTCAAAAAAAAAAAAAAAAAATTAATTACATATTGTAATTGATCGCTGATATTCCGATTAATTGTGAAGCCCTGACTTTTGTTGACGTAGGAGGACTGATTTTGGATCGTGTGTTTGTTGTTGTCCAGGAGGCCGTCATTTCTCCCGTCTCCCCTGACGTTCTGTACCTGTTTCGAGTCCAGGCCGTCTGCATGAATGACATGCGCAGTGACTTCAGCCAGAGCATGCTCTTCAGAGGTAACACAAATATGCACACACACACACACACACACACACACACACACACACACACACACACACACACACCCACTGGTAAACTGCTGCTACATTATCTCTGTATGTTATCATAACTGTCAATATGCCATTGGACTGTGTTCTTTCAGCATCCCCTGTGTATTGCCTGATATTGTGTAACTGTAGAATCTGACAGCCAAGGATTCCTTTGATCATGATATCAGAAAATCTTTGATATTCCGGTTATTTATGTGAGCTCGTATCAATAGCTGCAGGCTAAAGGAGGAATAGCAGAGGGAATGAAAGAAATAGGCCGAGCAATCTCTCTCAGTTCATCTAAATACGTTCAGTTTACGAGGCCGCTTCATTAAGTATTCAGGACCTTGACTTTACATTATGTCATGTTATGATTAATGTGCTTATAAAGCACGAATGGATGTATTAGACACACCCCCTTAAGTGCAGCATTGTCTGATTGACTCTGCTGTGTTTCACTGTGGGTGCCACCTGTTTTTCTTTTTGTTTTTTCTCTGCAGCAAACACCACCAGGATCTTCGAGGGGACGAGGATTGTGAAGACTGGAATGGTGAGCTGAGGGAGAATCACCATTATTGTCTTTTCGCGCTTCATCCAGCAGAGAGCAGTGTCTGTATTAGCATCACCCCTCCCTTTGCTGTGGACAGGGATGGAAATCAAAGTCGTGGTTCACGTAGACCCGGATTTTAATAGTAACTGCATATGTGTGCATATTTTGTAGGGCAGATACGTCAAAACCCACATTCCTTTGTGCTTTTCTGACATTATAACACAGCTTTAGGGCACCGTCATCACACATAAATCTATGCACAAACATTTTCAAATAAAATTTTTATGGCTTAACCTTCTTTTATTTTGGCAAAAGGCTCCACCTCAAATTAAAGTGATAAGGCCACATAATGCTATTGTTAGCTGTTATTTCTATGAATGGTTCTCAACCTTTTCGACCATTGGTCTTTGTCTTTGTGTGTTTCAATGGAACAGTAAATAACAGAAATGTGTGACAGCATCTGGTGACCCTATAGCCATCACAGAAAAACATCCTATTAATAAATCATCATTAATTAATCATCACAGTCAAACTCAAATTCTGACTAGCTGCTCCTTTCTTTCTCAGCCGACAGTCTCTCCAGCCTCCTCAGCTGACATGGCTCCCATTTCCTCTGGCTCATCTACCTGGACTTCCTCAGGTATCCCCTTCTCCTTCGTTTCCATGGCAACAGGCATCGGGCCATCCTCCAGCGGCAGTCAGGCAACCGTGGCATCCGTGGTGACGAGCACTTTACTGGCCGGGCTGGGCTTCAGCGGCGGCGTCATCTCCTCCTTTCCCAGCTCCGTCTGGCCGAGCCGAGCGCCGACCCACAATCCCGCCTCCATGCGCCAGACCACCAAACCCACAGAGCCCACCAAAGACGCCACCGCCTCTGCCTCTGCTGTCGCAGCGGCTGCAGCCAAAGACACTGGTGAAGCTGGGGGCGAGGACAGGGAGAGCAGCAAGGGTGAAGGAGAGGATGGAGAGAGAGGAGAAGATAAGGATGAAGAGGAGGAGGAAGAGGATGAGAAAGGGGAAAAGAAGGGGAGGAAAAGACGTGTGGGCAAATCAGGGAGGAAAGACACCAGCACAGCAGTGAATGAGCCGCCCAGCGAGACGCCAGACTCCAACGCAAAGGAGAAAAAACAGACTGAACCAGATCCAACTAAAGTGACGCCTGGTGTAGAGGACCAACTGCAGGTGTATACCCATAATCCACCTGACTCCAACACTTCCACCGCCCCAGAGGCAGCCAATGACACAGCAGCATTCCCTGCAGTGACACTCAGGCCCAGCACAGGGAGGGACAGGAAGCAATGGCCTTTCTCCATCCACAATGGTGAGTCAGCTAAAGCTTCAGCTTCATGGAAACATCAGCGTTGATACTTTATAGAGACGTGTTGGTGTAATCCTCACAATTCCTTCCTAGATGATGGTGACATAAAATAAAATAAAATAATAGGTAATCGTCCACAGCAAGCATTCAGAAAGACCTTGGGAGTGCTGGTTTCTCTGACAGGTGGCTCCTTTAACGCTCTTTAGACAGACTGTCCTAATGAAGCCTTACAATGAAAACCAGCTGCTGAATGTTTATGACTCCCCAGGCGCTCCTGAACGGCCTCCAGACATGCCATCACACAGACAGAATGGTCATTTCTCTAAGTGTCGGATGGAGTTAAATCACCTTTACTGATTTACTGAAATCTCCTTTTCCACTCACCTCAGCGCGGTAAAGCAGCGATACTGCAAATAAATAAAGTCATCATATCACTGATGTGACACAGAGTCATAAACTTCATTCGGCGATGTTTCCGAGAGTGAGAGGACGTTCAGATTCCACCGTTGCTGCCCAGAACGATGCAGAAGACTGTCTGCGTTATCTCCTGCAAGTGTGGAGGTTTGTCTTCAAAAAGATTGCAAAATCTGTAAAATAACCACCACATAAAATCCAACAGCTTAGAGTTTATCAATTTAAGTGCTGTTTTCAAGCATGGACAAAATGGAGTTGGATGACAGACAGTCGTTAGTTGTTAGTTTTAGTTAATAGCTGTATTTGGTGTGTAGGTTGGTGTCATACAACATGAAGTCACCCATTGGTTTGTGAACTGCAGTTTTGAAGCCTTGACTGTCGCCATCTTGGCTTTTTGAAACCGGAAGAAGCCATATTTGGAGAAGGTGGAGCTGAGGAGGAGTGAGGCGTCAGGCAGGTCGCCATTAGTGGCACAGTCAATCACACGGTAGCCACGCCCTAATGCATAGGGCCATCATTTAAAGAAATTAAAATCATATTGTATTGAAGAAGGCTTGAGCCTGAGACCATAGACTCATTTAAAAACATTTAAATTTAAATCAAGGGAGAAGTGGGGACATTTTCACATAGATTCAATATAATCATCCAGTGGAGTCGCCCCCTGATGGTCATTAGATAGATGGAAGGTTTAAGGCTCTTTAGCGCTGGCTTCACTTTTCAGACCCAGAGTCTACGTCCACTTTAATAAACAGTCTACTGTGGTACTGGTTCTTGCATCAAGGCCTTTACTGTATTGTTAGCAGAGTTCCAGCAGAAGCTGAGAGCAGACATCCCCCATGCACCCACCAACCCCTCCAAGACTTTCAGCAGGGCACTACGTTAGCGAGCAAGCACCATGGGACATCAATTCAATTTCAAGTGCTTTGAAACACAGTCGAGACAAGAAATTATTATGAACAAAAGTCATTTTCTGATATTCCCAAGAAGTGCCTCCCAGTCTCTTTGTCAAAGCACATTTAGCACATTTTATTCTGTTGCTGGAGGGACTCGAGGGCAAATGCTTAAAAGTTGTAGCATAACTTTGTAAAAGTGGTTACTGCGCACATCCCGAGCCGAGCTTCTGTTGCTGGAAAGTGTTTTTATTCTGAGTGCAGTGCTTCAGAAAGCATAGAGGCTTATAAGCCTATAAACTACAAACAACTACAAATCTCAGATTTCGAATAGATCTCAGTGCGGGTAACAACAAAATATAGATCAAAAACATGCTTTTACAGGTCAAGTCATATAGAGTTGTGTGGTGTATTTATTTCAAAATTTAGACAACTTTGATTTGATGTGCCTTCAACTCACTGTGGGTTATTTCTACAGCAAAACAAACAGGATGTACACACAGCAGGGGAGGCGGGGTAGAAAACGTTAGCAAAGATCATACACGGACATCCTCACTATTCTGAAATAAAGCAGCTAAAGTCAAGTTCGAGGTAAATTTGTATGAGGCACACATGTCTCGCATCAACCACACACCTTTGATAGATATCTGTCAGCTCCGGCAGCCGACATGATGACAGATTACAGCTGACGGCAATGATAATGCTAACACGGACCACACCACGCCGCTTCCAAGGCAGAGAGGAATGAGCATCAACGGACAGCACAGAATCCCCCCAGCCCTCAAGTGAAGTTAGCATAGAGTCGCTAATGGCCTGTAACGTCAGGGTGTGCATGAAAACCCCGCTCTTTGCTCAGAATGTACCACACGCTGCGAATGTGAAGAGGCAGAGCTTCACTCCTGACAAACAGGAGACACAAGGAGGAGGAAAAAAAGCCTCAGCTCTGAGGGTGCTAAAGAAAGATTCTAGTTCAACCCTGACAACTTTCAGGCCAGTTAAAAGGTGATCAGTTAAAACTACCAGCGCAACGGACACAACAGGCAAGTGTTAAGCTTTACTAAAATGTCGTCACCAAGACTGAGACTTGTGCGATGACATCTGGACAGCGTTCAAATGTATGCGCGGTAGGAGCAATGTCACACGAAGAGCACCCTTTATTGTCTCGCAGTCTTTTCCCCACATTTCATTGAGAATAGATAACTGGGTGAATTGGGGGAATGATTTATCATTTTGAGACACCGGTTCGATTCCAGGTCAGCTGGCCTCTCTGCTGTTTTGTAACTAACTTACTTAACTAAGACGATTCGATTTGCAACGGTCTGAAAAAGGTTGGATCACTTGTTTGATGCAATGATCTAAAGCGCTTATTTGCAAGGATGAAGCGTCTGTTATGATCTCCCGAAAACACATGCACGAAAAACTGTATTAAATAAAGTTAAATCAGGTCGAACCTTGCAAGATGAAAATATGAAGGTTGTAAATGCAATGCCGGACCAAACCACCTCATACAAAGCAGTCAATAATAATTCTACCTTACATCAATAACAAAATGTCAATAATGTAATAAAAGTAGGACAGTCTGAAAGGGGCCATTTGCTTTGTATGGTTTCACTCCCGTAAAGGATCTGAACGCTTCCCTCAGCACTGTGACGCTACGAACGTGTTTGTTACCTCAGCGATGTTGTGGAAGGGGTGCGATAGCGGGAAGCCGAGGCAGGTGACACACACTGTCTCTGTGGCCACACACAGCGGGGACCCTGACTCAGCAGCCCGTGGAAATAGTTTGCCGGAGCTACAGCCGCAGAAGTGGAAACAGAAAGAACCCCTCTGTTTATCTCCACATTTTCTGTCCTGCACCCCTCCATCCTTCCCTCCCTTCCCTCTGCCCGTCAAACTTTGCCCCTTTTTTCTTTCTTACTTTTCATGTTATTTTTCTGTACTGTCTCTATCTCTTCTTTTAGTCCATCTTCCCTTCTGCCCCAGAAACCCCCCCCAACCCCTCCCTTTTCCCAGTCCTCCTCCACCACCCCCTCATCCTCTCTGCCTCTCCCCTCCTTGCTCTGATCTGAGTGCTGGCCTACTTTCAGACACGGCGAAAGGAGATGAGGCTTGGAGGCCAGATTCAGCTGCAGGGGAGAAAAAAAAGCCTCTGCTCCATTTATAGTTACGTGTGTGTGCGTGGTGTGTGTCTGATATGTATGCACATTAGTGTGTGTGTGTGTGTGTGTGTGTTATCTATTTGCATGCTGCTGGTGAGGGTTTTTTTGTTGTATTTTGGCAGACTGCCATAATCATAAGACAAAAGCAGGAGGAAAAGAGAAGGGAAAGAGGCAGAGTGTAGTGTACACTGTGCGTGTGTGTGCGTGTGTGTGTGTGGATATGAGGGAGGAGATGCAGAGTTAGTGGGGATGCGAGCCAGCTGTGGTGCAGTGCAGGGGCCCGGCCTGATGTAATGTTCGGCTCCAGGCAAAGCTGCAGATTGAAGGCCATGGGGGCCGGCGGCGGCTCCAGCAACGTCACGGCTGCAGAAGCTGAACTGGGTAGGTGGTGGTGGTGGTGGTGGTGGTGGTTGTTATTAAGCGACCTAGAGGAAAATTGGATTTAACAAATGGCTCAACTTATCCGGAGCCATGTGTTGTTTTGATGCTGTAATCTGGCTGCATTTATTCAAACAGAGTGCATAGCGTGCAGAGCTCAGGACAGGGAACTGGTCGAGCAGTCTGTACTAATCTGTCTCTGTTTATGTGATGGTTTGTCTTTGCTGCTGCACTTTGACGAAGTTAAAGGAACAACCTAAAGGCTTGTTTGTTGTCTTACCCAGCAGCAGACACTGAGCTGTTTCATCCCTGCGTGTGTCCTGTCCAGTGACACATTGGCTCCACGTGTTTAGCCTAGCTTAGAAAATAAGCCTTGTGCCAGTGTACGCTGGACTGAACATGAACAGGAAATGAAACATGACATGTTGCAGCAGATGTCAATCACACTCTGGAACATTCATCCCAATGTGAAATTAGGAATCCTAATGTGGAGAAAGCAAAATGTCCACCGGTTGTTGGCTCCTCATTTCCTTTGTGAGTCGCATTGTGGATGAGCTCATCATTTATTCTTACATTTCAGAAAATGCTTTATCAGTATCACTGGTTTGACCAATTAGAGGCATGTTGCCAGGAGTAAGAATGGGGATGTGTTTTTCCTACACACAGTAGCTAGGTATAGATATATACCTGAATAACTACAGAAAATGACAACAAGCTTGGATGAGTTTAATGCAGTTCCACAGGCTTGATAACATTTTCTCAAGGACGCACACGGGAGAGCTGTGGACGCCACACACGCCTTTCTTTTCTGGAGAAGCACACGCGCAGTTGGCGTGCTTGGAGCACAGTGACCACACAGACACGACATGTTTGTGGGTACAGGAATGTCTGCGGACCCCAGCACACTGCCAGATTCAAATTACAAAACTAACCTAAGTAGTTAACAAGTGCTACCGCAGCTTCTGTGTTGACTGATAATGCTTGACTCGGGCCAAGAACTAAACAAAAAGTCGTGATGAATCATAAATAAATGATAATTCAGTCTGATTATGCGAGAACACCAAAACAACTCTAAAGCAGTCAGAGGACACTTCCAGACTATTCATTTAATGAAGCTGGGGTGAGGGTCCATGGGATATAATCTGTGCCCTGTTGTCATGCACAGCAGCTTTGCGGTTTTGCCAGCCCGTGGCTCTTCTCACACTCACATACCAGCCAATGCAGCTGTAGAAAAGCTCTGATGATGGAGAGGAGTTGTGCTCTGGTTGATTATCATCACATATTTGCAGATTTGTTCAAACAAAATTGAAGGTTCTGTGCAGGATGTTATTGATTTTCAACACTGATTTTTTCAAGCATTGTAGTTAGTTAATATTTGTATTTTATACACTATATACACTATATTGATCAGCAACACACAATGATAGAGCATTCTTCAACTTCCATGTAAAATGGAATGTTTTAGTGTCTTGTTACTTTGTGAGTCTGTGATATCGGAATTTCATTTGGAAGTGATGAGAGAATGAATTTACTGGATCTGGTAACACTTCTACTGACTTTGATTTCTTGTCTTTTCAACCTGAGAACAAACAGAGATAAGTGGTCCTTCATCCTTAATTAATTAATTCATTTCTCCATCTTTTTTTTTCTTCCAGACCCCGATGCGGTGACCAATCTGACCGGCCAGGCAAGGCCTGGGTCTGGGGCAGGGTTGGGCCGTGTGGAGTGGCTGGTACCTTTGGTGGTGGTCTCAGCTGTGACCTTGCTCTGCCTCATCCTCTTGCTGGCTGTGCTTGTCTACTGGAGGTGGGTACAACAGCATAATACCTCATGAGCTACTGTTTGGTTGGTGGCGTCCAGGAGACTGGAGGGGGGGAGTTCAGCGGTTGCCTGTTTGATGCATTTGTTCCTTCTCAAAGATGGACAGGGAAAAATGCATCATTACCATGTTTGGTACATTAGAGATTCTGTTCTCCGAAGCATTCATGTTTTGGTCAATGCGTTGATGCATTGACTGATGGTGCATCTCAGAAATTCTAACCTGGAGAACTACCATACATTTATTTACACTTGACTGCGGCGGAAGCCATTTTCATTTTCTATAACTAACTACGGATTTACAAATCAAAACAGGCAACTTTTCTATGACATGAAATTACATTTAGCACAGGGATGTAACAATACCAGAAATCTGTTATGAAAACCAGCTAAAGCAGCTAGCATTATCTTAAACAAGCTAACATTCATTCTGTTGAGCAGTGTGTGTGTGGGAGCGCTGATACAGCAGACATCAGCTGTCACGTGTTCAGTAACGGTAACATATTGTTCATATATAGTGACCAGCTGGGCCTCTCTCAGCCTGAACCCTGTACAGATGTGCAGTCTGTCTCTGAGCTGCTCACATCAGTCTGAGCTGTTTCCTCCTGTGGCTCCGTTCATACACTGACTTCTGCTCCGCTACAACTCTCTGATGATCTGAGAGGAGATACTAAATATCACCAGACAGCAGTCACGGTGTGTTATTTTTTTCTCTTCAAGTCTTAATGGACCCGAGGCCTGTACCACCAAGCAGGATTTGAGGTTATCGAGATTACCTCAGGTTAAACTGTGGGTTTTACAGTTGCTGGTTCACTTCGTTCCTAAATCGCCATGGTTACTGATGCTGAACTCCTAACCTGCTCGGGGGCAGGTTAACTTCAGAGGATCAGATCAAAAGCTGTCAACAGCCAAACTGCTGACCAGTCAGACACCCGGAAAGAGTCCGAATTGAGCAAAAATGAGCAGTAGATGTTAAAACAAGTCAGTGGATTCGTTTTGCTGTTTGAGTCTTTCCATGTGTGGGATGTTTGCTGAAAAGTTGCAAAAATTTACCCTTCATTTCAAGAATGTTTGTGGAAGGTTATTTTTGTGCACTTTTGAAAACCTTTAAGGAGCGATCAGGAAGGTCACCTGCTCACTTGGATAATAAATATTATAGCTTCATTTCAACTGAACACAGATTCTTTCATCCCACTGGATTATTGACAGTGATGTAGCTTTTACTCTTCTTCATCATCAGTGCAGCTCAGAATAACATGAGGAGACTTTATGGCGAGGTTAACGTTAGGTTGGGTGGAGCCAGGGTCATGAAAAGATATCCTGGGTGTGTTGAATCTGCTTCATAATACAGACCTGCTGCTGTCACCCCACATGTTGTTGTTGTTATCGTGTACTGTGCCTGACTAATTCTTCTCTTCCAGTTTGATGTCAGATCAGAACAGTTGTAGTGTTATTATACCGCTGTCATCAGTCCTGAAGAAGTCACATGTCCAGTACTTACAGCATCTACAGCGCCTGCAGTCCCTTCAGTATCTACGCTACTGTAGAAAAACAGGTGTCATCGCATTTGTGGAAAGTTTGCGTTTGTATGGGGACTTGCGATCAGACTTAGATCCATCCAAGCATCGGGGCCACTTTTATCTCACGAGAGAACCTCGGACTGGCTTTAGTCCAGTCTCCGTAATGTCATAAGCTTCGCCTGTTACTCATTATTACCCAAAAATAAAAAGAACCAACCTCTATACACTGGTAAAGTCTACTTGTGTGATTAGAAGATCAGCTGATCACTGTGATGAATTATTTGTTGTAGATCTCAGACTCCGAGCTGCAGCGTACCCATAATACACTGCAGGGGATGTCACCACCAACTGATTATTTTACTCAGCATATCAAGGCAATAAGAGGAACAATTCATCAACGTGATTAGAGTCACAGTGAGGGTTTTTAGCCTGGGTAGCCAGGGGCACACATGACATACAGAGAGGTGAGCACAGGACGACAACTCACTCAAGTGTAAGACAACACTTTATAAAGATGACATGACAACATATTTCCTCCACAGCTGAGGGACATTTTACATTTTCAGATCTTTGATCTGAACTGTTCCTCTGAAATGGTTCCCTTTGAATATGAGTTCGTAGCATGTCGTGGTTGGTTTGTTCTCTTTATTATAATGACCATGACCATATGAACCATGTCTGCTGTGTGTTAATGTTTTGAGTCGTGCAGATGTGTTTTCTTCTTCTAACAAAAGATATTGTGACGTTGGCTGCCAGTTAGTGTACAGCCTAGTGTCCTAGCACCTTGTATAGACACCCATACATTATACAATGGACAATGGCAACGCTGTATTGCCTGTAGCCACTTCCTGTTTGATCTACCCATCAGTTGCTGTTGTCTTCTGTTGCTACACTGGGAAAATCAAGCATCAGATGGTGATTATATAACCAGTGATAAGTGGCTAAATCATGTTAGACAACAGCAGCATGGTCCTTTATTGAAATCTGGAACACGCACCAAATCATTGGTGGCATGTGAAGAAAGACAGAACGTGATAATAAGTAGCTCTGACACAATAATCACATGGTGTTAAACTCGGTGCCTGACACACACCAAACTCCATTACTGCGCCGCATTTTACATATTACATGAGCTCTGCTGAAACCAGAATCTGGTTTGGGGGGGGTCTGTGTTGAGAATGCTGTTGGTGTGCAAGTGCTGAGAAAATGTCCACAACCCTCTCACACACTTACTCACACACAGAGGCCTGGCAACAGGTGCTGGGGGCGTGTTTGGGTATTTAATCCTATTGTGGAGCAAAGCTTAGGTCACAACCCCGTGTTCAGCACAGACTCCACTCCCACTGCTTTCTTATTGGCAGCAGATGGTGCCGCCCACAAACAGCCAACAAACTGTTGCTCTGCTGCGTTCAGGCCTCAGGGGAAAATCTGAGCTTCATAAAAATAAATAATAATAATAATAATACTGACAGTAACTAATGTTAGGAAGCATGTTGGACCAGATTCAGGATATTTCAGTGTTACATTGGAATAGTATTCAACTTGACTGTTGGCTGGAAGTCTTTTGCTTGCAGGGGACCCATGTAAGGAAGAGTCTTGTTGTTGTTGTCTTGGTTGTGACAGTGTATCATTAACAAGTCAAGTCAAAGGATGATCGATCCTGTCATTTCTCTGTCAGCCTTGTGGTTTGAATGCATCATGACACCACCAGGAAGTGACATGGGCCTGACCTGTATGTGTGTGTATGTATGAGTGTGTGTGTGCATTGGTGTCACAGAGTGGGGACAGCCCCCTTCATGCCTTGTTAGGAAAGCCCTCCCCCTGCCTTCCCTCCTTCTGTCCCACCGTCTCTGCTGTGGCTCAGTTCAGGTCGGCGGCAGCATGTGGCAGCCCGTCTGCTCCCTCTCCTCTGCTCGCTCACCAGGATGAACGCCCTCTGCTCTCTGCTCTGTATCAAATACAGGTAGGGAGGGTCTGGACGCGCGCACACACACACACACACACACACACACACAGAGGGAAGTGTTGAGTAGCTGTTGTCACTGGAGGCTGTAAACGGTTGATAAGGGTCAGTGGTTGAACACACCACCAGTGAATTTAGTTTTATTTAGTTGTTGAATGTAGCTCAGGCCGTGTGCCAGTCCTTTTCACAAACCAATGAAGTGTCGGTCACCATGTGTGTGTTGTTTTTTTTTTTTTGTTTTTTTTTTATTTTCAAGTGGGCAAACAAATACGAGCGTACCCTTTTCATCAGCTGGTGTAAAGTTACATGAAAGTCCTCAAGGAACAAAATAATGCTGTGTTTCTGGGAAATCAAAACACTGCTACTTGACTCTAAAAAACAAGTGTCACAGTCTGCAGTGATCTTTTCTCTTTCAGCAAGTTTTTTTTTTTTTTTTTTTTTTTTTTTTTCCTGTGGCTTGTTGGCTGGGTGGCATTGTGGCACAGTGGTTAGCACTGTCGCCACACAACAAGAAAGTTCTGGGTTTGAACCCTGGGCCTAGGGCCCTTTTTGCGTGGAGTTTGCACGTTCTCCTTGCGTGGGTTCCCTCCGAGTACTCCAGCTTCCTCAATTGGTGTCTCTAAAATTGTCCATGGATGGTCGTATGTCTCCATGTCTTGAGGGAGTGGCTGGGAGTGGTTCACGCAGATAAGCGGTATAGATAAGGGATGGATGGATCTTCTTGGTGAAATGGAGGTATAGTAACACAGCGCTGCAGGGATGATGTAGGCCAACCTGGATGTTAGCGTCGACCTCCACTAACAGCCAATAGGATTCCTCCATTGTCTTTTGGATGGTTCCAGAAAATCTCCGTGTAGTTTGATCAGCTCTGACCTCTTCCACACAAGCTTTTCCTCTGACAGAGTTAGTTACAGTTTGTAGAGACACAACCAGGCTGTAAAGGTGGACCTGAGAGGAGATCGGCTTCATGTTCAACATGATGGCATGTGACAGTGTCTAAATTTCCAAGTGTCTCATTTAGACAAGTGTCTAAATGAGACTGCAGCTGGCCTTTTTATATAGAGGAGGAGCTTTAAGAAATCCTAATGGAAAGCCTAAGGACTTTACTTACATAAATACCCCTGTCCAGTTGGTTACATCAGTAAAAACCCCAGCCAACTCACCAGTCCCGCTGAAAACACCCAGAGACCAGAAAATACCCAGGTTTTAGGACTCCAGCAGAACTCTGGAGAAGAGACATTTAGATGTTTGTGAGAATGTCTCTTATGGGCAAACTTTTCCTGCCAGCTCGTTGTTGTGTGTTGTTTTGTATTCTGTACTCCTCTACTACATCATATGATGGACAGGCTGTAAAGGGGCTGTAGGGGTTTTCGTGTTCAACGTGATGTCTTTAAACGTCCCTGCCAACCTCTGTGGTCTCATTTACACACTTGTTAGCAACCAAGAAATCAGCCTACCGACTTTACTGACGTAAATACCCCAGCCAAGTAACCAGTCCCATTCAAAACACCCAGAGACTTTAGGACCGGGTTTTAGGACTCATTCCTGCAGAACTGTGTCGTCTTTTTATGGGCTGACAGCTTGTAGTTGTGTTTCGTCTTCGGTTCCCACCTCCTACATCATGTGATAGGCTGGGGGCTGTAAAGGTGGATTGGTGAGTAGATCGGTTTTCATGTTCAACGTGACGATGTTTAACGTCCCCGACAACCTCTGTGGTCGCACTTGTCAGCAAACGGCCTTTTTTAACAGACGGAGAAGCTTCAGGAAATGAGCTGGAGGACTCAAGGACTCATGCTGAAGGCTATTGACTGACGTAGTTTATGTTGAAGAATAAAAAGTAAAAATGTCTTGAGCTTGTGTTAACACAGATCTTATTTCAGCCATCCAGCAAAACCACATTCAGAAAACAGAGAGTACAGGACAATGAGTCAGAAGAGGAAGTGACTCCCTTAGACCTCTATAATGGGTATGGGCAACACACTGGTGCTCTGCTGTCCTGTAATGTGTATTTTAAAGTCAGGTGTCATTCAACACAGCTTCATCCCTAAGTAATTAAACAAGTGGTTTGCTTTTGCTTTCAAGAATCACTCAGATGATGGGTTTCTGATCCTACACCCCCCCCCCCC
>CM076649.1:21539015-21589775 GCA_038496675.1 Rachycentron canadum | reverse complement strand
CCCCCCCGCCCCCCCTTTGGCGGCACAGCATGTCCATGTCCATGAAGTCCTCATACTATAAATGAACGTGAAGAAAATCAGCTCACGTGAGCTTTTTTATCATCAGGATGACAACAGGGCTCCACACTTTCTCAGAGCTATAATGTCACACTCCAACAACAACATTTATTTGTGGTGTTTCCATTTTGGTTTATGAACAACACAGAACATCCACCCAGATGCTGTAGTCAAAACATGATTATAGTGTTGTAACTGGGCAGCTGAAGAATGTTTCTGAAAGACTTTCAAAATAAAGTCCTCTCCCTGAAGTGCAGTGAAGTGCACAATCAAGCATCAATTAAATCCCAAAGTCTCTTTCCAGAACTGGTTCAGTTTCAACAGATATTTTGTCTGGTTTGGGTGGGAACAGAAAGTTGAAGTCTTTATTTAAAGACAGAGAGCCTAGCTGCTGCCTGACAGGTGGATGTAGATGTAGCTGGTCTACGTCTCTTTCATGTTCTCTGTCTCTGGATTTTTTTTCCTTCTGAGTGTGTTTTCAGCGAGAGGGAAGTGACACCTCTTCATCTTCCTCCTGCTCTATTTGAACTCCAGTTTGTCTCTAAATGCCTGATGTAGATCTCCATTCAAAGCAGTTTGATGTAAAACATCACACATGTGAACTGTCACCGTCTCAGACTAAAAACACAACAGGAGAGCTGCTCATATGTCTGCTGCTCAACGCCTCCCTGTCTGACAGCTTCTACACACAGTATATGTAACTTCAAACACATCTGTAGTGCATGTGTGTGTGCATGTGTGTGTGTGTGTGTGTGTGTGGTTGTGTGTGTGTGTGTGTGTGTGTGTGTGTGTGTGTGTGTGTGTGTGTGTGTGTGTGTGTGTGTGTGCGTGAGAGCTACAGTACATGTAGTGCTTTGACATTTGACAAAACCAGGGGGTACAAGCTTAAAAGACTGTGGTACATGTGCTGAATACATAATTGTGTGTGTGTGTGTGTGTGTGTGTGTGTGTGTGTGTGTGTGTGTGTAGTTCAAAGTCCATTTCTGCCATCTGATTGCTGACTATTGCTATGATGAAATCTGTATTCTCTCTCTCTCTCTCTCTTTCTTTCTGTGTGCTGTGTAGGTGTGGGCGCATGAGGGCGTGTCTTAGATAGGTGTGTGTCTGTCAGGCTGAACCAGCCCCCTACACAAACAGGATTGATGCTTTGTTTAGTCCAAGACGTGATCCGGCCTCCATGACAAAAATAGTTCTCTTGGTTCTGTCCTCCTGAACGATCAATGAGTGTTTTCAGATCCTTGTCATCAGTGTTTGCAGAACCTTTTCACAGATTATTAAGTGCTGATTTTTTGTGCTCTGCCATCCCTGTGGTCAAGGCTTTGTTAAGTTTAGGCAACAAACAATTATGAAAAGATGGTGGACATGGGTAAAAAAAAACCTTGATGGTTCCTAGTTTAAATCATAATCCTTTCTTTCCCAACGGCAGTGGGAGAATATAAGCAGGTCATTTTCAGATCACACACCAGACTGTTTCTTTCTCTTTGGTCCACTTTATATGATGGATTGTCTGGTGACAAATGGCTGCTGAACTGTGGCATCGACTGCTGCTGAGACCCAGGTTCAATTTCTCCCACACAGTCATGTTTGTGAGTGGGAAGCCTGTGAGGGATCAGGTCTTTGTTCCTGCACTTGTTGGTCCAGACACTTTGTACAAACAACAAACCTCATCAATAAAAAGTCACAATATCATCAACAGGCACTGAAAAAAGACCACAAGAGCAGAATCATTTAACCACAGGTGGAATGTCTGAGCACATTACAGCAGGAAAAGGTTTTTCTTGAAGACATGACCTCATGTGCATCATTGTTTACACAGTGGAGTTAGCATCAAGCTTTAACTACAACGGTAGTAACACCTAGTAAACAACAATGGATACGTTGATACTGAAGACCCCAAATTATCTCCTACACATTGCATTTCTATACAATGAACAGCGACAGCATGCACAGTTTTTCGAGAACGAGCTGGATTTTGTTGCCTAAACCACAGACGCGACTATGGATGTGGACCTGGTCTCCAAGTTTATACGTCTTCCATCCACCCAAACTCCACCTAGTGACTCTGCTGAGCATATTTGTGAAATACCTTCACGGTCGGTGAATTGTGTTTCCTACAATGCAGCGTTCGAGGTGGGCCAGTATGCACTGGTATGCAGGACCTTTAACTGTTACTTTACCTTGACGGCATGTCGTATTAATTACCCAGAGGGCACCACGTGATTCACACGTTCACCTCCTGAGAAATCAAGTTAACCCACTTACCAGAGGTTATTTGAAGTGAATTAACCAGCGATATCTCTGTCTTTTATTCACTTTAGAAATTTTGAATTTAATAATGTTTTTCTTAGATCGGACAATGCAATAAGGGCAAAGACTAACTTTATTGTTTTGACCTCATGTGGGAACTTCAGTGTGAATTAGTCACAGGAATTCGCAAAACTCTCTAACTGTCCCTGTCTTTCTTCAGGCGCTGTTTCCAGACAGCCCATTTCTACGTGGAGGACAGCAATTCACCCAGGGTGGTGTCCAATGAGACGATCCCCGCCGTCCCCATCCCAGGTAACGTCTCTTCACATACATCACAGCCGCGGCTCATTTCCTCCACTCTTGTCCGCTGTGTTTGGTGTCGTGTTTCTGCAGAGGGGTGGTCAGGTGGTGATCCACTCTGTGGGGTCATAGGTCAGGGCTATTCTTACGGTGCAGGTCTGAGGTCACGAGTTGGTGCTAAAACCCTACTGGTGTCATCTTCCCATGTCCCACCAGCCTGCGAATTTGGATAGATTCAACATATCTGCTTGTGCTTTGGAGCAAGTGGACGAAAATATGAGTTCGTTGAGGAGTTAAGAAAAATGATCTGAAAAGTTCACATATCTGTGGAGCAGCTCATTCACTGAGGGTCAGACAAATTAGGAAGAGAAATGAGGTCGGGTGGAAACCCTGGGATCTGTGGCCACATCACAAGACTGATTCTGTGTGTGAGGCAGAGGGAGAGAGAGGCCACGGCCAGCTCACCAATTACAAAACACACACACACAAAGCCTTTACAGGGCCTGAAATCTGTTCTCCGATTCACGTCCTGAGGTCCAAGATTTAAATCCAAACCTGTCAAATTCAATTAAAAAGCTTTTGGGGCCTCTTTACAACAGGCCTTGGCTCAGTCCAATGGGCTTCATTCACACCAGGTCCACCATGGCAGAGTCTAGGTTCAGCCCAGACAAAAAGAGCCTCTGTCACATCATTACCTCCCCCCCCAGGTAGGTCGACAGAGAGCCAGACAGGGAGGTGGGTCTGACCATATGTTAGCTGTGTTAATTGCCTCAAAAAGCTCAGACTTAGAGCCTCACACAATCCAGAATCCTCTTTGAGACCTTCTGCTGCAGGCGGACTACTCAACCCTCCAGTCAACACACACTTAGACAAACATTACAGATGTGTTACATCGTCATCAGCTTTTTTATGAGGATAGGATAGTGTACACACCTGACCTGGGAGGGTCTCGGCATATTGGCTCCTTTTTCTTCTCTAAAGAATTAGTTTAAAAACAGTCATTGGATGAATTCTCAGACAGAGTTGCTGTTGGGGAATAAAAAGTGTTGAATAAAAAACGGTGTGTGTGTGTGTGTGTGTGCTCAGCGGGAGCTGAGCGAAGTGCTGTGACCTGAGTCAGGGTCAGATGAGTCTGAAGGCTACGAATCTGAAAATGTAACAACATGGGGGTGTGGAGTTAGAAAGAAGTGACCTCAGCAGACCTCTGTAGCACCCCCAGGCGACGTCCAAATTACAAACTCAAGGCTTTTCGGCAGTTCACAAACCAATGGGTGATGTGACAGTGGGTTGCCGCTTATTTCTGCCAATAATATGAGTATTGCTGAGTTTATTGAGGGTGTTAGGTTTAGTCATGGATCTTAATTTTGAGGAAACCAGCTTGTTTTCTGCTGTATCCTGTTTGTATTCTACGACAAAAGAACAAATCTATCCGACACAGACCATGACTGTACTGTACTGTCTGTAAAATATGTCAAAGCAATAAAAAGGAGATTGGTTCAGCTCTGAGCGGAGCTAATTGGTTTATCCAGACCTCTCAGCAGCCTGCTGTGTTTACTGACACACAAATAATTCTGACACATTTGCATACCTAAATGAACATCTCATACGACACAAAGCACGAGCGAACAAGTGCGTGCTCCTGTTAATATTTGATGAAGACTAAACTGAAGGAAACTGCGAGAGTGTTGGCTGCTGTGTCGGATTTTTGCATCTTTTCCACTAAATGGGCTCCAGTCATCTGGGTCAAGTTCAGCTTTTTACACCGACTGCAGCTGTTTGCCCTCTGATGAAACATGCACTTCCAGCCCTGTGTCGTCCCACCAATAGCTCCCAAAGCTGCAAAATAAATCACAACAGCAAAAATACTTGTGTGAACTGAACGAGACTGTTCAAGGGAAGAGATTTACTCAAAGCACCACTCAAGAACCACGAGTGCTTGCACTGGCCTCAAACTCTCTGCTCTTAGTATATTTCCATACTATACCTCAGGTAATTAACAGAGAAAACACGAATACGAATTTGGCCTTAATAAACACATCAGTGTCAGCATGTACAGTGTAATGACTTCTTCTGGTGTAATTGGGGCAACTGGGTAAACGTAAATTTAACATGGGTTGTATGTTTTTAATGTCCTATACACATTTTGTACTTGTCAGTGTTCCTTGGGGTCAATTTGACCCAGGGCTTCTTTTAACTGTAAGGAAGTATCGATATTTTACACGCCTGTTTAGGATGATACTGCGGTCACTGTTACATGCTGTTTTATGAAACTTCCCTCTGCTCTAGGACCATAATCATACTTGTAGTATGAGTAAGTATTGTCTTGCGACATGGGGGAGGAGAAATATAGTTCCCGCAAGGACATCAATAGTTCAGAGGGGGGGGAGCAATCATATAAACGCTTGAACTGCAGCCTTCTAAACAGTTTGTTGCCCTGTGTGATTTCTCTTTGTGCTCCCTCTCAATTCAAAATGACCTCTAAGAAAAGTTCCTCTGTATCTAAGACAGAGCATAAAGTTGAGGAGGACCTTAATGAGAAGGCGACCCCTAGTGCTGATCCTCCTCTTATCTCTCAACCACTAGCAAATATGTCGGCTTCCAAAAACGTGAAGTAATTATGGTCCCGCTCCCCACTTGAACGACAGGGTAGACTTAGTGCTGCTAAATGGTTCCAGGCCCCACCAGATATGCTGTCAGCCATGTCCAAGACATAACATCAGAACTTCAGCACCTGATAACTCCATCATTTGACAAGGACAGAGACATGACAGATTTGGAGGGCATGCACAGTTTAATCATGAATGTACAAGTCAAAAGGCGAAGCAAGACTGGAAGGACAGTATGTTCACCCACCATGTCTCAACACACTCCATGTTTTCTCTCATCACACAACTTGATGATCGAGAAACAATGCAGGGCCAACTCGAGCGTGACAAACTAGCAACAGTATAGGACATATGGGACAAGTAGGTTCAGCTGTTACCTTTGCTTTACAATCAAGGCCCCCACGTAACTGTGGATGAATGTCTGGCTTTTAAAATAACATAAATAATATAAAATAAAAAAACGCAAAAAATTTCTCTTACAAATTTTGGGGCAAATTATGACATTTTATGGTGAGATCTATAGTTTTCCATAGTGACATAATAAGTATTCTGGATCTATTAGTGGGCGGGTGGGGGCATATGTTTTATTTAAAAGGGCTATTTAAGTATTCAACAAAGAAACAAAGTACCTGAAACATAATTATATTCCTGTTTTCTGAGCATTTTAAGAAATTCTTGCTTAAAAGACAAAACACAGGGAAACACAACCACAATGAACTTTCAACCAAGAAAAACTGCCGTTTGAACATCCTCGGTATATTGTAATCACACCTGTCCTCGTCTCTTGCAGATGACATGGAGGCCGTCCCGGTCAAGCAGTTCATCAAACACGTCTCTGAGCTCTACTCAAATAACCAACATGGATTCTCTGAAGATTTTGAGGTAAGCAGTAAAGTTTTGCGCACGAAAACCAAACAGGGTAACGTGACTAAGCTGAAATTCAACAGGTCGACATCACTTGGGAGCATCCGAAGCAAGCGTTAATACAACACTGACATACTTTATATGGCGTTTGATTATTTTTACATCCAGCTAGAGATCAATAATATCATTCATTTGGTGTTTCTTTTAGCTCTGTTTTTGTTCTCCACCAGCTCCTGAGGGAATTGCCCAGCTCTTTAGCGCCTGAATGTTCCACTATGTTCCCCTGTTACTGTCTAAATCTGTTTTCCCATTTGGTACCAAGCCAGCAATAGACATTGGCTTTTTAGAGCTTTTACTCTGAAAATGATGCAGAGAACCAGAACAGTGACGTTGTGTCCAGACAAATGAACAGTGAGCTGAAACTCACTGTAAAGCTTCATAAACCTGAGCGGAGCTGCAGTCCCCACTCATAATTCTCTATAGGGTCATCACTACGAGTGAACCCTTTCACACAGTTTTTACTGTCATTGATTTTCCAATAATAATAATAATTTTATTTTTATAGCACCTTTAAAAGCAGAGTTTATAAAGTGCTTTGACAAATGGATCAAAAGCAGTAATAGTCCAAAGCAGGACAGAAATAAGATAAACAATGTACAGTGTTACTACAGGGAGTAGATGCCACACATACAAACCCAATAAAAGCTATAAAATGATACAGAGACGATAAAATAAAAACAACAACATCATATCAAATAAAAAATCTGTTTTAGGAAGTGACTTTCGAAGTGTTGCTGATTCTGCCTCACCTCCTTGGGCAGGTGGTTCCAAAGTCGAGGGGCCCCAATGACAAAAGCACGGCCACCTGTAGATTTAGGCCCCAGGCTGTAAACTGGCTTGTATGGGGTTAATAATTCTGTATTGGAGCTTGGGGCCCAGTGTGTTTTAAAAATGATCAATAAAATCAAGTCTAAAACAGACAGCCAATGAAGGAAAATGAGAATTAGGGTGATGTGATGCCACCAGTTAAAACCAGTAAGAAGCTGGGCTGCTGCATTTATTGTATTTGGAGGAAGCAGGACTGGACAACAAGGTTAGGTTTGAATCAAATTGTACTCCTAGATTTCTGGCAACAGATTAAACATTTGCAGACCAGGCGCCAAGAGCATTCTGAAGTGGAAGGTATATCTGAGTGTTGTCTGTGCAGCAATGGAACGAGACGTTGTTGTGTAGTTTCCAGTGCAAAAGTACTTGACAAGAGTTTGCAACGGGCATTAGACGTTTCTTATAGTATGTCACGTATCATTACCAAAGACCAGACAATAGCACTAGACTGCTCAGTATGTGCTGTTTCCGATGACACTAGTCATCCAGTGAACACACTCGCTGTCAGATCCTAAAGGCCAGGCTGCAGTAAACAAATGAAAGCGTTACAGGACACTATTCCAACCACAGATCCTCACACAGGCCATTTAGTCCAGTGGTCCAGGCCAGAATTTTCAATAACTGGTGCTATCAAAGGAGGCAGATGATAGTTTGGTATTTTGGGAAAGTCTACAATGATATTTCAGTATGATGATCCCTCCCAAGTGGTAGCTTAGTCACCATCAGTGAGTCTGTCCAGGCGTCTCTCAACTGGTGGACATTGTAAAGGCAGTACTTTAAAGGGGGGAGTAGGTTGGACTTCTTTTGATAATCATTGACAGATGATCTAGATGCGGGTGTGACCATCCTGATACATCCTGTGGGGTTCCCCGGCTTTGGAGGACTCCTCAAATGTCCTGTGCCCACACAGAGCCTCCTACTGAGAGAGGAACACTCTGTTAATGTGCCTATAAATGAGTTGGATGCAGACAGAAGTCAACATCCTGCAAAAGCACGTGGGCTATCACAATCTGTAAAGGTCTGTACACCCACAAGAACATCACATAGGTCATCTCCAAGGTTGCTGATTTTGATGTCTTGTCCACTGATAAATGGGATAGTTCACCTTCTTACAGTGTCCAAAACAAAGGAGCATGACATCCCCGCTCATAATAACTGTGGTTTGATAGCCATTCTAACTGCCGTGATGTACGTGGTGTGTACAAGTGTGTACAAGTTTACAAGTATCCCCCTCCTTGTGGCAAGGTTTCAGCTCTTCAACAACCTTGCAGTCTATCTTGCTCTGAAGATACCATGTCTCCCCACAGGTTGCAAATAGCTGCTTGTCCTGAAGCTTTACCCGGTTCTTTGCTAGCCCACTCAGGTCTACGATCAATGTTATCAAGGCTGTTGTGTTGTCTGAATTACTTAAAAGCTTTCTTCACTGCACGACACCTTGTCCTGGAGCAATGTTCTTCCACTGAGTGCTATTTGATGGACCGTGTCTGCATCTCTCAGCATTTCCGATTGATTGATTCCAGTTCACATGGAACACCACAGGTTCAGCACAGAAACAGCAATTTCTCCAAAGGTCTTAGCATTACTTTTTAGTTTTTAAGCAAAGCTCATCCAATGAAGCACCAATGTTCTCCAATATGATCAACTGCTGATGCTGATTATTCTAACTCTCTTCCAAAAGCAGGATTAGTTAGTCTTTCATAATTAGCCAGCTGGATTTGGGAGTGCCCGAGGCAATGGATCGAGTGGATGAGCCAGGACGTCTTTAATATGAACATCTCAACTTTACAAAGCAATGATCATAAGCCCAAAGAGATTTCTATCTATTTTTAAGACCACCTCCTTGCTTTGTGCTTGTGTCTCATGGAACCTGACTTTGGGGAACTGACCTCACTCTCCTCCAGTCTGGTCCCTGGCTATATATGTGCTATGTCTAGCTCTATCCATCTGCTCCGTCCTTCTCTATCTGTAGATCTGGATGCCTGAAACACTCATATTCGCCTCATATGCTGATGTCTGTTTAGTATCTGGTGCCTGCTCCAGTTTTCGGACTTGAAGCCCTCGATTCTTCCGGCTGTCTGCGCGTCCTAGTTTAAAATGAAATGAAAATGGTAAGCAGAAGAAATAAACACATCAAGATGAAGGAACATTGAAAACGTGGCACTTAAAGCTTAAATAATGCTAAAAAAAAAAAAAAAAAACCAGAACACAATCTTGCTGTAGGGCAAAGAGGATTGTCAACAAAAATTAGTAAAGGTTCTCATCTGAAACAGTTTCATTATCATACTTCAAACTACTTATAAAAACCCTTGTGACAAACAGCTACCAAACATATTTTGCCTCCTCGCCCACTAACTCTGTCAGCTCAGACGTAGTCATTGTCCATATTCCCACTGTATTTCCTAAGCTCTAACTAGTACATTATTCACAGTACATCAGTATGCACTCATAAAGCTCAAATGTAGCTGCTCAATAAAAGATATCATGTAGTCATTTTTCTGGGAGTCTTTCCCCTACGTATTTAATCTTGCAGGGGAGGGAAATATGGGCCGTCTGCTGTGTAAATACACTCCCATGCCAAATAAATATTGAAAGCAGGGATAGTAAAAGACGACGAAGACAAAAACCTGCATGCTTAATGATTATGGTTACCGCGGTGAAAACGGATTTAGTTCCAAGCCGTGCACCAGCCAAAGCCTCCCTCTGCAGTTGTTGACTGTGAAAATCCTCTGCTCCTTTCTCTTTTCATTCTCACTCATCACTTTGTTTCCTGCTTTCCCCCCGGTCTCTCTGCGCTCCTTCACCACGCTCTTCCTAGATGTAGATGAAGTGGGTTGACTGAGCAGGACCCCCGTACTCCGTTACTTCTTTTTTTCAGGGTGTTTCTTTGGTCATTTCACACTTGAACTGGCGACTCATTGCTCACCTGGAAAACACCTACAACCCATACTGTGGTTATCACAGATGAAGATGGGAGACAAAGATTGGGTCACACTGATGTGACATCAGGGGCAATAAGGGGTTCAGTGTCTTTCCCATGGACACTTCCACACAGGAAGAGCCAGGAATTGAACCAACCTTCCGCTAAGTGGACAACCTGCTCTACCTCCTGAGCCACAAATCAAACATCCGTCAGCGCGATGCGTTACTTTGAGGCAGGTATCACATATGTGGACACAGTACAACTAATCGGGGACAGATGCTGAACCAGACCAGAACCAAGACCTACAAAGTTACAGAATCTGTCTCAGTCCTGACAAATGTACAGATTTATCGTAGGGATGTTGTACAGCGTCCTCATCGATTGTGTAGTGTAGTGACAATCCATCACATGACCAACTCATAGTAAGAGAACTGCTTTATATTGCGTTTTATAATATTTTCCACACTTTACCATTTAATGTCCAATTTGTTGCTTATATTAATAACATCAGGGCTGATCTTGTCTCTGCAGAGCTGCAATGTTATTCATACAACCTGTCAATTTGTGGCTTATTTTCATTTTCTTTTTCTCTCAGCCTAAAATCAGACAGATTAAAACTTCTTCCTAAACCTTTTTGTCGGTCTTGACTAAAATTTGTTCATGGTTTTCTTTGACTAAATTGACTTAATGTGAGTAAATTAACATGATTTTATCTTTTTATCTGAGGACTGATACTAAAACTAAATAGAAGTATTTGTCAGGAGGCAGTGAGGTTTCTCTGGAGGCTCATAGTGGAGAAAAGACACTCGATGCTGGGTTTTCCTTTCATTTCTGCTCTCCCTGTTGCCAAAGTCAGGTCATGTGTGCAGGCAGCTACTCATGTCATAAATGTGTTTTTCTTTTTATGACATGTAGTTGTTGTGAGGCGCCATCAGTCTTTCACGTGTTTATTGAAGCCCCCTAGTGGCTGTAGTAATTATGAGATCAGCAAAGATAGTGCAAGAAAATCCTATTACCCTGTCCACATTTACTATTGTTACCATGACAACAGATGTCCTCTAAACCTTAGAGTCCTAAGTAGAGAGGGTAAAAAAAGTAAAGTTATTTGAACCCAAACTCTGATCTAAACCTGTCACTGTCACATCATGAAGACATAGTCAACAGTGATGTGAACAATAGTCACTCGTGGCTCATCTCAAGGGAGGTTAAGATGAAGGACTGGTAACAGATTCATGCAGGGTCAAAGGCTCAGTCAGGACCATGATCCTGGGTCAGAGTTAGGCGAACACCTGACAAACACATCGCTGTGTCAGCCTGACAGAGCACAGCATGACAGGATACGCAGCACAGTGAACCGCGACGCTCAGGATACATGAATTCACTCTGACAGAAGAGGGAACTTGACTGTAACTGACTGTGCCAGCAAAGGAGTCATTTTGTTTGAGCACAAGTATAACGAAAGAAAGAGAGAGAGAGAGAGAGTAAAAAGGGAAAGAGAGAGACTGAAGGAATCTTCCCGGACAGGTAGAACCAGGAGAGCAGCTTTTCTGCAGCAGACGTACGTACATGAAGATTACAGTAAAGTACAGTTTAAATTATCAACAACATCCTCTGTGGGGAGTCGCCGCATACACTGTAGGTGCAGCTGTAACTTAAAGCAAAAGTGAAATTTTCGTATATTGAATGTACATTTACACTGAAAGGATGGAAAAACTGTAAAACCAAATTTTCCTCAAACCTCCTTTGTTCTTCTTTGCTGCTTTATAAGTGATTTGCCCAACAATGCATCAGAATAAATATGAGCAACCAGAAGGAGAAAACAAGGCGTTTGGTATGATGCACGGGCAGTGGAGGCTACGGTGTTCACTGCACCACACAGTACAGAAGAAGAAGACAGGTCACGGGGTCATTAGTTCTCTGCAGAGCATGAACATGTTCAGTGCATTTCATGGTAGTCTGACACTGTGTCCTGAGGGCAGTGATACAGCAGCTCGCAGCAGCCAAGAGGGAAAAGCTTCACGCTCTGCAGAACTTGGGCTGTGAAGTGAATCTCACAGCAAATTGTCTATTAGATTTAAGCATGAAAGTTTAAGTTTCACTGCGATGCCGGTGCAAGACAAAAGGTCAGATGTTATGAATAAAATCAGTGCTCATCCCCTGGGGACTATGAACATCCACACTACATGTTCTGTAAATCTGTGTGTTCGTGTGTTCCTCTGCAGGAGGTTCAGCGCTGCACTGCCGACATGAAGATCACCTCAGAGCACTCCAACCACCCGGATAACAAGCACAAGAACAGATACATCAACATAGTGGCCTGTGAGTACAAGTACACACTGTACTGTACACAACATATGTGCTTCATGTGGTCAACACTCTGGTCCATGTCTATCCATCCATTATCTATACCGCTTGTCCATGCAGGATCCGGGGGGGAGCCGATCCCAGCTGACACTGGGCGAGGACAGGGTGGACAGGTGGACAGTCTATAACTTGGCCAATATACAGAGACAAACTATGCACACACAGAATTAACCTACTGTACATGTCTTTGCACTGTGGGAGGTAGGTTGCAAACTCCACAGGCCACAGGGATTCAAACCCAGAGCTGTCTTGCTGTGAGGCAACAGTAGTAAGCACGGAAAAACAGTGCTGCACTCTGTGCGTCTGTGTGTCTAAACTGAGACAAAATGTCTGAGACGTACTAAGACGTGCATGAAACGAATGATATCTGACACACAGGTTAGTTCCTGTGGAGACACAGTGCTGTGTCACTAGATATTTTCTGAATGAAACAAACAAATGAAATAATTAAAAAGGTCTCTGCTTTTTTTAATCACATTATAATGGTGTGACAGTTTGCTCCAGAGGCCTCAGCCGTTAAATCAGCACCATCTCCTGCGCTGAAGCTATACTCAGAGCAGTTTCCTCCACATTGTCACGCGTGGAAATCAATCCTAATTTCACATGAGCAACGTGCTGTGTGTTCATCCCTGTCTATTGAAAGTGTTCCAAACTGTTTAAGGGAACTGAATCAGGTGAATTAGAATCTGTTGAAGAACTAAACTAATCTGAAATGTTTTCTGGTTACAAGTGCAGTCATCTAAAGCGAACGGGTAAAACAGGTCACTGTTCTTCATTTGAAACAATTTTCTCTGAAAAACAGCAGAATTATTTTCGACTGAGGCAGATGGGTGTGAAGTGATTTTGGTGTTAAAGGTTGTGTTTCCTTTTCCACTGAGGCCCCTGCAGCAATAGTTTATGTAAAAATGCTTCTAGTGCAGCAGAAAACAGGCAAAGGTAGAAAACGATCACACTAATGTCCAGGTGCCAAAAACTGTCCTAGATTTTCTAAAGTGTTATGAGAAAGAATTCACCGATCTTTTTCTTAGAGGCAGTGAGAACATGTTCATTCTGAAGAACAGTAGAGAGGAAACACAGACCTGGCACAGTCAAACTGTTTTACTACCCACATTTGTCATTTGTCTCATAAAACCAGCGTCTGTGGCTGGAAGCAGCTTGGCCTCGTGTTTGTTAGTGTCCATGCTGCAGGCGAGGGTGCTGCTGTTCTGCCGTCTGACCTTTGTTTCAGCCACAGAGGTTGATGGCGCTCCTGGTTGGCAGCAGGGGCCTTTAACAGCAGCACACGGACGGTCGTGTGTCAGCGTCAAGGTTAGCTCAGGTGGATCCTGCTAATCTCTTCCTGCTCTGTGTTTCCTCCGAAGACGACCACAGCAGGGTGAAGCTGAGGCCGCTGGCTGGGAAGGACTCCAAACACACCGACTACGTCAATGCCAACTATGTGGATGTGAGTGCTCTGTATGTGAGTGTGTGCGCATGGTGAGGAGAATTTTTAGAGATGATGACAACAAAGATAAATACAAGCTAGAGAGTCCGGGGGTATGTCTGAGAGATTTTCTGCAGCTTTAAACTAACAGTCTGCCTCTCCATCATTCATCCATTAGGGTTATAATAAACCCAAAGCCTACATCGCAGCCCAGGGACCTCTCAAGTCCACCTTTGAGGACTTCTGGCGGATGGTGTGGGAGCAAAACACCGGTGTCATCGTCATGATCACCAACCTCGTGGAGAAAGGGCGGGTACGTTCTCACGCTCACACACATTCTGCATAGTTGTGTGGATGTTGAAGGAGAGCTTCGGAGGATGTTTTGATCTGTCACAGGCCGTGTAACAAAAATGGCTACATTTTATGTCGATCAGTTAATTCCACCTGACCTGAGGCCTCATTTATCAGACCCCCATGAACGCTGGGTCCATATGTTGTTCCTGTGGAGGATGGAGGCAGGGTTACAAACAGAGCCGGGTCTGAGATGCAGACGGCTGCAGCTGGTCTGCATCTCCAGACATGACCAGAGGCACAGGGACTCTGAGGCGCGCCACTTGTTGAACATCTATAGTGGCACATAGCTGATGAAATCACACTGTTGTGGGATCCTTTAGCTCTTCAGACCCACTTTTTGTTTATTGGGATCTGAGGAGGGGACCATTGGGAGTGATAGCTGATATCTATATATATATATATATATGTAAAAATGGTGTACATAGTGTACAGGAATAGTGTACAGTAACACCTGTGCAGAGTATGGGCTGGACCTCCCATGGTCAAAGTGGGACACACCTCTGAAGGTGAGAATGAAAAGCTAAGGTCCTGTAGGACTTCTAGATACAGAGGGATAAACTGGCGGTAACCAACCAGACACAGTGGTGGAGGTTAAACAGCAGAAGAAGGAAGCAGTGATAAATGGAGCAAATCCAAGCAACAACAACATCAGGAAGGAGGAAGACGAGAAGCTCTAGAAACACCAAGGGCTAAGAGAAGAGCTAAAGAAGATGTGGGAAGTGAAGGTAGTGATGGGAACACTCGGGCCTGTGACTCCCAAACTGGAAGAGTGGATCCAGCAGCTTCCAGGAACAACATCCGGTCTTTCTCCAGAAGAGTGCAGTCCTAAGAACAACTACAATACTGAGCAGAACCCCCAAGCTCCCAGGCCTCTGGTAGAGGACCAGAGCTTGAGGGGGGAAACTCACGGAAAGACTGGCCAGAGGGGCGCAGCTGGGATTTCTTTACATTAGGTGTCTGAGCCTCTCTCTTTCTTTAAGTTACTGTCACTGTTTGTTTTGACCTTTGGTTGATTTATCTTTGGTTTTCTTCTTTCTACATGTTCACACATGCGCACAATGCCCACACGACTGCCCACACGACTGCCCACACTAATGAATTTATTTAACAAGTCCTTATATTTCTGGTTCGTGACTGTGTCGTCGTAAAGGTGGTCACGCTGTGAATGTCTGAGAATGGCCAGACTCCTCAGCTGATGATGGGTGCAGGTGGTGGAGCGGTGACGGGAGCAGAGTCAAGAGTCAGAAAACAAATTCAAATCATCGTCTGTGAATTATTCACACATTTCTCTGTTTACAACTCTATATAAAGACATTTGACTCAATTTTATGATAATTTCATCAGTAAATGCGTTTGAGGTGGTACCAGCAGACGGGATCTGCCCCCTGATGCACTCTGGGATGATCCTGGGTGTTTCAGCCGGGCTGTGGGGAGCTCTCTCTGCTCTGGCTGTGACTGAGGGTTTGGGGATAGTTTGATAATAAAAAAAAAATATATATCAAATTTGAGTTGGTCTGTAGCTTTGATAAAAAGAGGAGCACAAACACAATACAGCTCATACAGCTCAGCCCAGTCCCAGTCTTTATCACACAGTCATTAGCTTGATATGAAGTTAAACCTGTGAGGAGGAACAGTATAAAATCTGGCTTCAGTTCCAAACTCCAGACTTCAAAATGTGTCCAAAATGTCTGAAAGAGTTTACACACATTCTCCTGTCAAGTTGTTTTTTTTTTCCCAGCAGTGTTTTATACATATGCAACAGTTATAAATGAGATCCCTGGTGCCCTGGTACATGGTGGCTCACTTATGGTGTCCGTCATTAATGGTCCACTGGATCAGGGCTAATCCTGCATGTCAGCGTTTCATTCAGCTCCTCAAGGTTAATGGGTGGATGCTCCTCCTTGTGGAGGCTGCGTTTGACTTCTACCTCTCTCTCTCTCTCTCTCTCTCTCTCTCTCTCTCTCTCTCTCTCGCACTGCATTTGACAGCTGCATATATCACAAGGTGTGCGAAGGTTTGATGGGGAATCCGTCGTGGCACCTGGGCAATGGCGAACCCTTCGGGGTCCCATGAGAGAGGGAAAGAGAGGAGCAAAACCAGAAATAGGGTGGGGAGGAGGGGCGCAGTAGACAAGAGCGAAGGAGAGATAAAGGGATTAGATCGGTATTTATTTAAGAGGTGTGTAGGACGTGAGATCCTGTTCCTGAAATGTCTCTATGAGCTTCAGTGATGAAGGTACTGGAAGAGCGGTGTCCCTGAGGGGGCATCTGTTCGTACCCCTGGTCACTGAGGTCGCCCTGAACATTTCTCAGTACATCAGTACAGAAACAACAGGTGTTCCATCTTTTTCATGTTTAAATTAATAAATGTTTCCTGCTTCATTAACGGAGCTGAAACCCTCCACGGTTTGTTGACAGTAGTTCAATCTGACTCGTATGTGTGTGTTTATTTGTGTGTGTGTGTGTGTGTGTGTGTGTGTGTGTGTGTGCATGTGCGCGCGCCTTTGTTTGCACTACAGAGAAAATGTGACCAGTACTGGCCGACAGAGAACAGTGAAGAGTACGGCAACATGGTTGTCACACTGAAAAGCACTAAAGTTCACGCCTGCTACACTCTCCGCCGCTTCACACTGCGCAACAGTAAAGTCAAAAAGGTGGGAATAACAGGAAGGAAGTGGAATTTCCTGTCTGGATGGGAATGAGTTCTTTCAAAATATAAATAAATAAGTACATCATTCTAATAAATCATCATCATTATAATAAATGAATACTGAGATTGACTCTTGTCACTGAGCTCTCAGGATCCATGTTCCTCTTAATCTGCTGCTATCGTAAAACTAGTATTGAATTATATAGTATCTCTGGCTTCAAAGGTTTGTGGGTGAATGTAAGATTTGAGAAACTTGATTCTTCTGAAACCTTCTTGTGTTTTGATTCTTCTCCAGCCAAACCAGCATCACTTCTTTCTCTCTTTTCCCCCTTCTCCTCCACACAGGGTGGGAAAGGGAACCCTAAGGTGCGGGGCCAGAATGAACGGACCGTGCTCCAGTATCATTACACCCAGTGGCCAGACATGGGTGTCCCAGAGTACACCCTGCCCGTCCTCACCTTTGTCCGCAGGTCCTCAGCTGCCCAGATGCCTGACATGGGGCCCATGCTTGTTCACTGCAGGTGACGTCTCCATAGAAACACTTAGATTGATTACTAATCCCTGACCGTTGTGAGGGCAGAACCTGCTCCGGTGCCCTTTTGCAGATGTAATTTAAATGAGGGTGCGCCGGTCCTCAGTGTCACTGTGTGTTGTTGCAGTGCTGGCGTGGGTCGCACGGGGACGTACATCGTCATCGACAGCATGCTGCAGCAGATCAGAGACAAGAGCACGGTTCACGTACTCGGCTTCCTCAAACACATACGCACCCAGCGCAACTACCTAGTCCAGACTGAGGTTTGTATGCCCATGTATGTGTCAACCAAATGTCTGCGGGACATGAGAGCATGGATAGTAAAACGCACGGATGCATCAGTCAGTAGCTGCGAGTTTGACAAACTGAAAATGTTTGTTGCTAACTTTCAAAAAATCTTGCAGCGAGCCATGGTGTTAAGGGGAAAGTTTAGATCAAATCACTGAGTCATGAATGTGATTAGGAATCATCCTCTGGGCACCATGATGTTAATAGACAGTCGATATGGAGATAGATTACCTGGATCTGCATTGAAGTGCTGGACTGACTGATAAACAAAGAGAAAGACCAACACTCTATCCATGTCGATGAACGTTTAGGTCGAAACCCACTCAGTTATGGTGCTTTACATCTGATACACGTAGCTTTCGTGCACTCAAAGCTGTAGGTAGTGCAGGGAGCAAGGGTTTACGGCAATCAGCATGCGTCCAGCATAGCTAGCAGCGCAGGACGCCGGCCCAGGAGTGGCGTCCTGAGCTGATTTGGAACGCAGGTCGGCAGAGACGTACCACAACCAATGGCACAGACCTTAGACATGCACAGGACCTTGTCTCCTTGTCTGTCTTATCCACTGGGTCTCGTTCTTCTGGGCCCCTGTTGGGTCACCTTGGCTGACACCTAGCAACTGACTTAGAGCTGGTGCAGTCCAGGGGACTTTGACTTGATTTAATTAAAGCTGTCTGCGATTGTATAGCAGTCGAAAGTAATTAATTGAGTTTGGAAAGTGGCAGTGAGTGAGGCCCGAGGCTGGACAGGTAGGAGGAGGTTGTGCTGAATAGCTCAGAGCAGCCCATCTAAAAACAAACTAGGTATAAACCTATTACATGGCTGGACCATGTACAGGTGTTTGCAGGGAAAAGAAACCAACCCCTGCCCCCACATGGTGAATGCAATTACACGCAACAAAATAAACTATCCCATGGTACTGCAGCCAGGTGTGCCAAAACACTTTTTAATAAACTGCAACAGCACGTGTTGTCAACATAAAGAACACAGGCTTTTGTCAGCCAGCGCTGACAGTGAAAGTCTATTTCTGATTTTTATTGCTGTTTGCACTATATATGTTCCAGAGTGAGACTGGTTTTGCAACTTTAACAGGGGAATGGGAGCAGATCAAAACAAGGCTTCATACTGAAATATATCTATAACCAGTTGTACACATCAAATAGAGGGAATTAGACATGAAGACACAGTTAAACAAATCCCTGGTCATTGTTTTGATGGTCGATGGTAAAAGTCCAACAGCCATGTCAGTCATGGGTTAGTGCTATTAACTATTAAAATAAATACTTTCCTTGTAGCAGATTCTGCCAAAAGCTGAGGAAATGAAGTGGTTAATTTTAATCTGTGTGACTTGAACTTCCAAAACATTGCCCCTGCTATTTTTGACCAATAACAGTTGCTTGTGTTCTCTGGCAGGAGCAGTATATCTTCATCCACAATGCCTTGATGGAAGCTATTTTGGGGAAGGAGACAGAAACAGCAGCTAGCCAGCTTCAAAGCTACTACACCAGCATCACGACACCAGGACACAGCGGCCGGACACGTCTGGATAAACAGTTCAAGGTGAGGGGACAGACTTTACACTAATCAGCGATAACATTATGACAGGTGAGTGAATGGCACCTGTCAGTGGTGGATATATGAGGCAGCAGCTGAACATTTAGTCCTGAAGTTGATGTTGAAGCGGGAAAAATGGTCAAGTGTGAGGATGTGAGGGACTTTGACTTTGACCAAACTGTGATGAGACGACTGAGTCAGAGCTTCTCCAACACTGCAGCTCTGTGGGATGTTCCTGGGCTGCAGTGGTCAGGACCTACCAGAAGTGGTCCAAGGAGGGAGAACCACTGGACCACAGACAGGGTCAGGGGTCAAGGCTCAGTGATGGTGGTGGGGAGTGAAGGCTGGACTGTCTGGTGTCCCCACAGAAGAAGGATTTTGTTCCCTGTCACTGCAACAATGGTTCACGCTCCCACCCAGTCATGTCATGGCGAGATGACTGGGTGGGAGCAGTAACGGTTTGACCCGCATACAATAAAAAGTAAAATGACAGAAACACATATTGAAATGTTTTATAAATTCATTTATAGTAATTTAAATAAAATGAATCAGAATTGGGTTTGAAAAATTCTTTTCAAATGATGTTCATTCATTGACATTTGTCCTGAAGTCAGTATTCCCCTGGTCAATCAGCCCTGCTTTGTGTTGGTTGTGACATGGCTGGTTCTAAGTCTTGACAACAGGAGGGTGTTTGGCTCCTGTTATTTCAGTACATGTGCCACATGGAGTCCAAGGTCTGGAATAGACGAGTGTGTGCAGAACAATAGCTTTCTGTGTTATGGTAATGTATTTATGACTCTGTGACAAGGTTAAAGCTGCTGAATCCAGTCATTGTTTGTAGCTCTGTCGTGTTTTTCTTCTGGTGTTTGTGGTTCTTTCACAACCTCTTTGAGCCCATTTTGGGTTTCTGTGTGTTTTTGTTTCTAACTGGGGATTTTCTGCAGTGAGCTGTTTTCTGTTTGTCTTCAGCTCTTATTATATAACTTGTATTTATATTTACTGATGCTGTTGAATGAAAGGGTTAATGACTCACTCACAAACAATTTTTTTTTTTACAATGGATTTCCCCCTAAAATAAGATACATATATTTTTATCCACAATAAATGATGCAAAGTAGATTTGCATAGTTTACTGATTTTTGAAGTTATTGAAAGGTTTGGTTTTCTTATTTTGGTGGAGTTTCCCCCTGCTTCCATTATCTATGTTAACACAGGCGGAACATGTTTAGGTGAATTCTGTTTCCCCTCTGAAAATATTTTCTGTTTGGTTGGGTTAAGGTTAAGTTTAGGATATGGTTAACCATAATAGAAAATGTGAAAGTCTAAATTTTAACGCGATACACTCAAGAGTTTGTTATACAGAACCACCTGAGAAGGCCTCATTGGCAACTGTTTGGAAAAGGACAGCTATCAGAAGATACTCTAAAATTAGCATAAAAGACACTCCACCACTGTTACAAACACCAAAGCAGTCTCTTCTCCATAGAATTCTGCAGGAACTCCACATTTTCTCCAACATTTTATCAAAATAATGCAAATTCCTAGTGTAGTAGGTAAAACTAACACCCTCGCACTCTTCTTCTTCTTCTGTGTTTCAGCTGGTAACACAGTGTAATGCCAGATTCATGGATTGCTTCAATGCTCAGAAGGAGTGCAACAAAGAGAAAAATCGAAATTCCTCCGTGGTGCCATGTAAGTCTTACACTCGTATGGAAACCTGTTGATTTGATATTTGTCTCCACAACCACACAGCAGGAAATAATAACTTCCAGCTGTAATTTAAAGAAATGATATATATTATATTCTACTTATTCTTAGCATCTGAATTATAGAAGAATGATACACAGGAAAGCACAATTATTTTTGTGCAGTTCAAAATCGGTTGAAAGGTTGTTGAGCTGTGGAAACTCAACACAGAGCACCTGACAGTGAGTCTGAATTAGCCTAAAAATGTCCAGTAGAGGGCAGTATACTGAGAACCGTCTGTCTATCCTGCAGTTTGACATTCAAATGTGGGATTCCTGGCCTGGGTCAAAGGTCACAACACAACACTGCAGGGTCTTATTTTCTGATTTAAAAAAAAAAGAACAGCTGCTGTCAGCCAACAATCTTTAGCATCACTATAATGCTTGTACCTGTCTGTCCTTTTGCAGCTACTGGAAATGAACAGGTGTAAATCTTTAAAATACAGCAACATAGACTCTGCTGTCGCTGGACAATGATGACTAAAAGTCTTTCCTCATGATCTGCCCTTGTCACAATAAATTTCAAATCAATAGATCAAATTGTATTTATCGACAAGTCATAACAAGGGTTACCACAAGGAACTTTGCACGTAGAGCAGGTCTAGAACAAACTCTTTGATAGAGTTTACGCTGTCCTTGTATCTGAAGCCTTCCAAAATATAACATTGGTTCACAAAATAAAGACAATTAAATTTTCTGTTCTTATGAGTTTCCGAAATGTGAACGTGAAGAGCAGCTTTCAAAACCCCATGAGCTGAACCTTAATATGGATCACTATGCTGTCTCTGGGTTCAGGGTGGTTGGTCTGTTCTAATAAACTATTAGATGACTATTCTTGTTCTCTCTCCACCCCCTCCCTCCCTCCACTTCCCATCTCTCTCCTCGAGCAGCGGAGCGAGCGAGGGTTGGCCTAGCACCTCTGCCCGGCGTCAAAGGCACCGACTACATTAACGCCTCTTACATCATGGTCAGTGCTTCCGCTTCTTCTGTCAATCATTGATTCCCCCCATCCCTCTGACTCAGAGCGGGTTACATCAAGTCAAAACACACTCACTCAGCATCACCGACTGTGTTTAAAAATACGCTCCAGATGTCATTTGAGTTAAAGCAGGCGCCGTCCCCGAATTTAAAGGGATACCCCAGCATTTGTATTGCACTTCCAGAAATTTGGGGACGGTCCGAACACACAGTTTGGTCAAAATTAAAGAGATTCTGACTGTAGCGCAGGTCACTTATCTGCACTTCCCATAGTGCACCTCAGTAATAACTTCATCATACTCTTCGTGCCAGATGATCACACCCTTCGAACTCCAAGCTCGAGTCGCTAATCATTAAAGACATGTCCTCATTTTCAGTCAATAAAAATGACCACATAATAAATACACACAAAAATAATGAATTGTGTTTCGCTTGAATTTGTGTCGTCAAATGTTCCAGTTATGAGTGGCACAAAGACTAAAAACGCACAAATTTAATGTCAAGCATAACAATGACCATGGGACCTAACCTCTTGCTGTTTTCTACAGGGTTACTATCGAAGTAATGAATTCATAATTACCCAGCATCCTCTGCCTCACACCACAAAAGACTTTTGGAGAATGATCTGGGACCACAACGCACAAATTATCGTCATGCTCCCTGCCAACCAAGGACTGGTAAGACACGCGCACACAAGCACACTGTATAAACTTATCTGTCAGTGACACAAAGTGCAGCAAACAGCAAAAATCACGTCACTGTTGACTTCAATGCAAAGACTCCACGATGCTGAGATCAAGGTCTGTGGGGGCCAGACCAGCAGTTTCAGGACTCTGTTCTTTTAGTCTCTGAAGGGTGAAGTTTAGACTTGATGTCCTGCTGACACCTGCCTGACGCTATTGCAAGACCGGAGAAACTACATCTAAGAATCTACAGATCCACAGTGCCTCAAACTGTACATACTGTGGAGGCAACGCAAGCGTCTTTGTTAGTTTCAGTTTGTTTGTTTAAATAGCAAATACACCCGGGTCTGTTGGTCTAAAAATGAGGACTGGTCACAGGCATTGTGGCCCATTGTTACCTTCAGACAGTTGAAAGTGACTGACCAACAAAAGCAGTGGCACAGCTATTTTAAGGCCAGATTATCAAGAGTCATATGTTCCTGCACAGACACACACTGTGTTACACACAAGAAAAGTGAGCTGCCAGTGTCCCTTAAATGTTTGGATAAGTCAGGACTGGTCTGACTGATCAGGACTGGATTCTTTGATCAGTCATAATATGTGACCAACTGACTACAAACAGAAGCTAACTCTGTCTGAAACACTGAACCATTATAAAGACAATCCACCAAGGAGCTTGTCTTTCAAAGGGAATGGGAGATGGCTCGCTGATGGTTTATTTTATGCTGTGCCTGAAAAACTCCCGTGATTCATTAAGAGACTGAGAACCTCTGTTGCCTTTAAAATAACAAGTGAGACAGACTCACCCTGAATGCATCTGCCCCACATGCTTTAGACGGAGTGGATCATTAAAACAGTTCCCAATATACACACTGTGTTTTGCCTCCTACAATTGTGTTCAACCTTAGTGTGTGTGTGTGTGTGTGTGTGTGTGTGTGTGTGTGTGTGTGCGTGTGTGCGCGCGCGCTCTTCTGCAGGCAGAGGATGAGTTTGTGTACTGGCCCAGCCGGGAGGAGGCCATGAACTGCGAGGTGTTCACTGTCACCCTCATCAGTAAAGACCGACTCTGTCTGTCCAACGAGGAGCAGATCAGCATCCACGACTTCATCCTCGAAGCTACACAGGTGAGAGAGAGAGAGAGAGAGAGAGAGAGAGAGAGAGAGAGACTTGATTGACCTGTAGGACAATAGAAGGACATCACGCATCATGTTGCACTAAGGTGACACACTGTACTACATGTTACTTCATGGTTTAGAGCTGTGGGGAGAATAACAGTCCAGTGAGCTTCGTCAGGACTGCCCCAAGTCAAGGTCCATGTTTCTGATCTGAAGACATGAACCCAGGTTGATGATGATTGGACAAGTCCTTGATGAGTTCTGGACAGTTTTCTGCCAAGCCCCGCCCCTTATGAAGCTTATTGATCAGTGTTTTGAAAACTTCCCACCATTTAGCCAATTGGACTCATGTTTCTTGGGAAGCAAAAGCACTTTTGATTTGAATAAAAAACACAAACATTATACGCAACACAATTCTTCTCATATATACCGGAGACAGCCCAGTGTGACATCACCCATTGCTCTGTGAGCTGCTGTTTTAAAGCCTCAAGTTTGTAATTTGGTTGTCGGCCATCTTGGTTTTTTGAAAGCATATTTGGAGAAGAATGGAGCTGAGGGGGAGTGAGGGATGGATATGACCTGTGCTGTACCTGGAGTTTCAGCCATGCACACTGAACTGATTTAACTTTGAAAATCACAGAGCTTCAATCACACAGAAGCCACGCCCAAATCCATCCCCTGCTTTATGGTCTATTTTCCTCTAAATGGACCATCATTTAAAAAATGAACATCATGTTGTATTGAAGACTTGAAACCAGAGACTGAGACCATAAACTCATTAGGAAAACGTTTACTGAGCTAATAAATCAGGGGAGAAGTAGGGACATTTTCCCATAGACTTCAATACAATCTGACTTCTTTAACAACCAGTGGAGTCGCCCCCTGATGGTCATTAGAGAGAATGAAGGTTTAAGACACTTCAGCATTGGCTTCACTTTTCAGCCATTGCATTTCGATCCACTTTTATACAGTCTATGTCTGTACCACACACACACGCACACACATCATGGCCACAACATGTGATTTTGGTGTAGTGTTGCTTTTGAATGTAACCAGTGCTTATCACAGACCTGTCTCAGTCTCACTGTTTTAGTGCCGCGCTGATCTAACTGTTCTCTCTCTCTTTCTGTCTCTCTGCCTGTCTCGCCCTTCCTCTGATAACCAGGATGACTACGTGTTAGAGGTTCGTCACTTTCAGTGCCCCAAATGGCCGAACCCCGACGCACCCATCAGCAGCACCTTTGAGCTCATCAACGTCATCAAAGAGGAGGCGTCCACCCGCGACGGACCAACCATCGTCCACGATGAGTCAGTCTGGCTTTTTATTTGCTCTTCACCACATCACATGAACATGGCTGCATTTCTAAAGAAATTCTGCCGTGTCGCAAACTCCCATGATGAGATATAACAAAAGTAAAATGAGGAAAGCTTCATATCATTTTAGTTTAACAGCTGGACTCACGCCAACCAGATTACCCCCCCCAACACACACAAACAAACAACAGGTACCTCAACAAACTGCCCAATTAAAATTAATGAAAGTCTCTTTCGTATTGACACGATTTAGAGATCTTGAACGACACTTGAGCTCTGCTTATGTTTATTCATTGGAATAATGAAGATTGCTTGTCGCAAGAAGAAGGACTAATTGAGCGCTGCGTCTGGTTGCTATGGCGCCGCTGTCTCACAGCACCTCGGAGGTTGTCAGTTAGAGGCTTATCCTATTTGTCCGTGCACTCATTATTCAACCAGGCGTGGGTTGTAAGCAGCGGTTTGTGCTGCGCTCCTGACAGGGCTGCTAATGGAGGAGGAGAGCGTTTACATTGTGAAGGTGACCCGGCGTTCTCCAGGGAGCCTCTCAGGGGCTGAGCTGTCATCCTCACGTGGATGCGCTTGCTAATAAATTTTTGATCGCAGAGGCGACATCCCTGATCCGTGAGGGTTTTCAGTCCCGGGCTGAGCTGCTGTCAAGGACTTCACAGCAGCAGAGGTCTACACAGCAACCAAATCAGGAATTTGAAACCGAGCCCACTGAGAGGTTTTACCTCAGCCGGAGGATTCAGAGCATCCCTGATGAAGTAAAACCGAAAATTTACGGGGGGTTGGGGGTTGGGGGGTTTGATGTGTTCCACACATGCCATTCAATCATCTCACACAAACTCTGTACATGCACCGCTGGCGCCAAGTGTCAACCCACCCGTTGGCTTGGAGCTGCCATGCTGAAGAACCAGAAGAAACCACATTTGGAGGAGAAGGTGGAGCTGAGGCGAAGCATCAGACCTGCTCTGTGCTTTTTCTTTTGAATTTCATACTGAGGAGGTGAAGCTGTCATTTATAAAAGCACCAACCACCACATGATGTTCAGAAGTTTATGAAAGCACAAAGCCTTATTTGAAGGCACCGCATGCAGATGATAAAGATGTAAACAGCAGAGATGTGCGTTTCAGACATTCGCACTGAACTGACTTAACTTTGAAAACCACAGAACTTCTTTTCTTTAGTAAAAGCTTTTCAGTCTCTTCACTGTAAAACCTTTAAAACCAAGGCCGTGACGGTGACACAGTAGAGGAGCTTGATGAGACTCTTCTGACATTGTTGTGGAAATGAATGCTAACCCCAGACCCTGTGTTTGTGTGTGTGTGTGTGTGTGTGTGTGTGTGTGTGTGTGTGTCGGTCTGTCTGTGTGTGTGTGGCTGTCAGGTTGGGAGCAGTGTCAGCTGGCATGTTATGTGCCCTCACCACCCTGTCTCAGCAGCTGGAGAGTGAGGGCGCCGTCGATATCTATCAAGTGGCCAAGATGATCAACCTCATGAGGCCGGGGGTCTTCACAGACATTGTGAGTCTGACGACTGCAACTTCGGCAACACACAGGCAACACACAACACAACCTCAACAGGCCCCGGTTAGGATTAGGCTTCTTGTTCAAAGGGAATTAAAGATCCAGCTGCGAGAAAGACTGGTGTCACACTATTTGTTCTTTTGAGGTTGTCATGGAAGTAAGAGTTTGTGATGAAGTTGGTGAAACACACGACATATACTGTATGTCCACATTTAACAAACCTCTTAAAGTGACAGTTGTGGTTATTCGATGTGGGGTTGTGAGGTGGACGGAGCTGCTGTGACATTTTCACACTTATTGACACAATCCATCATCTGTTTAAATCAAGTTGCAACCCACTGTGACGTCACCCTTTGGTTCGTGAACTGATATTTTGAAAGTTGGTCATCGGCCATTTTGGTGGGACCATCGTTTAAAAAATGAACATCATGCTGTACTGAAGACTTGAGAGAGAGACTGAGACCATAAACTCATTAGGAAAACATTTACTGAGCTAATAAATCAAGGAGAAGTAGGGACATTTTCCCATAGACTTCAATACAATCTGACTTCTTTAACAACCAGTGGAGTTGCCCCCTGATGGTCAGTAGAGAGAATGAAGGTTTAAGACTCTTCAGCATTGGCTTCACTTTTCAGACAGAGCCCACGTGGATGTAAGTCTATATTTTAAATGCAGTGCAGGAGCCATAAATTGGGTTTGTGCTCTACTGCTCTGAGCACTAGGGGGAGCTGTGAGATGCAGGGATCCAGAGGTGCTACAGGTGTTGTCAATTGGTAAAATGAAAACAAAGTGTTTTTGGCTGCTCGGGGACAATTTTCTTCATTGTTTTGTTTATTTTACAATTATGATATTACAGATTTTATTTGAGAGAGAGCGTAGCATCGCACACTTCAGAGATAAATGTGTGATGAAATGAATCTTTGGTTCTGAGAGCAAGTCTGCTGTCACATCTACCCATTAAGCCACTAGTGGCTACGCAGAGGACATAGTCGCTTTATGTAGCTTCAATTAGAATATTTTCAGCTCTTTCTCTTAACGTCAAAACAGCTCTTTCCTTTGGTACTAGATATCTCTCAACCACTGAACTACAACATTCCTACGCACAAGCCACACCCACACACTGTGCACACTCTATTACACCACTGCCACAGGTCAGCTAAGAGGATGAGGAAGAGCTAAACTTTCCTTTTTTGGCAGGAAGATAAAGGGATGAAAATATTCTCAATGAAGCTCCATTTAATCGGATTGTTTCAGTGTTTCATCTTTTAAAAGTGTGCGAAATAGTTTTTTTTTTTTATCGTTGGCCCCATCCAGCAGCTCATCACTCAGCTTCTATACCAGTGCTGCTTCTCCAAACTGAAATGTAAACTGACTATCGACAAGTACCTCACACACCCCCACCTCAAATAACCTCAACTGTCACACTGAGCTGCAGTTTAGGGTGCAGGATGCCTGAAGAAGAAGCAGCATGGTGGTCACATATTGTCCTGACCTGTTCCCCCTCTCCTCTCGTGTGTCTGTGACCGGTCCACAGGACCAGTACCAGTACCTCTACAAAGCTCTGCTCAGCCTCGTCAGCACCAAGGAGAACAGCTCGGGACTTCTGGCCCGGGAAATTAACGGGACCGCCGTGTCCATGCCCAACCAGTGTGCCCAGGCTGACAGCATGGAGTCGTTGGTGTGAGAGGGGCCCATCAGCGGCCCAGAGCCGAGCCGAGGGCGTCTTGTGGGTCCAAACACCCCGCGAGGTCCCCGAACCCACAGAAGAGGCGACTTTGTAAAACATGAAGGAACTATTGTCGGACAAGACTTTTTGAGGCCTTTTTTGCCAGACTCTTGGTTAAAATGAATAACCTGATTACTTTTTTACACTGATAAAAAGTTTTTGATATTTATTTTTTTTTCGCCATTTTATGTCTTAATGTTCTCCTACTGAAGGGTTTGCACCTGCATTTTTGAGTTTTACAGCAACGTCGCCAGGCAACAAGAAACACTTTTCTGTCTTTCTTGTTTGCACTATATAATGTCAATGTTACTGCCTATACTAAAGCTGACTCACTTGGCTTTTCTCCACCCAAGCGCTGATTTCTTTTTCCTTTTTGTTTTTTTTTTCCTTTTTTTTTTTTTTTTTTTTGACATTCCACGGCTGTGGCCATTATGAAACCAACTGCTTCTGTGAAGGACATTGTTCCGCCCGCCTGCCACCTTCAGCACCGCGTCATCCAACGGAAGAGGATGGAGGACGGCACAAGCTGTCAGCCTCAGTCGTCTCAGTGTAACCTCCTCCACCCTGCTCATCTATGATACTCATATTACCGCTCATCTGTCACGACGGCCAAGACCTTTGAACCTTTTGCCACAGACAAGTAGCACTTGTTTTCTAAAAGTAATTTCCTCTTCACCTTTTCTTTTTTGTTTTTTGCCTCGTTTTGTCGTCGCTCTCTCTCTCTCTCTTATTAGCGAGTCACACCCATGTTATAATACCTAAGGTGGTGTAACAACTGCTACTGTGAACTGTTATTATTATTATTATTTCTTTGTATAATTCATATTATGCTTTTTAATATATGGAAATACTGTATGTATACATATATAAATATATCCTTATCATAATAACTTTGTGATTTTTGTACATGTCTTTTGTGGCCTCTCGCCACAGGCCGGTTGATTTCCAACTCATCTGATAGTTTACGACTCCGGTTCTCACAGCAACCCGGACTCACTCAGTCCTCTACGGTCTCGTATGCTGCTACGTCATCTATTCACACACACACACACACACACACACACAGAAACAAACACGAACACACACATACAGACGCCACCAGTTTGAAAAATCTGCCAAACTGCAGCAGAAGATGCGACCTCACACCCTTCCCACGTATTTGGGTTTCTTTCTCTTTTTTTTTTTTCAGTCATTCTGATGGACAAGACACAGATTAAGAACACAAAAGCCTATGTGTGGAGCCTTCATTTCCTTACATGTGTGGTCATGATAGGGTTAGGGTAGGTTTGATCTGCCAGGAAACAGGCTCAACAACAAGCTCTATGCAACAAATTGCTTATGTTTTTAGAAACGTAAAACAGTTTCTCAGTTTTAGTCTCGTCCAGATTTGATGAGTCTTATTCTTTTGATCTGTGATTTTGTCTCAACGGTGAAAAAACTGATTGATCCTTTTGCTTTAAAGAGTCTTTTCCCTGGTTTATCTTTGACGACGAGAGTCAGACAAGAAATATTTCCTCCATGAGACTCCCCTCCTTCGGCAAATTGGAAACCACGTACGCGTTTTTACAACCATGTGTCTGTAATGTTTTTTTTTTTTTCCCTTCAGTCTGCCACCTGTGTAGGGTTGGGTAAGAAGCTGGATGTTTTTAAGATTTCAAGGCCTTCACTGCCTTTCCCAGCTCCCATGTGCAGTGTTTACAGTATAAGAGCTAATGCTTAAAGTGAGACGACGAACATTTCCTGTAGCGCCATTAATGTCCCCAGTCATTGTCTGGAAGTCCCAGAGTCGAGTGATTAGCACGACAGGTCCGACCCAGGTCGATGGCAATGACACTGCTCAGACTTCAACTTTATCAGAGTTTACCGCCTCGTCGTTCGTGTCAAATGTGCTGAAAATAAAGGTGGTTTTTGCTGTCAACATATTTCGGTTTCTTGTTTTACTCAGATGATACAGTGGATTTGAGGACAGACCTTCTAGCACTACCCAACCCTACTCAAAGGGCATTTTTCTGTATTTTTTTGACAAATTCTATGAAAAAGAGCAAACGCTTGTGTCAGACTGTACATAGTTCAGATTTACCCTCCCTGCACAAGACATTTACACTGAAGTAGTAGCACACATTAACATGCATCAGGCTTAGGATACACGTACAATACAATACTTGGCATCAATTTGCTGTTAGGTGTGGCCGTTTTATTGGATTTGTTGGCAATAGGCTTGTTCTGATATTTGATATTATTGATTATTGCGATGTTTCCAGCTATAGGCAATATTGAGTTTTACACAGCCTGCCCTGCTGCAAAGTCCGACCATCATCTCACTTCTTTTCTCACTGCGCGGGTGGCAGCATCATTTATACCTGAAACATGAGCAACATCCCTTATGACCCTGTGATAATACTGTTTATCGGAATATTTGGATCGGACCGTATTGAGACATTACACTACATCTCCCAGTCTAGTTGGCAGGACGTTTACAGAGATCGTCAGCCTTTTCCATTGACCTTTCTTAGCCCATGGATGTGTAAAAATCATGTTGACTTCAGATTTTTATTGCTCTGCGATTGTTTGAGCTGGAGACGTGACATTTTTTACCTTGAACTAGAGAATCAGTGTTTTCCACCAAGCACTGATCTGCCAGCATGCGACCGTCCATTTGTGAATGAAGTGAGGTCAGTTCTGGGTCAGTCCGAGCCTTTGACTGGAACACTGCTGCTTTACTTCTCTGTTTATCCATCAGTTCTCACCCTCCATCTTTGATAGTGATGTCTAGAGTCACGTCTCTACATGGGACGCTCCTATTGGCTCCAGTGGGTGATGTCACAGCCAATCAGAGTGTCTCCTTCAGAGGCCTAGCTGTCAGCTGCTTGTAGCCAAAGTCAATGGGATCAATCCTGTATTTTTCTGATCTCAGAGTGAGGAGAAGTTGCTCTGAGTTTATTGTAGTGACAGAATAAAGACAGAGAGACATGGACAATAAGATATTTAGAGCATTAGAGGCTTTGGAGCTGATTTTTCATCATTACTGCTCCAAAGAATGAGCAGAACTCAGATCAGATAAAGAGAGAAACTTCAAATCAGCTCTAGAACAACACAAACACGTGTGGAACTTTCTGTGTTGAAGTTTTCTTTTGGTTATTCTGGTTTACAGTGTTTTTATCTGGAAAATAAGGCAAAATACAATGTGCTTCTGTGTGTCATTACAATGAACAGTCTTTATTGAGTCACATATATAGTTAGCTGAGGTTGAGCTGATTCTGAATATGTGGAGACTTGGTGATATTTTTTAAAAATGACAACTTTATAAGGGAAAACCCCAAGGCATGAATAAAGAGAAAAGCCTTAATTTGGCCCTAAAAGGGTTAAATTCTAACTAACTAACCACTGTTGTTATTAAACCAGCCATAAACACACAGGTTACAGATCCAGGCCTCTGACCGGATCTGGTCTAACTATATACAGACCTGAACAGATCGTTTCTAAAGTGTTAACTTACTGAAGTGACTGAACTTAAAACACTGCATATTCAACTGCATTTAGAGGAGACAGAGCAGCTGGGGGCCTGTCCGAGATCCGTGCTCGCTGTCACAAGTGTGACCCCTCGCTCCAAACTCCCAAGGCCTTGTGTACATAGTTTACATCCCTCACTCACTTTCTCCAGAGATGTATTTTTTGTGGTTTTGTGGCCTAAAAGCAAAGAGCAGAGACTCAAATGTTATCTGCTTTAGCTGCAGTAACCCCTCACGCACACACGAACACACACACACACATGCTAACACACAGACTTACACATTTCTTTGACATGAGGATGTTCTAATTTTAAACTGAAATGATATTCTGTACCTCTGTTATCAATGGTGTGAAATGAACACTTGTGGTTTTGCATTTTGAATCAAATGTGATTTTTCTCCCCACACAGCACAAAACAAAAAATGTGTCACATGGCAAAAACAGCAAAGGAGACAAATGTATTTTTATTTTTTAGAAACTTTTACCAAAGACTTGAATCCTCCTCATGCAGAAAAAAAGATGTTGGTGAGCTTTTCTCTCTCTCTTGCCATTTTCCCTCCCCTGACTGCCCCTGTGCCCCCTCACACTTCACCCACCCCTGTGCACTCACACTGTATCTGTATTTCTGTATTTCTTTTTTTTTTTTTTTGGCGAAGTCTCAATTCACTAGTTGCATTTATTGTTACTGGGACACAGATGCATCAATAGATGAACTGAGCAAACAGAGGAGAATATTTCTGCTTCTGTTCATCCTGCAGTTTTATCTCCTTCTGAAACGGGGGCCATGTTACAAACTCTTTATCTACAAAACATTTGTTTCTGTCCATTTCTGTCTTCTCTTCTTTTTTTTTTTTTTTTTTTTTAATTACTTTCCCTGAGTACCTGGTCACAGCAGAAAGAGACGAACAATATGGAACAGTCCATTCAAGAATTACTGTCGACAGTAGTGCGAAGGGTTCAAACCCCGTGATCACACCTTCTCTGTTCTCCTCGTGCCTCCGGGTGGAAACGCAGTAGATGCCTGGGGTGTGCGTGGCGGCTGTGGAACGGCTTGGTTTTCATTTCGGCGGGTTAGAGCCAACACGCTGCCTGCGTGAGACGACTCGCGGCTCCCAGTAAAACTAGACCCGTGGGTGTCATCGTACCAAAACTGACACCTCTCACTATAGTTTCAGTGCCCAGGCCGAATCTTAATATGACACATGACAAAAATGTAAACGTGTTTATCGACCAGCTCCACGTGGAACAAAGAGACGGTAGCTTTCATGAAAACAAGTCCATAATTTGAGTCGCCTGCAAATGCTAATGCACACGCAACACAGGCACTGAGTTCCCAGCATCGCTGGTGACTCCAATGTGCCCATCAATAGGACAGATTGGAAGTGGTTTCGCCAATGGACAGATTAACCGTCCTCCACCTGCAGACCACGCAGCGTCCGATGTGGAAGCTGCCTCCATCACTTTCACCTCTGTGGGTCTTAACTTATTATTAGCGCTGACAGCGTGTTGTTGCGTCGGAGCGCGTTGAAACTGCGGGTTTCGAACGCTCGTGAGGTTCCTGGAAAACCTGTGAAACTGGAACATTTTTTTCAGGCCTGGAAATAGTTTGGAATTAACTGAATGTTTTGAAAAAGTTTTGAATACACACCGTTTTAGCCTGCTGTTTAAATGTCTTAATAAACGTGTCTTACAATACAAAACACATTCCTTGCATTAATCTAAAATCCAGTACAGCTGCACAGGCTGCATGAACTTCACTAGTGTCACATGATACACAAGTTGGCTGCTAGTTGGCAGCGGGAAACGACTCACTGATGAGTGAAGCTGTGTGGCCATCAAACGACAAATATAAGACGTGGCTTCAGAGAGAGGCAGAGCCTCGCCGCGCTCGATGTTCAGCTCTGCACCAAAACGTTTGACGTTGGCAACATGAGGGGAAGCGGCTTCAGTTAAACACACGCTGAAAGGGCTGAGACAACCGTGAGGGCGCTCAACGGACTGCCAGCCACAGCACATATTTCACACCTGCTGCAGCCAGGCCAGATGATGTTACCGCTTCGACAAACAGGGCAAAGATCGGTGTAGCTCTGAGACAACCGCCGACCCTCAACGATGAAGAGACGCAGCCCGTCATAGGGCTAGCACCAGTTAGAGCATCTTTACCTATGATCGCTGTTGTTGTTAAACTACTTAATTTAAGCCTAGGAAATGGGGTAAAATATTATCGAAAAGTTTTGAAAATTCTTTGGTAAAGATGTGTGGGAGTCCTGGAGCTGTGAGCCAGTTTATGAAATGCTGCCATCATGCTGTTGTGACCAGGCTCTTCAGATAGTCACTGTCATTATTTCCTCATCATCTTCACTGTGATCATCGTGATCATTTTTGTGTTGCCGTTGAAGTGCACACGCAGATGTACCATCCATGCCCAGTTCACCTCCTCTGCGTCTGTATGGACTGTGTCAGAGGGAACGTCTCGGCTCTCAAGGTTTCTAACCACACTTTCAGTGTTTCTCTTGGTGATTCAATATCTCAGATTTACGTCTTTCGCCATTTGGCCACAAAACCCTCACGAGGTTTCCAATCTGACACACATCTGATCTATAATCACACATGCTGTCAGTTCATTCTCTCATCGGAGCTCACGCGTGGTGTCACTGTTGGTGGTCGATCGTGTGGAAACCAGGTGTCTTTGCATCCACCATCCATCACCAGATCCCAGTTTCCAGCTTCTCGCCCTGCGTCAATGTTCAGGCAGTGATTGTGATATTACGATGTCACCCGCTCCCCTTTTGCTTTTCATCCTGCAGAGGCTCTGATTCTGCTCTCAGCTCTCTGGATTATTTCCTCTCCACTGACCCATTTTAAAAAGGTGGCTGTTCCTTCCTCTTTTGTAACATGATCTAAGAGAAAAAGGTTGGAGTTCTTCTTCTTCTTTTTTTTTTTGTTGTTTGTTTTGTTGAAAGCTATATCAAAGCATTCTACTATAGTGTTATTTAATATGTAAATGGTATTGCTATACATAAAATAAAATATGGGTTTTGATGTAATTTTCTGAAATGCTTTGTGTGGTTTGTTTTTTAAGGCCGTCCAGGGTGTGATGAACACATTAGACACCCTGGACCAGCAACACACACTATACACTCCTCCAGTGTTTGAAACTGTACTACACAGAGGTCTTTTCTCCTTTTGCACACAGCATCAGTCATCAAACAATATTTAAGAGTAAAGGGTAAATTCAGCCCAAAACTGCCCCGACAGCCTCACAAAGGAGGGGAGCTGCTGGATCCACAGAAGAGAGAAAATGTAATGAAACAATTGCTTACTGACACTAAGTACACAAGACTGAGATCATTGCCTCTAGGTACATCCCAATGCTATTGAACAGTGAGCAACATGAGCGACCAAGAAATGAGAGGTCCCACGCAGTCTAAAGGTCTTCTCTGGTTATAAAGCAGGTCTAGTTTCTATATTAATACAGTGAAAGTATGAAAGGTCTCAAAGGTTTTCAGAAACTGAGCCTTAAAACCAGCCGTCGCTAATGTTTGCCTTCAGACTGACCTCTGGGTCTGCACCACCTACTTGGACTCCGCCTTCTACTGCACTGAAGCTTCGCCGATGTCCCTCTATGTAAGTCGCTTTGGATAAAAGTCTGTCAGATGAGTAGATGTAAATGTAATGATGTCACAACAAAGCAGTCACCGGCCCTGAACACGCCCCCAGTATGACCCACCAGTACCCAACGTTCTCAAGGTATCTCTTAGAATATTTGTTTTCCTTTAATGTCTTTAACTGACTCTTCTGTGACTGATTGTTGGATTAGAGATATACAGTATATGATTCTTACCGTTATGAAAACTTACCACAAGCAAAGAAAATATGGACAGAGTAAAATATTGGACCTTTAACTAAACAGATTGGCCAATAAGATAGATGGAGACCAACTTTGCTCCCTGCTCTTTGTTATAATTTCTACGGCCACTAGATGTCGCCTTAGAATAACAACTACCAATGGGCCATTTTTACAGGACAGTCTCTTCAAATTTGTAAAAACCACTGTACTTAGACTGGTGAAATCTGAACTGGATTATCCCAGAACAACCAGAGACTCTTTGAAACACAGCTTCAGATTTATGAAACCTTTTTTTTGGGAACATTTATGAAAAAACAAGACAGGAACAACTCAGTTGCTTTCACCAATTAAGATTTTGCCATCTGAACCTGAGTTAAGGCTCAGACCAGGACATCTAACACACTTTCACAACAGTAAGTGGAGCAAAACACAAAGAATCAGCCTGGTTTGTCTGCTCATCTGTAGAGATCAGACTTTATTGCCTGTTTCTGAAATATCTCACTTGCTGTGTTTGTGGTTCACGTTACTTCCTGTCCCAATTTGTTTTCTAGCCCTGATTCTGCCCCTCCCCAGGTAGTAACACCTGTGTCTCATTAGCTGCTCTTTGTGTGTATTTAAGTCCCTGTGCTTCCTTTGTACTGTGTCAGGTTGTCACCTTAGTCCCCTTCGAGGTTCTGTTACACTTTCAGTTTGTGGATGGACTTCTGAAATCACTGACATCCTTAAAAGCTGTAATAAGTTTCACAGATCAACACATAGGCCTTATTAGTCCATGTGCCCTTTCTGCTCCTTCCATTCCCTGACTGCGTTCTGCAAGGATTTCTCTAAAACATAGATTTAACTTAAATAATGAATTGTGTAGACATTCTCGACAGGTAAAATGGTGGTGTATGGAAATGTGGAGACATTGTCTGTGTGTCATGATTTGCAGCCTGGCTTAATGAGCCTTGAGAGACAGATCGATGAAGAGGAAAAGCCTTAGCTTCCTGCGGGTCGTTCATCACTGACTGAACATTGTTCCCAGTCGTTTGCTCTGATTTTGTTGATTCTTTGACTATGGTAAAGTCACAAGTGACAAATAACCAGCAGGGAGAATTCTCCACTGAATAACTGTGGTCATAAATCACTGTTGCGTCATTTATTTAACTGAACTTCGGTTGTGGGCTAGTCTTGCCCAAGAATGAGTCAAGATCAGCTTTAATTCATTGGTCTTTGTCCCCACAGTGTCACAGCACCGGGCCCCAGCTGGTTACACAAATACACCCATGTCATGTACAGCTTGTCCCTTTAGTGTTGCTGGGTGATGAATAGATACATACAAACCAAACCCAGAACCTTTTTTGCCTTGAGGCGGCAGTGCTAACCGCTACTCCACCGTGCCACCCCACACACACCAGCACCTGTAACTGTTGAAAACATTACAGAGCAACAAAGATAAGGTGAACAGAGTTGTACGACGTCACCCATTGGTTTGGGAGCTGCCGTTTTGAAGCCTCCAGCTTGTAATTTGGATGTCGCCATCTAGTTTTTTTTTTTTTTGTTTGTTTTTTTTTTAAACCAAGAGAAACTATATTTGGAGGAGAAGAACGCAGGTTCAAGGCTCTTCGGCACTGGCTTCACTTTACAGCCCTGGAACTGACGTCCACTTTTATACACAGTCTATGGTTCTGACCACATGAGTGGAGAAAGTGGCCCCCGCTGGATAAAGATCCTAATTTCATTCAATGCATTCATTATTATTTAACGACAAATTTCAACTGAGAGATGAAGTTGATCTTCCAACGCTAAATTGGAATTGATTTGTTTTCAGTGACATTAATTGCTGCCATATTTAAGAGGTCTTTAATTGCCCCTGGACTGGCCTGTTCTGTATCATTTTCATCGAGGTGATGGTTTGCAATGTCGTGTAAGAACCACTAGAGGGAGCCAGAGGCTAAACCTTTGGCTTCGAAACTATCCACAGTCTGTTTGTGAATGTAAATTATTAATGTTCACGTTTACAGACTATAGCCCACCTTTGTCTGTCAGCATCATGTTCAGCTAAACTTACTGTGATTTGTCTAAAATGATGTTTTAACACTGAAATAACTTTAGTTACAAAATGTCAATATTTTTAAATGACTCATCAAACCAGGCTCATATCGTGTTGATGCAGTATATTGAGGATGTTTAGGAGGCAGCTGAGGGGATGTGTAGATGTGTTAGTTGATTATTCATGTTGAGATGAGTCCTCGGACCCTTCACTTCGCCACATTCTCCAGTGTTGCAGTGTTAAGCTAAGGGTAAGAAAATGAATTTCTCTCTCTTCAGTCTTCACTCAGTTTCTCATAAATTACAAATCTTTTTTTTTTTTTTTTGTCTGTTAAAAGGGTTTTTGTTTTGAGTTTTTCCTCAGCCGATGTGAGGGTCTAAGGGCAGAGGATGTTGTTATGATGCTATGTAAAGCCCTTTGAGACAAACTGTTTGTAAAAATGGGCTATACAAATAAAATTGCCTTGCCTTGCCTTGCCTTCAATCTTTCTTAAATCTTTCCCAAAAAGGAAACTGAAAACTGAAATGGCACATTGACATGTTTATTCACCTTTATCTGACCTGGATAAACTGGACTGGAGTCCAGCTGTGGTGAAATCATCTGATTGGAGCTGATGTGGACAGACACACACCTTCTATATCAGGTCTCACAGCTGAAGATGCAGATCAGAGCAGAGACCATGAGGAGGAAGGAGCTGCTGCAGAGCTCAGAGACAGGACTGTGCTGAGGCTCATTGAAGAGATCTAGAACAACCAGGACTCTTCCAGAACTGAATCAGGACTAAGTGAGACATCAGGGAAGAGGAGACCAAGGACCTGATGGTGGCTCTGACTGAAATCCTGTGAAGATGGAGAAACTTTGAAAACAGAATTTCAGACATTTGCAGAAGTTTTACTTTGTCATGAGGTATGGAGGGTAGATAAAGATGTAGATTCATCTACCTGCCTCTCTGAATGAACTGCATGCGAACAAACAATAGATGTCAGCAGTGATACAGGTCGGCAGCTGGCCTGCTCAATGAGAACTGAGTGGAACCTCATTACTTTTACACTCATCACCAGCAGCGTCCATCACAGAGGGACAGAACAACTCTGATGGCCCTTGGACAACATGGTTGAACTCATTACTGTGGTAATATATGATACAAAAGTGGACTCTGTAAAGTGAAGCCAATGATGAAGAGCCTTAAACCTTCATTGTTAAAGAAGTCAGATTGTATTGAAGTCTATGTGAAAATGTCCCTACTTCTCTCTTGGTTTATTAGCTCAGTAAACATTTTCCTAATGAGTTTATGGTCTCATGAAGCAGGGTATGAATTAGGGCGTGGCCACTGTGTGATTGACAGATTGTACCACACATATGATTCACATCAATTTCATACTCATCAACCCATGAGTGACCCCTCGAGTCCTGTGGATGGAGACACTGTCATCCTGTTTCAGGTTTTTTTCTTGCATTTGTCATCCGTCTGTATGTGAAACTGAAATTCTTCTCCCAAAAGAGTTTGTTTTAAGTGACATTAAATGCTGACATATTTAAGAAGTCTGTCTAATCCTGAAACCAAGACCAAGAGAAGCCTTGGTTTCAGGTCTTGCACTGGTTCAGTCCTCAGGCTTTTGCGCTCCAGCTGTGTTTTTGGATGCTTTGACTTTGTCATCCACTGTTTAGCGAATGAGCCTACACAGTATGACTGCTTCCATTCATGGGGTCACTAGGGGTCACAACAACAACATATCCTGCATTTTATCTGGCTGATGTAGCTGAAGTTGTGTGGATGTACAGGGCAGAGCCGGCGGCTGCAGTAACAGTGGAATAATGACAGGAACATCCCAGTAACTGTCACCAGAGACCAGAGCGGGGGTCTTCTTCCACTGCCCTCACCCCCTCACTTTTACCTCCTCTCTCTCCACACCACCAGAGATGGCACCCCCTTGCTTTAACCCCTAATTGTCGGTGATCAGACTCGCGCAGGGCTGACACGGAGTGGCGGCTTGACAAACGCAGTCATCCGGACAGCCAGGGTTGAAGTGGCTGGTGGTTGGCAGCTGCCCAGGCTCCTCAGCTGGGGCCACAGTGGTGAGGGCCCTCAGGGGGTCGACCAGCCACCAGCAACCACTGACTGACTGGGCCAGTCTGGACTGATAGGGACTGGGCGGTGGGGTGCAGGACGGGGGGCAAGGGCTGTGAGGTCAAGGGTAGGATTTAAGGAAGAATGGAGTGGGGGAAGCATTAGGCCTGTGTCCAATCATGGGTGACGGGTGGTGGGTGGAAAAAGGAGGAGGAGGGGGTCGGTGATGAAGATGCAATGTAGCGAATTATCTAAAAGGGTTTTGAAGAGCACGATCTGGAGCCCTTCCAAATGACTAGCCCTGCATTATGTATTCTAATGGCCGAGGCCCCGGGGTGCTGCAGCCTGAATCAGCAGTGTTGTCAGTGACCAGACCCCGATTCGCTCTGCCAGCCACCAATAACGACAATGACCCCTCAGACAGCAGCCCGGCTCTCCTCCAGCCCTCCTCAGTCTCCGGTGGCATGGCATGAATCTGGAGCCATAAGATTATGCAACGGCGGTTCGGCTATTGAGAGCCCACTGAGAGCCCTGACAGATAATTGGCTGAGCCCAAAGCCGTGCAAATGGTTAAGTGTCGACTCCAGTTGATTGGATAATGGGTAATTGCACGCTGCATTTCATTCAGTGATATGCTGTGGGTGTAGCAGGGGCAAGTGAAGGGGAGGGAAAGAATGGAGGAGGAAAATATTTTGGCGTGCTGTGTTTTTGCAGCCTGTTATTTCACACTTTGAGTCTGTTGCATTTGTTTGGATCGCAGGTTTGTATCAACTGCTGATGCAATTTCAATTGCTAATGAGATCATTTTATTGTGGAGGAGTTCCATATTTTTCATTCTCTCTCTTGGTGTTTAAATTTTGAGGGCTGTGCCTGGTGGCGCTGTTTGAGGATTCACTCTGACCCTGTGTGAGCCTGCAGAGTCTCTCCTTTGATCATGGCATGTCACCTCCACTTAAGAGCCCGGGCTGCCAGCTCTTTGTCTTTCCCTTCACAGAGGCCTTGACTGTTGTCATGTTGTCTCACATTAAAGAGAAGGCTTCATGTCGTACACTAAGAGGAAGCAACACTGGCCTTAAGGTAGCCCGGCACAGCTGCTCATCGACGCAGACCTCAGCACAGCCTCATAAATCTAACATTTTCTCCTTAACAGCAATTTACTTATCTAACTGTAATCACATACCTCCCAGCTCTTGTCTAGCTCCTCACAAAAGGAAATGCTTTTTTTTCTTCTTCAGATTTTATGCACTTAAAGAGAACCATCATTCTGGAGCTAATGTGGAAATCCTTCTGAACTTGAATATACTTGAGGTGCATTATTTCTTTTGGAGGAGCCCAGTGGGGGTTTGCGGGCGGGGGGGGGGATGCGGTTGCTGGATTCCACTGCAGTCACTGTATTGATTGTGCTTCCATGGACGTCGCCCGGTAAAGTCGGGAGAGTGCGGCGCCATTCATATCAACTGACGGATTAAGTGGGCAGCTGAAAAGACACGTATGAATTTTGTGTTTGTGCACTTGCGCCTTTTGTTGATATTGATTCTGCCTTGGCATGCGTCCACGCATGGCACCAGCGTGTTGTGTTTCAATCTTAATTAAGTCCTTTATCACGCTCTAATGAGTTTACTGTCACACACACACACACACACACACCAGTCAAAGCAAACACTTGGTTTCTTAATTAAGACAAAGCAGCACATGGGTAATCACTCTCCTTGTTCTCACTTCTTCTCACACTTGTGCAGCTTGGTCTAATACATCGCACTCGCTCATTTCCCATGTTAAATTGAAGAGGATACAGTTTGGGCACAAGCTATATATTTAAGTGATCTAAATGGTTAAGAAATGTGGGAGAACACATATGTGTTCCATAAAATCTAACTGTGACTTGTAACGTGTATGAGAAAACTACCGCTGTGTTAAGAAGCAAACCAACAATAAGCCCAGAATTCCCGGGGATATCGGACAACTATACTGCTCATCCAACGTTCAGCGACAATGCAGGAAGTGGTATGCGCTGTGAATCTTCCAGAAACTATAGTAGTGGCTGGTGACTGAATTACACATTGCACGTCTGAAGTAATGCTGGGTTTTTATCACTTATGTGTTATCACCACAATCCCCCCCCCCTCTTCCTCTTTACCTTCCCCGTACGACAGACCCTGCATAGGCAATGTAGCAAAACAAAAAAAAAAAAAAAATGAAATCGTGGCAATGAACATTAAAAAATGTTGTGACACTGTCCTCCTGTAAACAACCAGCCCATAGATCATGTGCGCAGAGGTTATTATGATGCATAGTTAGGTTTTGTTGCTAGGCGACATCAAGTGGTCGTAGTAATTATGTCCGGAGCAAAGGGAAAAGGGCAGTGACAACAAAGGTCCACGTTCGAAGCAAGCACCAAGCTCTGGGGCTGAAAAATGAAGCAAACACTGAAGTATAAAGACTGCGGTTCCTCTAATGACCACCTGAGGCTGGTTCCAAAAGTAAGCCAGTCACCACCCAATCCATTATCGATACCACTGATCCGTGCAGGGTCGCAGGGGGCTTGGAGCCAATTCCAGCTGTCATTGAGCAAAGCACCCTGGACAGGTGACCAGTTCCCTCCAAGTCCATCACACATCATAGTAACATACAGCGACATACAAATATTCATACTTACACTCACACCTATTGGCAATTTAGAGTCACCATTTGACTTGTCTTTGGACTGTGGGAGGAAGCTGGAGTAACTGGAGGTGAACCATGCAGGCACAGGGAGAGCATGCAAACTCCACACAGAAAGGCCCCAGGTCTGGGGTTCGAACCCAGAACCTTCTTGCTGTGAGGCAACAGGCTTGGCAGCTTTGAGTGACAGGAAAATGTATTCTTTCTGAAACCCAACATGAACTTCACACGCGTTCCACCTCTTTGCCCATTTTTTGATTGGCCAGGAGTTAGACAAGCCATTGACTGCCAAGATGGTGACAGCTGATCAGCCCGCTCTGAGCCTCCGAAGAACCTATTTTAACCCCTACCATTTTTTCTTAAACCTATCCAGTCCATGACTGTTCATTATTGTAACCAATGCAACCAAATGTCTGGTATGCATGGGGCAATTTTAGGAGACACTCCTACGAGTTGGAAGAACTGAATTGAGTGGTTGTTTCAGGTTGGAGAACTGGCTGACATTCCTGGGCTGTTTTTTGTTCTGAGTCCCCTACAGTCATCTATCTAAAACCTAGATTTAAACCTTAGATCCACTAGACTGTAGGTTTAATTGTCATAACTTTAACAAGTTGGTTGACTCCAGTCCTGCTTTAGCATTCAGCACTGATTTAACATGCAGTTTGAAGGAAAATCAAGAAAAGATCTGTATTTGTAAAGGTTAATTCTTATCTTTTAGATTCCTCAGCTTGGTGTGTAGGACCGTGTCAAGTTTTTCGTTCAGCGTGAGGGGGTCTTCAATTGTGTGAGCCAGCAGAGTGGTTCATCATTAACAAGGTGGCCTAAAGTATAGGAGGAGTGGATGTTTCCCAGCAGGGTCAGGTCAGGTCAAATGGATTAAGAGTAGCAACGGACATCCCCAAATGAACTGATCCCACCCAACAATGGCTCGCTGCTTTAATGCCACTAGAAAAGAGCTGAGTGCAGCCAGAGTGTGATGGAGAAAATGGCTCATTGGTTTGCAGCATCAGAGGATCACATTAATTAGCTGGACAAAGATTTACATATTTGAATAGGTTTTGTTATGTGTGTGTTAACTTGTCTTGTCTGCAACAATGTGGGAATCATTTTGGCAGTTCCACTGTCACAAAGGAGCCACACTGGAGGGTAAGTCCCAATTATCAGTCCCACACCGTTCAGCCTGCCTGACAAAGCGTACGGCGGGGTGCTGGAAAGGAAACTCTGTCCAATTGTCCAACCTCGGATCCAGAAGACTTGGTACAAGCTCAGGACCGTGGGGATGTCTTCTACAGGAGTATGAGAAGTGTTTAGTGGGTGAGGGTCGGGATTGAGGAAGGGGTCCAGTCCGGGGACCTCAGCGCTGCCTCTCATCCAGTCCATCTTCATCTACTGGTGAAGATTGTGAATCAGTGACTTTAAAGAATGAGATCACAGATACAAACAGCTGAATTCCTCTGTGGCCTAATATGTCAGAGATATGGGGAGAGCTTGGAGCACAGTGTGAAAGGAGCCCGCTGAGGTGGTGTGGGTATCAGCTCAGGATCACTGCTGGGTGCCTTCCTGTGGATCTGACGAAAATGTTGGGGAGAGAGAGATAAACCATTGGAATTTTTTTTTTTTTTTTTTTAGTAGATTGGACGATATTAATGTTGGAGATTTGTGCATGCAGTTACAGTGTAAAAATGTTCAAATTAATGTATAAAAATAGTAAAAATGGCTGCCACAGCCGGTGTCATCGACCACACGACATTTAGATGATGCAAAAACAGAACCACATGATTGGATATCTTCTGTACACACATTATACTCAGGGACCCGTGTAGTGTTTTGTATGGTCTCAGACTCTAGTTTCAAATCTTTTGCAATACAACATGAGGAAAATAGACCATAAAGTAGGGTATCTATTAGGGCGTGGCTACTGTACCACCCAATCAGCCATCCACCCCTCACTCCTCCTCAGCTCCACCTTCTCCTCTAAATATGTTTTTTTCTGGTTTCCAAAAACCATGATGGCCGACAGACAATTTACAAACCGAAGGCTTCCAAATAGCAGCTCACAAACCACTGGGTAACATCACAATGGGTTGCTACTTGGTTTTAGGTCATATTTGAAGCCAAGCCAAGTTTGACAGTTTCTGTGTTTCCTGGGATGTGAGCACTGATTCATCCACAGTTTGATTAGAGCAACATTACATCAGAATTTCTCTAATCTAAGTGGCTGCATCAGTTTAAAGTGGTACAGTACAACAGGAGTAAGTGAACGCATCATCATAATTTTCCTAATAAAGACTCGTTCGTTCGCAGACACACACACACACACACACCCACACACCTACTGTCACAGAGAGGCTTCTCTCCATGACAGGAAATGTGAACAAGTGTGATTTGGAGTTGTTTGTGTGTCTTTTTAACTCGAGTGTAATGTCAACATGTTCAGTTCAGTTCCACTGTTTTGTTTCTTCCTTTCGCGCTTGTCTCCTAAGCTCAGTTCAGCCCTTATTGTAGCTGCTGCATCAAAACAGACAGGTGTCGCAGGTGGAAACAAATGAAGACGACTAAAACCGACGAGAACGAGGAAATAAGAGAGTCCTGCTGATAAGAGACAAAGTCCTGTTGTTTATAGTGTGATTTCTAGAGAAATCACGGATGAATTCCCACAAAATAAGAGTCAAAAAAGGAATAAATAAAATAAAGTGGTGGGGTCAGGCCTGCACCGCCCTCCTACTCCACCACCTAAGAGAGACGGAGGTTTCCCTCACAGCTCCCGCCCGATGGAGGGCTGGACAGACTGACGGACAGACGGACGGAACGGATGGAGGTCAGGGAGTGGAGTCTGACAATAGATCGGCGATGAGATCTCCCTCTCTGCTCGATTCCCAGCAGCCCCTCCGCTTCCCCTCCCAGCCACAAAGCACCTTCTCCTGGCCCGCCGTGCCCTTGACATGCCAAGGCAGGCGGGCAGGCACATCCCAGGGACAAGCTGCTCGCCGCTGTCTCTAAGACATTCTGATGAGGTTTTTCGGTGCTGAAAGGCTCGGGGTTGACTTTGTAAAAGAATCTCAATGAGGTTCCAGTGAATGCCGCGGCTGTTCCATTTTAATCTGTGCGTCGGGCAGCTTCTCCAGCGACTCATTTCCACGCATCACACCCTGGATCCCCGGGCGCCCCGGCCCGATACACTCAGGGCTCCCTGCTCATATTCCCCAGGCTTAATTTGTGACAACATTTCCTTCAGTAATGTCAAATGTTCTCTGAACAAGAAATGTAACATAAATGTGTTTTTAAACAGAACACTTCAGCATCTCTGTTTCCCATTGTTGCCCGTCGCTCCCTCCATCCTTTCATTTCAAGCAGGAATGGAGCCAAAGAGTGAAGAGAAGCCACTGCTCATTAACCCCCCAGCACTTCACAATGAATCCTGGAGGCTCATTGTGCTAAATGGCCAGTTCTTCCCATAATAGAGGAGGGGGGGTATCACACTCAAAGACAGAAAATGCATAGACCTAACTATTACTGCTTTTCTGAAGGTTTCAAACCTTCTGTCAAACCTTTGAATTTTTAAAATGATTTTTTATTTGGCCTCAGCCTCAGGTGCACAGACATGATGCTTGTAGTTGAAGAGATTAGTGTGATTTATTTATTTCATTATTAGTCTTTTGTTGTTTTTTTTTTGTTTTTGTTTTTTTGTTTGTTTGGTTTTTTTTTTTTGCACGTGGCGTTCGATTTCATTTCCTCGTGAAGTTACAGCTCGTGTCCTGTGCCCTTAGATTCAGACTGGCCCCTTGGCCCTGACCTCGGGCTGGCATCATACATACATACATACAGATATGCCTGAAACGAGATGCCCGTTGTTGTCAATGCAGAGCCTGTAGCTGAGGTTATCACATGTTGTGGGAACGTCGGGCCGGCTGTGGCGGGGGCCCCCCCACACCCCCCCAGCCCTCCTCTGAGGAGAACAAGCTGCTAACGCGGGGACATTTTAATTGGAATTTCATGTGGGCTAAACTGAGGGGAAACTGATGTAAGTTAACATTTGGTAGACTTAATTGGTCCCTTTCTCTCCCTCCTCCTCCATCGGGCACTTACGGGCCGCTGCTGAAGCTTCCCCGCTAATCTCCCATTTACAATCAATTCAGGCCGCCAGACAAAAAGCCCGCCTCTCGCTTTTCTTCTCTTCCTGTCTCAAACCAGCTCCTTTTGTGGCCCGTAAATTGCCTGAATCCCCGGTGATCCCCCCGGTGGCGGAGGGAGCGAAAAGAAAGATGTCCTCATGTTGTTGACAGCTGATGAGAGCGCGCTCCCGCTCCCCCTCCCCTCCCCTCCCCTCCCCTAATCTCCTCCGCGCGGGGGCGCGCCTTAATTAAAGCTCCAGTTCGTCAATTAACGTGTTTGTGGATGTTGAGGCGGTTGCTCAGATGTTGGAGAGGTGCAGAGGAGAGGAGGAGGAAAAAAAAAAAAAAAAAAAAAAGGACAACCTGCTCGCCTTTAGGTTGTTTACTGCTCCGACATTGTTGTTCATGTCCCGCAGCCTGCAGGCTCAGGACTCATGTGCACGCACGGCTGCTCTCTCTCTCTCTCTCTCTCTGTGTGTGTGTGTGTGTGTGTGTGTGTGCTTTCTGTTTCTCACCACACATTGCTGTGGATAAAACAAACCTGGGGCCGCTGATGCAGAGCGCTGTCCCTCCTCCTCCTCCTCCTCCTCCTCCCCCCCTCCTCAGTGAAGGAGCAGCTCTGTGGTGATGAAGATGATGAAGAGGAGCCGTCTCTCTCACCGAGCTCCTGTCTGACCTGACCTGTCTGTGACGTGGTGGTTTCAAAGAGTTTTACATGTGAATTCTGACTTTTTTTTTTTTTTTTTTTTTGTTTTTGGATTGGGAGGGGTCATTATTTTTACCCCCCCTTTCATCCCCACAGGAGAATGTGTGTAAGGCTTTGAAACGACATATAGACCTGTTGTATTTTAACGTCCTGCACTTCATTTAATGACGATCTAAAACATGGAATAAATATTTGACACTCGACAGCATGAACACACGAGTTCCCATGACTTTTTATTATTATTATTATTATTATTATTATTTAATATTAGAATAAGAAGGACTTATTGATGTAACCTGAACGATATCGAAGCTGCACTGACCACTGGGAAAAGTCACCGACATATTTTCTTCATTCAGACAGAATGTCCACGAGCTCTTCACTCAGTTTTATTGAAGTTGACAGTTTGGGAGTTTTTTTTTTTTTCTTTCTTTCTTTCTTTCTTTCTGTCTTCCTTTTCCTGCAAATTGTGTCTGATGCACCCTGATGAAATAGGTGAGCAAGGCATTCATCCGGCAATATTAGGCCCTGCCGGGCTTCCATAGGCCCGGCCGGCCCGGCTGAGCGCTAATTGGCTGTTAATAGAAAGAGCGCCATTTGGACGCACGGATCTGCCTCTCGACAGAATGTGTGCAGGGATAATATTGTTCCAGGAGCCGTGCGGGGAATAACCTGTGCTCTATTAACGCGGGGCCCCAGATGAGGAGCTGCGGCCTGAGTGCTCCATTATCTTTGTGTTCTGATGAGCGGCTCCGGATGCGGCAGCCCCCGCCGCCCCTCCACGTTCAAGCCTCCCGAGGCCGTTTATAGCCGCTTAATGTAATTCGCTTTCAAGGGCTCGTGTTATCTCTCATCATTGCGCCGGAGTCAAGTGTAAATGCTGCAGTATTAAGATCGTGCCTGTCAATAAGTGGTTGGGCAGAGTGGCTGCAGAGCTCGCACCAGAGTCCGGGCTGTGTCTATATGTGGGTTTTCTGATGAAACTTCAAAATAAAGCGGCCGCAGAAACGCGGCTCCGTGGCCTCGTATTTGAAATGAAATATTGAAGCTCATCTCGGGGCGTGAGGCCCATGTTTGCCTGTGAGGTTGAGCACATCTAATAAATTAAACCAATGAATGAATTAAGACGAAACAAGGAGGAAAACAACCGATCCGGGCTCTTGTTTTGAATGTTGATTTTTGATTTCGTCCCTGATGTGTTTACGCTGTTATTTATTTATTTATTATTATTATTATTTTTTTTTTAATTTCATTTTATTTTCTGAAGCATTCACCTGAAACTACACGACTTTCATCACATCATTTCAGTTTTATTTTGAAATGCTTCTAAAAATGGAAACAACATGGCTCAAACATTCAGGTTTCATTATAAGTTATAACTTAACTCATTCACAATTACATGTTTTTTTTGTTTGTTTTTCTTTTTTCTGTGAAATACACAACATGGCAACGCGGTCCCCGGACGATTCACATTTTAAATAAGATTTTTTTTTTTTTTAATTTTATTTCCATAGCCTATTATTTACAGTCCCAGCAGGGAGACACATGACTCATCCCTGTTTGAAACGAAGCAGGAAGAAACTCTACCCGGACAGAGAAAAAAACAATAATGTTCCTACAGAATGGGACCAGTGTTAAGTGTGTGGTGTTGTTGTCTTCTTCTCTGGTCTTTACAGTGTCACTGCTGGTGCACTTGGGCAGGATCCTAAGATTCAGATTACCACACTTCTTGTTTTAAGGGCTCGTGTCCAATTTGATTGGACCTTTCCCCCCCTCCCGCCTTCTCTTTGGACCTTGCAAAACTGTTCGACGCGGCCACAAGCTCGGGACCTCAGCCCAGTCTCTCAGGGGCCCTGGAGGTCCAAACAGAACCAGCAGTGAGTGTGTGGCTCAGCTCTGCAGCGGCCTGGAGGCCTCCGTGGCTGCGGAGAATCCGTTGTCGTGCAGCTTCCTGATGTGCTTCTTCAGGTCGAAGTTGCGGCAGAAGCCCTTGCCGCAGGTGGTGCAGGTGAAGGGCTTCTTGTCATTGTGCGTGTGCATGTGGAAGGTCAGGTTGTAGATCTGGTGGAAGGCCTTGTTGCAGATGGAGCACTTGTACTGCTTCTCTCCGCTGTGCGTCAGCTTGTGGTTCTTGTAGTTCCCTGGAGAAATAATGAGAGGACGGATTCAACACAGCTGCAAGTTAGGGCGCAAACTCTTCTTTTTTTAATATTGACGAATTGATTATTTTGGATTTTTTTTTTTTTCTTTAAATAGAGCCCTGCTCTTCACTTCTATTCTGAGCAGGGAGTTTAAACCGGACACAGATTCGCCGCTCAGGTCTGAGAAGTTCGAAGCAGCTGTTTCTCCAGCAGCTGTTTCTCCAGCAGCAGCATCACAACTGAACTTTCTGATTTAGGATCGCGTTAAAACATCCTGTGGCTTTGGATGAACATTGCAACGAAACACGACCACAACGTTTGCATTGCCTGGCGTGAGGCAGCGTGAGCACAGCGAAAAATGCAGATGTTAGTTGACTGAACATCAGGGAAATAAAGAGCAGAGCCCGAACTGAGCAGCACATCTCTGTGCGAGCGAGTAAAAACCCCTCAGTCCTCAGAGATGATGAGGAGAGACGAAGCCAAAAGGAGAGGAAAACACCTGGAGGGTTTCTGGCTGTTTCCACCTGTGTTCTGACTTTAATAAATAAAAATAAAATAATATATATAAAAATAGGGGAAGATGCTGAGCTGCTCAAAACCAAATGAAGATAAAAGAAGATCATTAAGATCAGCTTTTTTTTTTTTTTTTTGAAGTTGAAGAAATGCAGGAGAAGAGGCTGAAAGTGCAATGTGAAAGGGGAAGAGGCCCTTCTTCTCCTCTTTTCTTCTCCCCCACCAAGGTCAACAGTTCACTGAGAAGTTAGAGCTCTCTCTCTCTCTGTCCCTCCGCTCTGCCTCGCCTTCATTAATCAGAGGGGTTTTTTTTTTTTTTTTTTTTTTTTTTGTGTGCCAAAGTCAAGAAGTTGTCAAACTTTGTCAGACTCACGCGCGGCGACAACTCGTCGAAAAAGCCCACGATTCCCCAACTACTTCGCCGGGGTCTGGCAGCTGACCCAGAGCAAATGCAGCCGTCTTGAAGGGGGGATTAGTCCGCGCAAAGTGACACGTCCTGTTTCCACTGATCGCCTCACGCTCATCGGCGGGCCCCCCCCCCCTCATTGCGCTCACAGACAACTCAGAAGCAGCAGCATATGGTGGCGTTTGAGCCCTGCTCATGTTTGACTACAAACCCCAGACTGAAGATTCCTCCACAAGGACACAAAGATGCTTTCATCATAAGATCTCACTGTTCCTCATTCCAAATGAAATGCAATAAAAAAAAAAAAAATACTGCATAATAACCCCCCCCCCTTTTTTTTTTTTTTTTTTTTAATTTCCTCTATGATTCAAGTCCAACTATGCAGCATAGCACAGCAGCATGATGGGAGTGCAGTCTCACAGCAGGAATTCCTCAACTCAGGAAAATGGGGGTTTCGTTAAAAGAAGAATTACACAGACAAGGCAGATTATTTATCTAAAAACAAGAAGCTTAGAAACGCACGAGTTTTTTTTTTGTTTTTTTTTTTGAGAAATGTTCAATTTAAATGAGATCATCACCCCCCCCCCCCCCCCCCCCCCCCAAGCAGCGGGGCTCTTTTTTCTGCTTTACCTTT
>CM076649.1:21477449-21534072 GCA_038496675.1 Rachycentron canadum | reverse complement strand
GAAGATGAGGAGGAGGAGGAGGAGGAGGAGGAGGAGGAGGAGAAGATGCTGCAGCTCCCGGAGGACGCGGGCGCAGAAAGTTGCGCCGCTTTCGGAGGTTACCTCTCCAACGGTCAGATGGGCGCGGAGGAAGCAGCCGACTGCGGCCGGCCACTGTCTCCTGACACCAGCGGGCTCCCGAGCTCCTCAGCGCGAGGCGACGGGGAGCCGCCCTCGCCAACCTGCGCGGGGGGGGGGTGGGACGGGGGGCGGCACGGGCTCCATATGTCACCACAAACTAAAGAGCATGGCTGAAAATATTAGGGTCATTATAGTGTTTTCATCTCTCGAGGAGCTGCAGCTCTGAGTCTCCTGCTTTTCACTCCGTTTTTTTTTTTTTTCTTTTCCACTTTTTTTTTTTTTTTTTTCCAGGAGAAAGCTGCTAATCCTCGGAGATGGGAGCGCTCCTTTTCCACACCGGCTTATATACTTACTTACTTACTGTTGGTATAAATTCGAGGACGTCCAATTTCCACCTGTTTAAGAGCAGAGACTCCCTTTGGGTCCCATTAAACGTTGTTCCTCCTTCCCTCCATTCAAAAGAAGCAATTTTCCAAAGCGATTCAAGGCTCAACTCGGCGCAGGGAGGGAAAGGGGAAAGGAAAAAAAACACAAGCTCTTTCACTTTTAGCCACTAAAGCACTGCGTGAACCTGGTTTTGTGTTTTTTTTTTTTTTTTCTCTTCTCTCTCTTCCTGAAATAGAGGGACGGATTAAAGAGGGAGAGAGAGAGAGAGAGAGAGAGAGAGAGGGAGAGAGAGAGAGAGAGGGAGAAAAGAAAAGACTTAGCTTGGTCAGAGGTATACAAGGACAAATGAAAAGAGAGGCTTTCTCTCTAAAGAGCCATACAAGAAGTTTGCTGGAATCCGCCGTGTTGTGTGGGGGCCACAATGAGCAGCAGCCTCTCTTCTACTCGCCACAAGGGCCCCGTTGAATTCATGTGTTTGCAGGCCATTTTACCTGAGGGACTCCCAACAAGAGGACAGTTTAATATAGTATAACACGTCCTGGCCGGGGTGGGCGGGGTGGGGTTAAACAGGAAAACAAAACTAATAACGTGATATCAGGCTGTGTGGCCAGGCTTTGACAGCAGAACTTTAATATTTCCATGTGAAATATTTATCCCCATATGCTGGGCATGGGCCTCTCAGGCAGCAGCTACCTATGGCTCATACAGCAGTTGTGAGCCTTTTGGAGAAGCTGCCTTTTCACCCTAATGTGAGAGAAAGGGTCATGAAAGCATCTGGACCGAAATCCAATTCTACAGAAGCCCACGAGTCTTTAGTCCAACATTTATTACCATGCATTACCACCAGACATCCCAGCAACTCAGTTTGTCTCCATCAATCCATTCAAACTAAATTTAGCTTATTATTTATTGACCCTCAATAACAATTAACGAATTAATATATCAATTGTATTCACTGCTTTTTAACCTTATTAGTATGTCAAACTTAAAATGTCCTGAAAAGTTACAGCGAGGTTGTGAGAAGAAGAAGAAGAAGAAGAAGAAGAAGAAGAAGAAGCTTCTCACAGGCAGCGCTGCGACAGCATCTTCTTGTTTCTGCGTCCACGCGCTTACATGTGAGGACGCGAAACTCCTCCAGCCTCTATCTGCTTTAACAAAGCTTTCAGTTCCAACCCAAGACCAAATGTATATATTTGACCTTTCGCCCATAATTCAGCCTGACGTAGCTGAGCTTTGCAGTGCAATATAAACGTGTTGCGCGTCAACAAGCACTCGCTGGTTTTTACTTTATTATGTGAAGTCAGTGACTTAAGTCAATGTTATTCTGAAAAAGTTGGTTCCCACCCGTTTGCGTTTCCACGCTGATGCACTGCCTGCACAGCCCCGTTTGAGAGACGCGTAGCTTGCAGGAGGTGGTTGTAGAATGTTTTGAGCACTCAATAAAGAAAGCTAAAAGGTTAAATGTAATTTTCCTGCTGAGGCTCGATACAGTCGTGCTCCACTGAACTCATCCCCCTCTGTTTTCATTCACTGACGGTCTGTTATCCTGGAGGTGGTGGAAGGTGCTGATTTACCTCCAGCCCTATAGACTCAGCACAGCATGTCACCATCCTACAAAACTAGTTTTCCTGTTAATAACCTTAAAAACGTCCCTAGTCTGCTTTGTTTTACACCTGCATCCCAGCATGGAGGGATTACTGCCCGTTGTCTTGGTGCCACTCATATGTAAATAGGCTAAAAATACTCTAATTTGAGTTTATTCAGGCACAATTGCCGGCTCATCCGCACAATAAACATTGATCCTATTGCTGTAACCCAGGCCCCTCTGTTTAGCTCTAACAGCAATTAGCTCAGGCATTGATTTGCAGGACTCTTGCTTCTTGCTTGCAGGCATGTCAGGGTAATAAATACTGGCTGGATGTGGCAAAGCTTTTCCCCACATGGTTATGATGTTTCTTATTCAATGCCCCCCCCCCCCCCCCCCCAAAAAAAAAAAAGAATTTGATAGGGTTCTTATAATAAGCCATAATAAACCAATCTTGTACTGTTCAGGGTCACATTATTTTAATTAAATTATCTAATACTGAAATTATACCCATTAATATTTGAGCATGTGATAAAATACTTTAGCCACTGTATTTCTGTCTTTATTTATTTTTGAAATATAAATGCATAAAGGCCTATCGAGAGCATCAGAAAAAGATATTTGAGCTTAATGTTAAAAAACTGACTGCTTAGTTTATTCTGTAATAATTAGAGACTTTGGACACACGTCTGACTGCATATGTCAAGTGGAAATAAATCTTGAATTTTGAGATTTAATGGATCCAGTCTCATAATCTCAAATAAACTAAACTGGTTTAAGGTCTCAGTGCAAGGTCCCATTAAGCTCCGAAGCTTTCAGCCACGTCTCATGGCCCTCCGCCCTCTTCCTCCTGGAGTGGCTCAGATGTCGTGTAATTGACTGAATGACATGTACAGACTGTTAAGTTGTCATCTGCTCAACCCACCAGACATCTTTGATATGTTTTGTGTGTTTGTGGATGGGACAGATTTAAGGTCACCTCCTGGGCCTTTTCACAGTAGATGTTTTGGCAGGTCAGAGCAGCAAAGGCACAGCTGTAGTAACCAGTGATGTTAATGATACATGTATCCCTGTCTCACCTTTTGTATTGTTAATGCAGACTAATCGAGCATAATTAATCTTAATTCCATTACTTTTTTTTTACTAATTAGAAACATAACCCAAGCTCTTTTATCTTTATTCTTTTTAAATAGCTGGAACTTTTGTGTTTTTTATTAGTGTTGATATATGGTTTTAATTGGTTTTAAGTATTATCTATTTAGGGTTTTATCTGTTTTAGGTTTGACTTGTGGGACTGGTGGATACCAGGATCCTAACACAGCGAGTGATGAGGGTTATCCAAAAACTGAAATTACTCATTTACAAAAGTCTTCAGTCTTCAACTTTCGGAGAGAACTGTGGTGGTTTTCAGGGAATTTACAGTAATCTTGGAGGACAGTGTGGGCTCTACTGAACATACAAGGTTTAATGGATTCACTGAGTCTTAAAAGTGACCTGATGGTAAAAGGCCGATCAAAGAATATCAGTTGACTGAAAGTTAAAGGTAAAACAGGACTTTGGAGGAGAGAGGAAAAGGTCCCGCAACCTGTCGACTCCACATGAGGTCTAAGGAGGACAGGCAGTTATGAAGGGGTCTGATCTTGCAGGATTTTGTGTCCCATCAGAAGTACCTTGAGGTTTGATCTGATGGTACTGCTGGGGAAGCTAAAACTGGTGTAATGTCAAATGAATTAAAGTTCTAGCTCTAGCATTGTGAACCATTTGAGGAGTTTCAGTGCGAGCAGGTGGCAGTCCTGAAAAGAAACGGTCAAATAACTGGCTCAGGGGTCGCGCTGAGTGTTCAGAACTTGAACCCTATCAGTATAATGAGCAGGCTGCCGGTTTGACTTTCAACTGAATGGACTAATGCACTGCATGTAAATCCCCCATCTCTAACAATCCCGTCTCTCTACACTGTTGTACATCTGTTGTTTAAAGACATAAAATAGCTCAATAAAAAAAAAAAAAAGTAATATATAAGTGTCAATGTCAGCTGTTAGTGTAGTTGCGCGATCTACACTTTGAGTTTATGATGGCCCTTGGTGGAAATCGAAGCATTGAAAATTGAAAGAAAACTATAAACCACATGAGTTTGTCTTAATAGTAATAAATTCTGGACGCAGGAATCTTTCTTTCTGCCTTGACTGCCCCGAGAAGGCTGATGCTTGATTGTATTCATCATGTCATTCATCTTCCCTCTTGTGGTGGCAGCAGGCTATTGGTGTTAGCAGAAACGCTGGCAACTAGAGAGTTAGCCAGTTAGTTAGCGGTTAGCAGTGTAACTCTTAAGGTAGAGGGGAGTGTATGTGCGCTTCAGCCTACAGCTACAGTGTGGGGGGAGGGCTAGCCTCAGCTTGTCCCTCTGTAAAAGTCACCGCACACCAATGCTGTTTATAATAGTTAAATGTCTGTGCCTACACAAATATAGGAAATATTAATAACCGACACCGCTTTTGTCCCCAGGTGGCCCAGTTGTCCCCAGTTTAGAAAAACGCTGATCCTGGGTCGGTGATTAAGCTTAGGTTAAGTCTGCGGGAAATTAATGTCTATTTACTCACCCCAAAAGTGAGAATAGTGACAAGTGACAATTACAATGTGTGTGTGTGTGTGTGTGTCATACGGGGTGGGGTGGGGGGGGCAGACTCAAAACACTCATGCATGAGTGTTTTCATCTTATTTTTTCTTTTCCCTGAGATTCACAAGCCAAATCCTCTCCAGATCTGAAGGACCAGGTCTGAAGGGTTCCTTCTGTGGCAAATGGTATCTTTGAACACATTGATTATATGGTAAGGAGTTCATCTGGAAAGTCCTATAGCTAAGAAAGGGGGTCTCCATGGAACATGGTAACATGTGGGTAGGTTAAGAAGTTGTCTGATGATCCCCACAGCTGTCATTAGCTCTCCAAGATAATATCTGATCAAGATTTTTTTCAGTCCATATGCATCTTTATAGGTCCCATACAGTCTAAAGGTAGACCTCCGTGTGGTCTTTGATCATAAATCAGGTCTAGGTTCTATATTAATACAGTGAAAGTATCAAAGGTCTCAGTCCACAGAGAAATGCTCACAGCCTGTTTTCAGAAACTGAGCCTTAAAACCAGCCGTCAGGACTTCTGGGACTTTGTGATGTCACAACAAAGCAGTCACCACCCTCAGCCACACCCTCAAATCCACCCCACCTGGACCTACCATCCTTATATATATTGTTATATTTTTTATTGAAACGCCAAGAAGTCAGTCAGCCAATCACAAGAAAGCGAGCCTCTCTTCTCATTGGCTGACTGACCTGTTGTTACTAGAGCTCCAGAGAGAAGCCTGAGAGAGGAGATGTAGAGCTAAAGTGCATTTTCACTAATGTTTTTTATTTTATTTATTTTATTAATAAATCTGTTTAAAAGGGCCTGATACATGTCTTGATCATTTTTAGAGCTAAAACATTTAGATACTTGGTACAAAACTAAAGAAATAAAAATACCATGGATGAACTGCAGCCTTTTTTTCCCGTCTGTTTCCTCTTACTAAGACTCATTAAGTGTCATTGTACAAACAAATTGATTACTCTTATCTCTTATTTATCATGCCAGTACCTTAACAGACTTTTAATAATGAAACTTTATTGACGAGGACCTTGGTTTTCTGTGTACAGTGCTGACTCCACTCCAGCAGTATGTCTGCTTACGTCCTCATTCTGTTCTGAAAGAAAAGGAAAAGTTTTTGGCGGCGGCTGCCAACAAAGAGGAAAACCCGGGGTGTCAAGGCGATGCGGCGTGTTTGTGCTGGGAACAGCAGAACTGACTGTTTGACTGGATTCCTGCGTGAGTCTTTTTGGCAGCCTGCGTTTCCATCCTGAAGCACCGTGGAGGTTTTTTTTCAGCCTGTCACGTCGTCACCTGGCCTCCTGAAGACCTACCACCGACCCCACCAGACCACTCACCCCCTACCCCCTCAGCTGCCATGTGGCCTGTCACACTGCCTCACCTCTGCCACCACACACACACATACAAATTTGTTTTCCTATATTTCTGAGGAACTCTTATTGCCAGGTCCCAGTCGCAGCAGGAGACATATAGACATAATAGACAAAATCTACTATCTAATCTTTTTATAGAGGAGATCTATCACTCTGTAGCAGTTGTTGGAAACCCTTAGGTGTTTACTGATGCGTTTGAAGGTTTGATTTTATCAGTACTCATACCTAAATATATATGTTGAAACTGAAATCGCATTATAGCCAAGTGCAATATCGAAATTAAAGGCGCTACAGAGCTATTTTTTTTTTTTTTTTTTGATGATGATGATGATGGTAAAATGTGTCACAGCGTGGATGTGCATTGTTAGCAGCATAAATCTTGACATGATTGTTACACATGATCATTTTAATATTTGCTTTAGTGAATATGAAATACAAAAACAACAATTTTAATTGAAATACCTGCTCAAATAAAAGCAATATGATTCTTTTTTTTTTTTTTTTGGGGGGGGGGGGGTATGGTGCCGTTATACTTTTAATTAGAATCTTATTTTTGCATACACACACACAGACATTCACTGAGTCATACATTATCCACACAACAAACCTGTCGGACCCCACAAGTATGGTGTTCCACTTCCAGTTTTCAAACCACACAAATATAGTAAAAGAAGCCCAAACACACAAACACACACACACACGCACACACACACACACACACACACACACACACACATATATTTGTGACGCTATGAGTGTCAGAGTGTATTTTCTGCAGAATCTCTTTCCCTTGCTCAGTGTGGGAGCGTTGAGATAACAGAGGCTGGTTCAGCACAGCTACCATTATCACACACACACACACACACACACACACACACACACACACACACACACACACACACACAGTCTGTCAGTAAACGCAAGCAGGCTGAGGAGAACAAGGAGAAACAATCTGTATTTGCTCAGAGGTATTTTACCTGACTCTGATACATTAAAAATTTGATTTGGTTCTTTGTGTTTACAGATGTCATCACTCTGTCAAATGCTCTCACGCAAGCCAGAAAACGTTTGATGAACCGAGTCTTGTAGAGTTTCCACTGTAGATAACGCTTCAGATCAACCTTATGTCTATGAAGAGAAAGGCCTGATGCAGTTGTCGGCTGGTCTCAGCCAGTCTCAGCTGGTCTCAGTCTCAGCTGGTTTGGGTCTAGTCTCAGCTGGTCTCAGTCTCAGCTGGTCTTAGTCTCAGCTGGTCTCAGTCTCATCTCCTCCAACTCTCTGTGCTCACATATAAAGTATTTCAATTAAGCTGAATTTGCAATATATCTGTTCTTCTGTTTCTGTTGTCATGACAACAGAAGTGACTGAAACATTAGGGCGTCATGTTAATCAGCAGTCATGTCCAGGGTTTCTTATAGTTGTCAGCAACTGAAGAACAGATTTTCTATGGTTTATTTGTTGTATTTTCAGCCATTATCATCCACACATGATGACATTTTACTCAATGGAACAATTTCTCTACCTGGACCTTGATACTGGGACAAGAGACCTCCATATAGAGCCTGTGGAGCTCTGTGATTATGAGCCATCAGAATCCTTCACAGTTTAACCACCAGTCCTTAACAATTCATTTTTCACAGCCACTTCCTGGTTCTGTGTGGGCCACCATACCTGCTAAAGATGTGTGTGGATGCACCTTTACAGAGCAGTGAACAGTACAATGTTGTGTGTCCCCCTTTGTCTCCTGTGCTGTCACGTTAACTATGATCCCATTTTGTCAATCACAAATATCATTTTGATGAGTTTCACATAAATAATGTTTATGACTGTGACACATTTTTCTGCATCAGTGGAAGATGACAAATTCTGTTTTTCTGTGTGTGTGTGTGTGTGTGTGTGTGTGTGTGTGTGTGTGCAGCCTCTGGCTCTGTAGTGAGTCAGGTGAAGACCTTACTCAGGAGCAGTCAGAGGTTTTGAACAATCGCATTCTGGGGCATTCGAGTCCAAAGGCTGAAAAGAAGCAAGTGATAGAGGAATGAGGGTCTAATTGTATTTGGCAGAGAATATGCAGGTGACTCATGCTTGTCCAGGTTCATTCAAATCTCTCAAAACTTAAAGGTCCATTGACAGGACTGGCCCGGGCCTTTTTTTCTAAGGGAAAGGTGTTGTTTGTTCAGTTGGTCACTCCGTGGCTTTGTAGAGAGACATGCCATTTACTGCCATGAATTGTATTAAACGCAACACTGACTTCTATATGTATGTCTACACAGTATATGATTCTATATGTATAATGGGACATGACATCAGAGCACTGGTGCAGGTTAACACTTCTATACCAGACATGGAGACCTGAGTTGCTTGTAAGCTGTGTAAGGGGCTGTATCCTGCATTTGAAGGCTAACTGTGTCGCAGTCGGTGCCACCATAAACGTCCCGCTTCAAAGGCTCCTTCATACGTGGCAGAGAAATTCGTCCTCTTTCTCCTGGGAAACAAAGGCTCCAACGGGTGGATCCTTCACATCCCAACCTATCCCAAGATTCATTGCACACCGGTAATAAAAATATTATGGCAGCAAAAAAAAAAAAAAAAAAAAAAAACCAACAGGGAGCCTGAGGATTATAATGTTAAATGTAAGTGCTGGGTTTCAGATAATGGTACAACCATTAAAAACAAGGGCAACGTGAGTCGTGCTCCACAACGCAACAGTTAGCAAAGCTTTGCTGTGGTCTACAACCGCTACGAAGGGCAACACCCTCATACATGGACGTGGCCCCCGAATTGGGATACAATTACAGTCTCACCTTCGAAAGACTTGGGACTTGTGGACAATCATAAATTACCCCCATCAAGGAGGCGGCGCGTTCCCAAATGTCTGCTGGTGGAGGGAAGGGACCTGGGACTCAACGAATTCAGATCAATGTTGGACACAGAGTTGATCAGGAGGCACTGGGAGATTCCTGGGCAGGTTTTTTTGGGCAAAGGGACGAGAGAGAGAGTAGTGAGCTCAACTCTCGACAGCCCCGTACACAATCAGGCTGTTTTGTGCTTTAGTGATAATCTACACAGTAGTTCTGTCATTATCCTACACAGTATAGGTCAACAATTACTGATTATTTTTCAATGAACGATAATTAGATATTTTCTTAATTTTTAGTGAAAATGTCATTCTGAGTTTCTCAGGGTTCACCGTGACGCCAAACAACCACAAGATATTCAATTTACCGTCATATAAAGAAGAAGAACCGATTTATTTTCTGTCAATCAAAAAAAATGAATTAATCGACTTGGAAATCATCATCATCATAGTGACGTAAAAGCCTGAAAAACACAAATAAATAGAAACATTAAAGAGAAACTAAAGACAGCACTGATCCAAACTGACCTGTTTTCCTTTCCATCCTAATGTTGTGAATATTAAAATCGGTAAAAACAGCCTTTGAAAGAGGAAAATATCTGGTAAAAAGAAGTGTGCACAGTCAAATGGTCCAGGAGGAGGGGTGGGGGTGGGGGTGGGGGAGATTAACTCCTGACATCCATCTAATAATAACAGTGGCCTCAGCAGTCCCAGTTTAAGACCGTGATACTGTTGATCCCCATATGGGCTTTTACTGTATTCAGCCATGAAACGGGACACACAGTCCAGTGTAATATTCATCCCTAAGGTAGAACACAATCTGCCCCCATGTCTTCCCTGAACATTGTGTGAGATTGCTTTAAACTGTAAGCCATTCTTTTCATGGAAAAGATCTAAAATTAATCAGCGGGCTTGTTGTCCCCTCTTAAGGCCACAATAAGAAGGTTTTGGTGCACGGGGAGGGAAACATAAGAGGCTTTGGGGGCTGCTTTTATTAAACGGATCTGACATCTACCTGCCCTCTCAAATGGCAGGCAATTTTGACACTTCTGGCACGCAAAGCAGCCACACAAAAATATCCACATCTCCCGGGCCGTGGGCCTGCTCTGTTTTGATGTTGTTTACTTTAAAGGACACTGTGGACAGCGTTGGAAATGAAATGCCTCTTCACAACAAATCACCCAGCAATTTATCAGGCAGCTTGAACGTCTACACACAGGCTGATTTCCATCTTCATCTTTTCATTTTCCTGTTGTCATTATCCACGCGTATCATGTCGGAGACGGCTTGATGGACTCAATGTGTCGGAACGGCTTGTTCTCACATCCGTATTACTACAGTACAGCAGTGGCCCGTCGGTGCTAAGACTCAGGGCCAGTTCTCGCTGTGATGGTCAGTTGGAGATTCTTTTTATTTTGATACAGTTATCATTTCCCATTTCCTCACTTGATTGGAGCTTAAAAGCCAAAGCAGCTCAGATCGTGCCGGAGTAAAACTCCAGGCCCATTAATCCGTCTAGGTGTCGCCTCTCACACAGAACCGCCCAATCGTGTCTGGATATTCATGGGGAAATTAAATGAATGATATTCCGAGGTGGCTCACCAAGACAGCAGATTGGATTTTAAAATAGGTGGGCTGCTTTGTGTGTTTGCTGTTGATTATTCTCATATGTATAGGATATGAAGGAACCTTCTCTGTAGAGACAATTAAGGTCAAGAGCCCGTGGACTCTCTGCTGCATTAACTCAAACAGCCCTTTCTCTTTTATTTTTTTGCAGCCTAAATTACCGGGTGTGCGAGGAATGTGATATTCAATGATAGCTTAAAAGGAAACCAGCTGAATAATAACCACAGAAAATCGGAAGAACAAGCTATGAAACATAAGTTTGATTTCAATTAGATTTCGATGAATCATGTTTTGCAATTTAAATAATAAAAAATGGGGGAAAAAAATGTAAATGCAGTGCCACTGTGATGATCTCTGGCAAACAAGGATGTGTTTGGAAGCGTTTTTAGTTGTGTGAAAAGCCGAGGCCACATTAACAGAATAATGCACATTATAAAGCCCTGCTCAGTTTCCATTAACCTGCTTCATATGGAACTAAAAAATACGGGCTGCTTTTCAGGCTATTTGGCAAAGCAATGATAAACTGAATTGAAAACGCTGCATTTAAGTCACACGACCTGAGTCCTCACACGAGGATGTTTTCTTCCTCCTCATCTTGACTATAATTAACCATTTCACTCACCGAGCAGCTCAGAGGTCAGAGGCAGCTTTTAAGGTGGAACATGCATGACTGTTTGGAAATCAGTCAATACACCTTAAATGTCAATATGACAATTTGACTGTTTCATTCGTTTTTTATCATGACACACATGACACACAACGTTTTTTTGCTTATGGAAAATTATATGAATTATGTATTGTAACTCTTTAATAGAAGAAGAATTAACAGATAATACAAATAGTAAATGCCTGGGTACACTATGGTTGTTTATTAGGAACGAAACTAAACTAATCTAGGTCAGTTTAATACAACAGTCCTACAATAAATCCCCATGAATGAAGGCTATAATGTTCAGTTTTTAATTAAAAACTACAACAGCTACCGTGGTGGATGCGGTCGTCTCAGCAGATGCTGGAAATCCTTCACCATGTTTGACTGGGTGATGCTATGGGAGGAGAAAACATAGAGTTTTTGTTTTTGTGCATAACTTCCATGGAAAGGTGGCCATTGAAATCTAGGTTTGTATTATTTTTCCATGCTGCTCATCAAATAAGATATTGCAATTATTAATAATGTTGCACAGGAATCAACCTGCTTTGTGCAGCGAGTGTTAGCATCATTCAGAGAGAAAGCTTACCTTGTTTCCACCTTCCTCATCCAAAATCTAGTTTTCCTCAGTCTTCTAAGAAGGATTTGCCCCCCACCCTTTCCATAAAATAATTAAAAGATATCCTGTCTTCTTTTAGTTTGGGGTTATATTATATGTAATCCTCCCGACTTTAGTCTTAGCGTCCATCTTGGGCTCTTGATTTGATTTTGGTCGCTGTTGATTTGATCTGTGGCAATTCTTACAATCTCCTTCTGGACAGTAATATCAACTCTCAAGATGCCTGACGCTTTAATCCACAGCATTAATCTCAGACTATCTTTCTTAAGAAGACAAAGGAAGGGGGGGGGGGTGCGCGGATTAACAAATATGTATTTTTTGCAGCCTGCTGACACAATATCCCTGTCAGCTGATTTCACATCAGTCAACAGAAACAAAGAAGGAGGCGACAAGCTCGGTCCACATTCACCTTTATTTAAATGTTCTTGGCCTCAGTGGGATCTTCTAGAAGGCAGAAGCATAATAACTTCACACATGGAGCAAAAATACTTTGGGGAGTGAATACTGGGGACATGCAGTACTTGCATACAGGACGACATGTGGCTCTAGAGGTACAGTACAGAACAGCTGACAGAGGGAAAGAACAGGCAGACTTCACTTCCCATCATCCTTAATAAAAATGTGGATTAGCCCCATCGCACATCCTGGAATGAAGTAAAGGGCACAAACAGTACAGGATCTCAATGATATTTAAACATTTGTTTTGAACGTGTGAAAAATAAAATGAAAACAGGTTCAACAGAGTGATAAACCCAAACTATAGGTGTATTGCCTTGCTTACACATCTACTCGCCAAAATAAAGGTCAGGGAAACATCAGAGGTGTCAATCAGACGTTTGAGAAAGTGAGACCACAGGTAGTTGTTTAGTGTTCTTTTCAACAACAACAACAACAACACAAAGCTTGTGTTGCCGCTGATTCGTCCGGAGGCAGTTTGACACTGTCCTGAAATTAGTGACACGATCACTTTCTTTGTAAAGGATGAACACAGCTCTCTCACGCTCTGATGGCATTCGCACAAGCTGGTGGTGAAGTAAAACGTACAGTCTGATGACATGACGTGTGATGACGCCCCTCCCCGCGTGTGATGGAAATAATCTCAACGTTCTTGCAAGTCAATAAAATGAAACTTCAAACTGATTTCACTGGCAATTGTGCAAACTGATCTGACAATATTGACATATCGATTATGGCGAATTGTGCTAATGTTGTGCTAAACAAAGCTTTGCGAATGTCAGTGCGAGTGATGGCAGTGTCGTCTGTCCACCTGTCCACACACAGCAGCTTTACCCACAGTTTGCTGTGAAGTCTACTGTGGACTTTCCTGAGTCCTCTCTGATTTTACTGACCTTCCTGCAACAGGACATAATTAACATGGCAGCTGCTGGTCGGACTTTTTTAATGTCTACAAACATGACAGTTAGACTTCTGCAGTGCTTCTTGTCTGGTTGGACTTTGTTTCAGTAGCACACTCGCTCTGCTGACGCTTCGCACATTTCCAGAAAAGTCTCTGACCCAGGTTGAAGAATCACCAGTTTTCATCCCCCCTTTTGTTGCTCTAACTTTTTAAGAAACATTTACAAAAACACAGGAAACTCCTATTTTCTTATACGTGTTTGCCAAACTGATACCCCCCCCCCCCCCCCCGAGCCTGGCTAACCTCATTGCCAGCATAACAAAAGCATTCTGGGTGGAAGTTGCACTCACACAAGCTAACACCTATTTACATTGTATCATTCTAATTATTAGGTTGCCTCACCACAGATGACACTGATAATGGTGGTATCATATGAGGTGATTACAATAGAGTTCAATCGTTTACAATGAGAGGACGTTTCACTGTAAAGGATTGAAGATCGAATGTTTTTTATCACTGTCAATAAAATTACAAAACTTTTGATCAGTCATTTATTGTTGACGCCCGAGGCCGATAACTACGGTGGCCCTGAGAGCTCAAGACGATATCAATTTGACAACACGATGTGCTGCAAATACTCGCAACACAACTCTCACGGCAGACGACAACAGAAGCGTTTCCAGGGGACGCAAAAAAAGGCAGGGAACCCAGCCGGGATGCACGTTGCCATGCTTTTTACTTCAGAGGTCAAGCAGCGTTGAACAACAAGCAGGTTCGCCACTTTCTTGGTGTCCCCCGGAAACACTCCCGTCGGCGTGTGGGCTACTTGCAGCGCGCGTGTCCTCGAGCTGATGAAGATGCTTTCCGAATTTGTTTTGTGTTCTGTCTGTTTGCACACGCTTTCTTATGTTGTAGCGCGTCGAGCTCTCCAGTCCACCGTAGAGCGCGAACACACGCGCTTTCAAATAATTTAGAACAATAGAGTGTTTTGCTGAGAAATGATCCGTTACAAAGAAAGGAATATGAGACCATTTCCATCGATGCAACACACAGCAGCCGCACAAAGACACGTTCAAAGACTTGTTCATAAACTTGGGAACAGCATGGCCATCTGTATTGCTTAAGATATGCTCATTTTGGGAATATATTTGGAATGTTTTATTGTTTTATTATTGTCTTTTTTGAATGGTCAGTCTAATCTGAAACCATCGATCCCATTTGGATCAATCTCAATATGACTTCAGTGATAAGTTAATCACGCATGTGTTAGCAGGCTTTAAAAAAAAAAAACAACAACAAAGAACTTTCATTAGGTTCACAATTTTCATTTGGAGCCACAGTCAGAGTGGCCTCTACTTTTCTGAAAGTGAAATCTCAGTGACAAGCAACAGCAAAGCTCTGGGACAGAGACTGAGGACAGACATGAAGGTATGTTGTGTTGTTCATGCCTTCAAAAGACCGACTCCATATACATGCAACTACCTTCTATTGTTGTATGATATATGTTATTTAAAAGGCTGTTTGCATGACGAGTGTTCCTGGTCACGGTTGTGCTACTGAAATTGGCCCGTTTTTTTTATTCTCAGAATTTATTTGCTGACCTTGATCGGTGATTCATTTATTTATGGTCTGATCCTTCAGTACTTGGCTGTTGTGACTTAAAGTTTTAAAGGTTAAAGCTTGTTGAGCACTGAGAGATTCAGGTATTTATAGACACAAAATGCATTTTCCTCTGGTATTAATTGTGACAGAAATGTGAACGATTACCAGAATGAAAAACTGACAAAGCAAACGATGGACGGATCAGGTTGGATGTTGGGTCAGTCTGTTTGGACCTCATGGAAAGGCTGCATGGGTTCTCTGGCAGCGCGCCACTCCCCCTCTGAAAAGATATATCCTTGGAGTTTTCAGGGCCTTGGATCTAGTGATCGTCCTCTTCATCACTGTCCTTCATGGAAATGCCCTGCATCCCTCCCTCCCTCACTGAGGCAGTGGCTTCTTCCAGGGTCAGCCGGTTTCTCACGGTTTCATACATCTTACTGTTCAATGTGGAGTCCAGCACCCCTTGAAGACGGAAGTCACGGTACTTTTTCTGTCACACACAAAACAATTAGAAACAGTTGGCGAAGGCATTAGGGAAAATGATTCAGGGGTTTAATGACAAAATGGTTCTTCTTCAGGCTCAAAAGGATCTCCTACACTTTGACAATATGACTCAACATCCCAGACGTATTTACTGTGCGCTGGACACACAAATATGAGCCCATAAAACACAGATAATTCAAAATGATTTGGTGATTTATAAATACCCGTATAGTTTTAAGTGCACTGCTTTCATATTGTTTCCAATGAGGCCCGTGTGACTATGCCGTGTAAGACATTTTGATGAGCAGCTGCTTTCTCATGCTCTCGAAGTTCCTAATGTTAATAGTTTCACTGCATGCCTCGAAGTGTAAAACCAAATATGGTTTCTTCTGGTTTCAAAAAACCAAGATGGCCGACAGAAAACTTACAAACTGGCTTCAAAACAGCAGCTCACAAACCAGTGGGTGACGTCACAATGGGTTGACACTTTCTCCGATCATACAAATTATGTTATAAAGGGTTTAGCTACAAATGTTATAAAGAAATTATTAGTTAGAATTTCTAAGAATTCAACAAAGACAGCAAAGAAGTTTCTGCTCATATGATGTCTCCTTTTTAGTAGAAAAGACATCTGAACTGGTACCAGTGGCTGCAAAGTTACCATTTTCAGGAGTTCATTGTTAATAAAATCCAGTAATACAAGAAAAAAAAACACATCACAGTTAAGGGGGCTCAGATGTATGAAAGGTAAATCTACGATCCAGCTTTTGTAAACATGTTTTGGTGTCAAAAGGGAATTAAAGTCTCTGTTTAATATGAGCTGCTCAACCTTGAAAGGATGTGGCCCCTGAACCTGTGACTGATTGGCAACGTGACAGTTCAATGCCTCATTATGAACATACAGGACCTGGAAACACAAAGGTCAGAGGAGGCAAAGTGGGACAGATCCAGGAAGAACATACTTGTTCATCATGGACTGTAGACAACCAACATCCAAGAGAAATAAAAGTTTCCTTTAGGTTTTAAGATGAGATTATGTCACTGATGAAACTGATGGAAGATCGTCTCTTTGTAGAGAGTCATCACAGTCAACCACACGACACAGTCATGAGCCTCACGGAGCTTCACCATAATGGAACCTTACATTGGATTATTATTACTGATGCGTTAGAAATGTACGGTTTCAGTTGGTTTGGGGAAACTGTCCCACAGGTTGTGTGTGCCAGCAGCTTATCGTTCGTTGTTCTGAGATAAAAACACAGGGTTCTATTAAGACATGACCTCTGAAGACTTCAGGGACTGCAATGGCTGAAATGAGAATGTTGGGCCTACAGAGGATTGTGACCTTAACTTACCAGAGTACTTTTGTGCCTAAACCTTGTGATCCTAACTAACAGCATAGTCATATTCTAAAAAGGTTATTTCTCTTTTGTTTTCAACTTATTTTTAGAGATTATCTGTTTCAGTATATTCCAAACAGGCAAACACTGGCCAGATGCTAAATGCTATAATACTGACTTGACTCTGAGAACAGATTCGGAGGGTTTCATGAAACACGAGAAGCAAAGTGGTGTTCAGACAGGTGTGTGCAGCTCTGTACAGCATCAGCAGCTAGCGTGCAGCCTAGCAACGGAGCACTTTGTCTGTGTTTGTCATCTGCAGCCGCTGTGGAGTTTTCGTACATCTCTCATCTCCTGCTGTTTTATTCTGCCGTTAAAACTACAAGAAGCATCAGCTCTTCAATATATGTAAATAAACATTGCCATATGCCTATGAAAACCTGCTGTGTCCTGTTGTTATAACTATTTTGCCCCACTTACAGAAATGGGCTAAATATCAGAAGCACTGTGTGTAATGTAATGCAGCTCATCAGCACCACGTCCCTCAAAATTGTCAAGATGAACCAACAAGTCTCAACAATTAATGACATGAAATTTGAACTAGAACTGTTGCTGGACTGTATTAGTTTTAGCTAGGTGTTGCTAATAAACTTTTAACTGAGTGCATGTGTGATGTGAGTCTGTTGTATACACAGGCTCCAAAGTCCCTGACTGGAATTAATTGGTTGCTTTTGGTGCAGTTCAGCCTAAGTATTTTTTTAATGGTTCATATGTAAGATTGTATCACGAGTAACTTTACTGAGTTTACTTGAATACAATACAACTTGAATGCAACTTTCAAGAACTCTTTGCACCCCCGAACAAAGTGGAGTAAAGATTACAACAGTACTCAGTATAAAAGCAGCAAGATCAAAGCTTAGGAAATATTTTTCTCCCGGAAACATTCCAAAATCCAATTTTCTCTCTGAAGAAGTTGGTGTGTTGATGAGACGAGAAGAACAAAGACTGACTCAAATGATCAAATATGACAAAACCTGCTTATACATCTCTGGTATAATCACTGTGATGCTGCCACTCACTGTTAAAACTCACTCTGGTCGAAGGCCAGAAAAAACATTGTATTTTTGACAGTAATAAATCTCAAATTATCTGGGAAGCAGCAGGGAATTAACGCACCAGAGCTGTTTAATTTTATAACTTTGTCTTTGTTTCTTAGGAATAGTCAGAGATTAGCATCTTATTCAATACAACTTTGTCTGTATAGCGCCAAATCTTTTCTGTCTGTCTGATCTGTTGGGGCGGTTGTTCTCACCTTGACGACCCTGATGAGAATCTTCAGCTGATAGACGTGGAGCTGGAGGTCCATGCGGTCGGTCAGCCACGTTCCTATGAGGTTCATCGTGCTGGTGTACCATTGCTGTAACACACACACACACACACAAACACACAACACACAACAACGTGAGATGCACTCAAAGATTCTCACCCTCAAAACGCAGCATTTTAACGCTCAGAGCAAACAAATTAACAACCCTAGAGATTTGCATCTGTAATCCACCGACTTGTTCATGGTGCGTTTGGCAGAAAAAGCATGTGATGTCATCCTCGCAGACGTGACACTGAGTTTCCTTGTGGATGTGAGGGGGAGCCCAGAGGGACAAAGCTGACAAATCCTCAGCAGAAAGACGTCTCTAATCTGAAGATGTTCATGTTGTGTCACTCACGCGGCCTCATCAGCACAGAGCAGTGCTTCTCCGCAGCAGGGGGTTGTTCTGCTGCAGCTCACTGGTGCCCCACACACTGTTGCCCGGGACCTGAGCTTGGGAAACAGTTTCTCCTCTTGTCATGTGGGTCTCCATCAGATACAGTCCCACAGGCTTAGGATCTATTTAAGTCTGGAGTGTGGACCCCAGGAAGGTCCAGCAGCGTCAGTTAATGGGGATGCTAATGAAGAGCTAGGCTTGATATGCTCTTGGCACGCAGCTACATGTTCTGATACTGCCAGTGACTTGTCAAAGTGCATGCAACAAATCTTTTAGTTGTCAATGTGGCAATATGCTCCAGACTGTGTTGCCTTTGAGAACTGTGGCATCTCTCTTTAATGATGCACACGTGTCTTTTCAGTGCTCTAATGACAGAAAGGTAAAGTGGTTCAGGCGTGAGCTTATCTAGATATATATAAGTTCTATTGTGTCGGCTCATTCAGCTACAGAACTGCAGGCCAATGACAGTTCTGAATTGGGTTCGACCGGTGTCAATAGCCCACCAAGACTGGACCCATTACATCCCAGTATCATGGGTAACATGAAGGCGATTACAGCAACAAGTGCTCAAATTGACTTGGTTAAATTGACTTGGTTATGAAGCTCTTACACACCTTCCTCCTGAGGTACAAATGCAGTTTTTGATGGCAATGATTTTTGATGTGGAGCTCACTTCAATGGGAGGTTTAATACAGTGATTTTCACAATGGAGTCCGGTCTCTATTAATAGTCAAAATCTGTTTCAGTACCTGAAAGCACTGCACCGCACACCTCTCATTACAAACAGTAATGAGAGGTGTTGAAGGTGTGTGTGTGCTTTATTCATACTTAATTAATTATTTAATGAGTGAACATAAACCTTTAAATACCTTCCAGTAGTGATTATGGACTCTGGGGTCCCCCAGGCAAACACAATAATGCACATGTCCTCTAAACGCCTCACAAGCAGGCAATGTGTTGATGGTAACGACAGCTCCCATCATCAGGTGCCCCACTTATCAGTGTTCTGTATAGTGTCTATACTGGAGGTTTAAGGGTGTTTAAGGCAGCCGTTGTAAAATGTGCCAAAATGAGGGGCCATTGGGGGCCACTTTTCCCTTTGGAAAAGTCTATGTGAAAATGAAAAGAAAAACTACCGTGAACAGCACACAGTCACAGTCAGTCCTGCACTGTTAATACAATGAACAAAGGTGTTACAGGCTTCAACCTTGAAAGCAGCGGCTCTGTTTAGACAGGCCTCCTGTAAATGTCGACCTCTGCGAGGCACCGCGAGCTCAGAGCAGCAGCCGCGCTCAGACTGAGCCAAGAGGCTGCAGATGTTCCTCTGTGGGCCCTGGCTGTTGCCAGTCTAATTGATGGATAATGATGAACACAGGCTGATACTAATAGAAGCCGACTGACTTTCAACAGTCAGGGTCACAGCAGAGTGGATGCAGGGCTGGAGAAGTGCGTGTGCGCGTGTGTGTGTTTGTGTGTGTGTGTGTGTGCCAAGTGATCTTTTCATCAAGACAGATTTTTATCCTTGAAAGCAAATTCTCAATTCAACCAAGCAGAGAGTTCTGGCTTGGTGTGGTTGAACTAGAGGCGACACAATAAAATAACATCAGACTGAGTTGTGCTAAAGATGAATTAACTCAATAGTTTGAGTATCTGAAGTAGGGTTTTCGAAAGAGATCACCATGACAATATTATCATGATATCTATATTAAAAAGAGCGATCAGTTAAATTCCTCTATAACGTATTGTGTGTTTTGACTTTATACAGACAGTTATCACAAGTACCTGAATATCACAATCCCTCTAATCTGGACTAACAATGAATCATCAACTAAAGTAATTGATGGAAGTCTTTTAGACCTGCAGAGTCCATGATAGGAGGAGAACGCATGTACATGTAGGTCAAGCTCAGTACGAGGAACATGGCAGAGCCGAGGCAGCGCCGGGGTGAATCAGTGAGGCGCACCGGTGCCAGCAGCTTCCTATCTTTCGCTGTGTGCCTGTGAAGGCTTCGGCGTGGCAGCAGGCCTGTGATCTCGCCCCGAGCACAACCCCCCGCCGAGAGGCCAGGCCTGGAGTGACTGATCCGCTGACTGGCTGCTCTCCCTCTCTACCATCATCCACTCCTCCTTCACTTCCCCCTTATTCTTTGGACTTTGCACCACACCACACAGCTCCCATCTGCAGCCATTTTTTTTGCAGCAGCAGCCATTTTGTGTCCTGTTCTGCTTTACTCCACTTCATTTTATATAAAAAAAAAAGGAGGCTTGACAGTTATATCACAAGTCTTCTTGCTGTCACGACTGGCATTTTGGAGGTCTGTCTGCACATCCTGTGTACACATGATGCCGGCGATCTCCATCTTTAAGATCTTTTTAAAGCCACTTTCATCATCAATAAAAAGAATTAACGTGATCCATCAGAAGATTTCACTTCACACCAGACAAAACATTTAAAGGCAATTTTCTCACCTCCAGTCAAATGATTGGGGGGTTAAAGTCTTTCTATGAAAATTTGTGCTTGTAAATAAAATTGACTTAGCTTTAGAAAAATGTTATCATCCTCATGAAGACATATGGGGTGAAGCACATGATCCACTGTTGAGGAAGATGAGGGTCCAGATTTCCAGATGTAACCTGAAGTTTCACTGTGGCTCAGAGTTTAACTGAATCATAATATAAACAATAAAACTTAACGTTGGTCTGATGAAGATTGAACCGTTTGGTCTCAGCTCTCAGTGTCATGTTTGGAAGAAACTTGACACGATGTTTGTTCTTCTGGAGGTTTCTCCAGCTCCGCACAGGATCTCTGCAGCTCAGCCAGAGCCACCATCAGGCTCCTGGTCTCCTCTCCTGCCTGATTGATTGATGATTCAGGCAACTGAGCTCTTGAACCTTCAATAGCTCCTTCATCCTCATGGTCTCTGCTCTGATCTGCATCATCAGCTGTGAGACCTGATATAGAAGGTGTGTGTCTGTCCACATCAGGTCCAATCAGATGATTTCACCACAGCTGGACTCCAGTCCAGGTGTAGAAACATCTCAAAGATAATCCAGAGAAATGGAGGACCCTGAGGTAAAAGGGTCTTACTTTATACCTCTGTCAATGTCGCCTATGTTTGTGCTTTGTCATGATGTTGTATTGATTAGACTCACGACAGAAAAGTCTTTCTACTTCGTGTGTGTGTGTGTGTGTGTGTGTGTGCGCATGTGTGTGTAGCTTTGCAGAGGCATAGTTTGAGTTATGCTGTTTTTTTTGTCAACCATCTTCCTTCATTGAGGAAAAACACATTTGATTTTGATATGTTTTCATTGCACCCTTTTAGTTCTTTATGTGCTCCTAAATTATTGGAGTATGAGTGCTTCTCGCGAATAAAGTAACCGTAGAGCTCTGAGCAGAAAGACTGTTTCTTCATCCATTTTCTCTTCTGAATGGCAGCTACTCTTTAGAGCATGAAGCTAGCATTTCACCATAGGCAGAAGAATAGACCCATAGACTGTTTCTAAAAATGGTTGTAAATCTGGGTCTGTAAAGTGAAGCCAATGCTGAAGAGCTTTAAACCTTCATTCTATCCAATGACCATCAGGGGGCGACTCCACTGGTTGTTAAAGAAGTCAGATTGTATTGAAGTCTATGAGAAAATGTCCCTACTTCTCCCTTGATTTATTAGCTCAGTAAATGTTTTCCTAATGAGTTTATGGTCTCAGTCTCTAGTTTCAAGTCTTCAATACAACATGATGTTCATTTTTTAAATGATGGTCCATTTAGAGGAAAATAGACCAAAAAGCCACTGTAGGTCAGAGTCGCCATCTTGGCAGTGACTGACTCCACCTGACTCCCACCTAATCCAAAAATGCTAAGCCAAGAATGGCAACACCACCAACTATGTAGAACTTGGAAGCTAAATAAAATGTAAACAGGTGAGTTATGTGAAAATTCACCCCCTGTAAAGCTGTCATGGAGGAAATTAGCTGTTTTTGTAAAAATGTTTTAACATGCGAGTCTATGGGGACTGACTCACTGTTGAAGCCAGACTCATAGTTTCACCTCAGAGCCTGTGAGGAGGTGCCAGTCCTTCAGTTCAGGATTAAGACGTTGCTGCCTCTTCATGTTGATGAAGCTAAAAGCCACAGTGACACTTGCTCAGCTTGTCAAGTGAACAGCAACGGCCCTTCGTGCTTTGTTCCTCTTGGCAGAACAAAAGAAAATGATCAGAACAGAGGAATACACCCCAGCCCTCTTTTTTTAGGCTGCATGGGGATCAGCGGGGGGCCGGCACTCGCAGACAGCCAAAACAAGCGTAACATGGCTCTGAATACATAATGCCATAACCCGACAGGGATCAAATCTGTGACACTCTAACGAGTTCCATCTGAAGGAAGGGCCTCTGCTCCTTCAACCCCGTTATCATTGTGTGTGCATTTGTGTGTGTTTTGTCACCTCATGACATGCTGATGAACTCCTACCTATACACAGGCGATATGCACGCCCCGCACAACACACACTGCCACGTACACACATATACATCTGCCGGTCCATCCCCCTTCGAGTGATAGCTGGGAGACAGAGCGACCTCCTGCCCCCATCTGACACCAACCCACCCATCCCACCGAAAAAACCCCCCTCCCACCACCACACACGCACAAAAAACTGCGCCTTGAAGCCAGCATTCACACCCAAGTCTTCACATGGCGCTTGGCAGGGGGGCCTGCCACCAGCAGGATCTGATGCAAAAAATGGCACACCTCTCCTCCTCCCCCTCCCCACCCACCTACTCACCTCGTTCATGACCCTCTTGCATATATTTGCTGTGTACTGTCATGAAAGGGAACTGGCATTTTCAGATTTGAGGGCAAAAAGCTTGTGGCTTCAAGTTGTACCGGCGCTGCAGCCCAGTCCCTAACCCCAGTCTGAGGAGAACAACCAGAGCAGATGTAGCTGAAAGTAAAACCATGACATGCCCTCGATGTGTGTCGAATGTCGCTCAGACATAATAATCAGGGGGAGGTGAAAGGGAGCCATAGGAACTCAAACACACTCCCATGACCCCACACTACTACAAACGTACACGTTTAGAGTCAGTGACTGAGCGACGCTCTCCAGTGACACAGGACGTCTGCGAGCTGAGCTGTCGTTTCTCTGAGAACCTGAAGATCCAGACGTCCAGAGAACTGAAAACCACCAAGGATGATTTGACTTTAAAATGAGCTTCTGCTTCTTTTGACTGAGTTCAGCTTTCTTTCAGGTACACAGGTACGCACTGTTATCGTTAGTAGACATCAGATTTATATGATGGGGGCGTCCTCTGTTGCATTAAAACGTGTGCAATTGTCAGGCAATTTTCACTTCAACATGTTCAAACCTCACCAGCTGACAGGACCTGTCTTAGAAAACTTACAGCCTCTGCAACCAAGCCCACTTACTGAGCAGTCCTGGGGTTTGAGGTTTCAGCTTGTTAAAATTGCATGGTCCAAGTGCTGCTGATGGTTAAACATAACATCTACAGGTATCAACTGCATTTTTGCCAAAAAAATCAAGCTGAGCACAATGAAATTTGTCCCTGTGAAGTGGTAGACATATGGCATGAAAGGAAGGGTGGCCACCCCTGAGGGGTGTGCTGAGATCCAAAACAAGCTCCCCTTCGCCGTTGCAACCAAAGTTTAAGGAGTTCACGATTAACCTGATGAGACAGTTTAAAGAGGATGATTTAATAAACGTGTGGACTGTTTCAATGATAAGAACATGTCTTGATTAAAGGTAGGTTAAGGTTGTCATAAGGTTGGCATGTGAGTGAAAGGGGCTAATAAGGCACACACACACACACACACACACACACACACACACACACACACACACACACACACACACACACAAAACCCCAAGAAAGCCAACCGATTTGTTAGGTCAAAGGCCCCTCCTTTGTGGGGCCGCTCAGGAGCTTTTGTACTGCTGAGAGCCAGGAATGTTGGAGCTGAGGAGGGGCCTCACCACAGGGGGTACACAGAGATTACAAGCAACCTGGGACTCTGCCTCTTTCTGCCTCTGCTCCTGTGTGTGTGTGTGTGTGTGTGTGTGCGCGCTTGTGTGCGTGTGTGTGTGTGTGTGTAGATTCAGGGTTGAGTAAGAAACCACAATAGTTGTTAAGTGCTGACAGGAGAGTGTGTAACACTTGGTTAGATTATCGTCTGGTTGATGTTTGAATTGATTTAAATTATAATTGTGATGTGGATTTTATTTGACGCTCTTGCATGAGTTTGAATTCGAGAACTGATCTCATTCTATGTTCACACTTTGCACTCTAAGGTACAATTCAAAAAATTAGTACTATATCATGCTGGTAGTGAAAAAACTTCAAATACTTCACTGTGGTTAAAGATCAGGAGCGCGGTTATGGTTTGTAGGGTGTAGTTGAAAGGATTAGTATTTGAGAGTGCAGTAAATGAAAGTTGTCACACATTAAGAAACATGGACGTGGTTGTTGATTCCCTGATTACATAGCAGAGAGTAGCGCTGGCTAATGAGCTACCCTGCTGATATGCTAATGACTGTGGATGTACAGTCGACCCTCACTAATCCTTCACTCCACTGTGAGTGGAGGGAGATTCATGCCCTCAGTGATCGGGTTAAACAGCCGCTCACACTTCAACTGTGTTCACATTACGACTGAAATGTATCGGATTTAAACATACTGAAAGTTAGTGCTTGGTCAGGTTACACTTGTTGTCTTGCTCCTTATTTTAGGCTCTTCTTGCTCGTCCTTTGTGTCTGAATAACTTACGGAACGGACCAAAAACGTGACACACTGATTCCAAATATTTGGTATATTATGTAATATTTTTTATCTTACCGGCTGGCATTTTATATGATCGCTTTTCTGACTCACCCTTACAAACATTTGTTTTCTCGTTTTGTCGTCTACCTGGTTAGTGTCTGAAATGCACATCTATTTAAATATACACTCTGATTGTTGTTCAGCGCACCTGACACGCACCATTAAGCTGCCATGGTTATGTCACACTGTTCCTACAGTGACAGGTTTACATAGATGAGTCAACTATAATCAGATGATCAGATGTCAGACTGACTGGCAGGTGAATCAACATAAGTAGTTTGTGTTGAATAAGTTGGGGTTTGGGTAGAGGCCAAGCTAAGCTAACAGGCTAGGTTGTGAAAATTCAGCAAAGCCAACGGGCTCGATGCTGAAAACACAGCTAAGCTAACAGTCTAGACGATGTAAAATGTAGCTGAGATAGCCGTCGTTTCCAGCAGCTCTGTGCAAGCGGCACAAGCTGTGCAAGTGTAACGCTGACTTTGTCATGTTTCTGTGTAAATGCATCACACATAAAGAAACTGTCAGAAGAGTGAAGGATGAATGACAAAATCTTTTCTGCCTTTTCATCTAATTTACTAATGAACCATTTCAATCACTGAGCAGCTCAGAGGCTACTGGCGGCTGTTGAAGTGGGATGTGTTCTTTCATGTCACCCAATGATGATTGAAATTCAGAAATCAATCAACACACCTTAAATGTGAACACGACAATTTGACCATTTTGTTTCTTTTTTCACTAGCTCTCTCCACGACACGCACTTTAGAGATGATTGGATCTTCAAGCTCTGAAAAATGTTTACACTTTTCAACTAGACTGTGTGACCTGTGGATATTTTCTGTCATCGGTTGGCGAAAAAGGCGGCGGAGCGTTCTGCAGCACTACACCTAGACTGTCAGGAGCATGAGAAGGGTGCTGCGACCAACGGAGTGACAGCTTCACACATCCACAGGAGAATGTAAAAGACATATGTTCAAAGACGGAGCTCCGCATTTTATGAATAGATGGGATTGTTCTCGAGCTCGATCTGAATTGGAGAATTTATTTTTTATACTGGGCCACAGGACAAAAAAATGAAATAATTGGTCACATAACTGTAAATGAATTAAGATGTAAAACAGCACACCAATGCCATGAAGTGAGGAGTGAGTGAAAAGTCTGACAGCACAACATAATGTTTTTACCAATGCATAACAATTGACTTTAAGTCCATGTTGTTCAAAGTCCAAAATTCTTGATTTCGTTCACACTTTAATTAATGTTAATTACTAACAGGTAATCAGCAGTACTGACTGATGACTGAGCCCCTTTAGCTGACCATTCAGTGTGGATATCCAACCCTCTACCCCTCTACTCTACACAAGAGATTAAAAGTCTGTATTGTCATTGCTACACTAAGGCCATGTATGCAAGTGGAGTGTCTGCGTGTGTGTGTGTGTGAGAGAGAGAGAGAGAGAGAGAGAGAGAGAGAGAGAGAGCGAGAGAGAGCATGTCCTGCTGAGACCCAGCTGTGTCTGCAATTAGCAGGAGGCAAAGAATGATGATTGCTGGTGCGGCAACACTAATGCCAAGTGACAGGCTTCCTTGTGAAGGAGAAGGAGGCTGCTGAGCGCCATAAAGCAACATTACTTCTTCTTTCAAACACACATGCTTAGCCTGGTGGACACACGTAACCCACATATGCACATTCACATAGAAGAGGAAACCAAACAAGGAAAAGTTTGGTGGTGTTTTGAAAGGGGGGGGGGGGGGGGGGGCTTTAAATGTGACTGCAAGACATTATGCAGTTTGGACAAAGGGTTTGTCTAATCCTACCTGAGTCCACTGCTGGTCTATTCTAGTCCTGCTCAGCAGCTCCACAGAGAGGCCCATTGATGACAACACTCAATTACCATAGTAACTCACACCCCCACTTTCTTATCAATGTCGTCATTTATTACACTGGATATACCTAAGTTCTTCTGCCAATCTGACAGCAGCCACACAGAGTGAGGGGATATTCATCATGTGAGTGGTTAACATGACATACCACTCTGTCCCCTTGTTTCAATTGTAAAGTAAAGGCACTCGGGATGTTTCTCTATTTTTTGCAGCGGAGTTGTTTGAAAGTCACCTCATATGACGAAACATAACAAATTTATATCAATGTTCCAAACAAACATTTTGAGACAGGATGAAACCCTTGTTGCCACTTACACCTCTGCACCGCTGACCAATCTCATTTGCCGTTGGCTATAGATGTTTCGGTGGACATTTCAAAAAGGTGGAGCTGGAGAATACCTACTTTTTCAGTGGGTATGTCTATATTGTGTTGCCCACTCTTTAAAAATGTTCTTATTGTTGTGTTGTGTGTATGGATGACAGAAAACGATGTGAAGAGAACCCCATTTGACACATCAACGTGTTTTCACATGTACCTGCCTCAGTGTGGACAGACGCTGAGTGGGGCTCTGCTTCTGGTACTGAATACTGTCGTCGTCTGACTCTCTCTCTCTTTTCATTTAAGGAGATGGATATGTCAGAGGAGAAGGAAGGAGTGTGCGGGCCCTGAAAGTAGGACTACAGTAAAGTTTTGGGCTCAACACGCTTGCAGCTCTCAAACTGTTTTGATTGTGTTGGCGGCACAAAAGGCGAACCGCAGCTGACCATTGACCACGGTCTGAGCACAGCTGGGACGGCAACAAAACAGGCTCAGTGGGGATTTCGGCCATACAGCTGGTTCAGGAAACCGAAGAACAGGATGGCAGTCAACCTTCGGCGCAGCATCACAGGAGAAAGGTAAATGTTTATCTCAGGTCTGGGTTTCTTTTCAGGATGGCAATCCAGGTCTCTTACGAAACAGCCAACTACTTCTACCAGTAAGTGTCAGTTCAATGAACAAGAGACTAAATAAGGAGCAACTTTATAAAAACACAGTGGTCTGGAGAAGGGATGGGTGTATATTTGGGGCGGTGGGTGCAGGGGGTTGGGGGTTCATGTTGTGAGGAACTAAACAGTTGGAATTACGGTCAGCGACCAGTCATTGAGTAAACATACAATGAGCGACAGAAAGGCTCTGTGGTGGACAATAAAAAAAGAGAAAAAGCCGCCAGCTTCAGGCCCTGAGAAAAGTGAGCCATTCTACTTACAAAGAGCCGCTTAGGGGTGGATTGAGGGAAGGAAAAAGAGGGCTAAAACACTTGTGGGCTCAGGGAACTCTATAGGGGGAGTGAAAATGGAATAAGCCAGCAAGCACTTGAGGGTCCCGCCGAGCACCTGAATGGGATAAAGGGGTGGAGCGCCAGAGGGGGGTCTGGAGAAGGTGAATGGCCTTCTTTTTGGGTCCAATTTGTCTCTTTTCACCCCGCTCGCCCTGCTCCGGCTCTGACAGATGTACAAAGAGGGAGCGGCACTGGGCCACTCATCCACATACGCCCGTGAGCAGCTGTCACTTTTGTCAGACAAGTTAATCAAACAAATGCCACCGTACCTCCCTTTTTAACAAGGAGGAGAGAAACAGGGATGGAAGGGGGCTGTAAAAGGGTGATAGAGACCCCAGAGATGACATGTGTGTCCTCAATCAATTCACCCCACCGGCCCTCATCAATAACCCAGCGGGACCCGACAAAGGAGAAGTCTCCATTAAACTTGTATTTCCCTCCTCTCGGGATGATCGTGGCTTTAGTGTCCTTAGCTGTTTCCTCCCAGCAACAAGGCGCTGGGAATGCTCGCAGAGGATTTAAGACCCGAAAGAAACGAAACAAAATGCTCCCTCTCAGTAATTATCAAGGACTCTAAGCTGCTTACAGACTTCATTAAACGGAAGTGAAACCTTTTCAGAGCGTGTTTTTAACAGTCACACAGTCAATCTAACCTATCCTGCTTGGCTGGCCTTTTTTTAATTATTGCGACCTATGACTATTTTTTCTTTCCTGTTAGTTGTGTAATCCTGTTGCTTCAACCTAAAAGAGATTACTGGCACGAGAAACAACAAGAGGGCATCAACGCAGTCATGTTGTTGTAGATGAAGAGTGACGGACAGAAATAGTGAACTGATCTGATGATATATCATTTACTGTCCGTCAATGTATCTTTTTCATTGCAATGGAATCGCATGATAACGTTTCGTTTTATGTCATTTTACTTTTTTTTTTTTTATCATAGTTCGAGTGAATTCTAATTAAAATCTACAATTAAACAATTTCAAATGTAGCTTACATTTGTCATCTCATTTGATCTGAGAACTGTAAATATCCTGATTTAAACTATTATCACCCATTCAATTCATAGTTTTTATTTATTACCCTGAGTAATGTGTTAATTGTCATTCCACATTCTACGAAATACGTTTTCACCTCTCCCACAATGGTGATTAAAACATGTATTTTATCATTCACATGTCACTTGAGCAGAGCGCGACGTCTGATGGGGAGAGAGTTAAGTTTGCGTGTTGACTGAGCTCAGGGTTGATTAAATTGTTCACTTGCTGTGGCTGTGGGGCCGGCAGTTCGTGACCGGAGCCAGCAAAGTGGTGAAGTGTCCCCAGACAGCAAAGTGGTATGACGGCAACTCCATCACCCGCTCGTCTGCTGGGATTCTCTGTCCCCACTACCCTCCCCCGTCCCGCTCCCACCACACCCCACCACTACCACCACACACACAAACACACACCCACACATACACGCATCAATTCGCCACGACCAGAGTACAGCGATGGCAAAGACAACAATCCCAAATCCCCCAATCAGCATCTGAATCTGACCCCTGCCCTCGCTCCGCTCTGTTGTCCAGAGTTGGTAAGCAGAGCGAGACAGCAGCGATTAAAAAGCGCTTTAACTTTCGTCACACAGAAGTGCAATTTTGCCACGCTTGTGAATCTGATAACTACTCAAGGTCAACGGAAATACTTCAATACAATCAATGAGCCGCGCTCCTAATCCCCTCCGGGCAGAGGCAGATTAAGTGTATAATTGACCTGCGTAATCCCAGTATCTCCAGCGATTCTAGTCCCATGGGAGTAGGTGGGGGTGTGTGTGTGTGTGTGTGTGTGTGTGTGTGTATGGGGGGGGGGCTGGTTGTGTTCAGCGCCATCTCTGTCTTCCTCTTCCTTCCTGCTCTCTTTGTGGTGTATCAGTGCTGGGCTGGATTTGGCTCAGGCTAAAGACATGGCTTTTTTTAATCAATGATCCCGGGCTGTGCCGTGCTAAGTCTCCCCTCCAGTATCATTTAAGCACATCTGTTTTAATCCTGGCCTCTTCAGCCACTCTTTCAAGAACTAAACCAGGGAGGGGAGGGAGGAAGGGTATAAGGGACCAAATTAATTTCTCTCTATACCCTGAACACAAACACACAGACATGCACATATCATCCTTAACAGATTGTCAAACTACACAAGAAGTTTCAGGTCGTTTTAAGCACATTTGAACACTGTGTCTCATCCCTAACGGGGAGCCTGCAATAAAAATCATTACCACCCTCCAACCAGTCTGCTATTCATGTCATCTTACCCTCACTTCAGATTAAGACTCTGACATACCTGGACTCCTTCACTTGCAATTCACTCCCAACCTAAAGTAAGAAAACCACTGTTTTCTGGCTCATCACAGTTTAACTCCCAACCTTTTCATGATCTGTTGCACATGCAAGAGAGTCCGAGTGCACTTCACTGTACTTGGTTAGGGTCTGATGGAGGCAGTAGAACCGCTTCATCAACAGAATGCATATGAAGCCATCATACTGGACACTCTGCGCAGTTCAGCTGCGCCTACAGATTCTGTCCATACAAATCACAAACTGTTCTAGTAACAAGGCAGGACCCTGCATGGTGCAGCCCAGTGCCCACTGAGAATGCCCCATGCAGTTGCAACTTCCTGTTGGGAATGAGGACAATGCTGTCACTCATTTTCTGTCACATAGTTGTGGAAGGACAGGTCCTGGTAGCCCCTACTTCCAGTGTACCCACAGCAAAATACCCTGAGGACATGGTACCAAAATACACACACTGTAGACTGAATCCTGAATCCAAAGTTTGACAATTGTCCTTTCCAACACCTGAGCATTAAGTGTCCCGAGAAGACTGAGCAGGACTACACCTTGATAATAAGAGCACATGATATATAGTCGGCATTATTATCAATGGCTGTTTACCTACCAGTCTCAGAGAAATGCTGTGAGTTTAACAAACTTCATTCCTTTACCGGCCAAGAATAGTCTTTAGAGGCGGAAAGCAACACCAGTGTGATGTCTTTTTTAATCTCTTCTTTTCTCCTACTGAAGTTAGCATGCTCACCAGCTCTGTACCTTTAGTCTTGTAAACACAATAAAGGCTGAAGCTCTTGGCGAGACTGTGACTTGAAAACTTCAAGTCACAGTCATGTAGCAACAGCAAAACTTACAAATGGCTAAAGTTTCATTTCCTCCAAACTGAAGCCAAGAGCCGTCTCCTGTGGCAGAGAGCAACACCGACGCTAACTCTGTTTCCATCACGTCCTTTCCATCTATTGAAGCAAGCATGCGCTGATAGCATGGGCTGAAGTCACTCTGCTCAGTGTCCACTATAACTTCAACCACAACTTCTACGACCGCATTCAAAGCATAGCCCCTTTAAAATGCAATCCAACATTGTTTAATCAATTTCCTACGATGCATTTCACCGTGGAGCATGTTTTCAGCAGGGGAGAAGCCATCTTAGCGTGAAATGCCAAAGACTTTGAATTGTACCTGAGTGATATTAACACGATCAGGGCAGCCACAGGTCAGGAAACAGAAATAACTTCACAACAGCCACCTCTCTTCAGGGGATTTCCATGTAAGTTTAATCACGATGCCACAGACACCTGCCTTCAGAGTAATTTTCAGCAACAGCAGAAAATATGATATTAAAACAATTCCATGATTGGATTGCTGGTCAGGATTGTGGTTAATCAAATGGCACAAAGTAAATCTGATTTAAACACCAAAAAGTAAGGGAGCAAAAATAACAAGCGGAAACCCCTTTTTTCCCCTGAACGATCAGTCAGAGAAGCGGGTCACATATCAATTAAAAACGCCCTGGTCTGACGAGCCCCCTACCCAAGAATCTATGTCACAGTATGGTTATGAGCGCCTGTTAATATGTCTCAGATTATGATTCATTTCTTGAGATAGTGTTGTTTGTTTAATATTATCGGCATTAGACCACATATGGGCCTGTCTGCTGTCACTCTAGACATGAAATTGTGAGTGTTGACACATATTAAGAAAATAATCTGCTTACTGTGGCTGATACGAGAAGTCCTCTTGAAATAATGTATGTCATAACCCCAATTAAAACGACACATAACTGTGGGCTTATTGTCTCACAGCCGAAACCTAAATGACTTGGAGGCGCATGTAAAGCCTGCGCTCCGTCTCCTACCTCTGTCCTACCACACACACACTTGGCAGGGATGTGTGAAACAAAACACGATTAAAGGACTTGATGTGTTGATGTGATTTGAAATGTAATCTCCTCACAGTCAACTATTATGGCGCCGGGATACTTGATGGCATTCTTTCTTTCTACATTATGGCCCATTGAAAGATTTGAAGACCCTAATCCTGTCAAGCAGAATAAAGAATGTGTCCCGGTGGGTCACCAAAACATCATAAAACGCCTTTTATTCTTGACCAAAGAAAATGGATTATGTAAAGCTGGGTGAAAATTGTTTTCCAAGCACTTTATTGTCTTTGAAGCTGTTTGTTGTTTTTGCTCTGTTTTCTTTACACCTTTTTCAGTTTTCTTTTCTTTTTTTTTTTAACCTAATTCAACATCATTTTTGAAATGAATTAATTTATATTGGAAACATATGAAAGAGGAAATCGGACCAATGACAAAGTTTAATCACCAAAGATTCGTAGTTCTGGTGGCGACAAAGGGCCTGAGCGAGAACAACAAGTCATAAGAAGTATTTGTGTGTAACGAGCCACCTTGTTGTGAGGATGTGTGGGACACAGGTTGTAATCCTCACCAGGGAAACAGATACAATAAATGAAGTCAGGGAGGGGAGGGGCTGCCCAACAAAGCAAAGATTAAGAGGCGTCCACTCTGACCTTATTTTAAGAGCACGACACCCACAAACCCAACACACACACACACTCACACACACACACGCTCGTATGGCGATGCATCATTGACATAATACATTTCCATAGCCCATTCACTTAACTGAATGACAGACCTTAAAAATGTAACTAAACTCCCAACAAAGCTGTTGGGTATCAGTTGTCATACCTCATGAATATAGTAAAACAAGATCACACACGCGCAGACACACACACACACACAGACACACACACACAAATACAAACACTGTGTACAGCTCTAATTTGAACATTTGCAGTGTTTACTCTTTGCTGCCATAATGAACGACTGAAACGCCAGGTTGCTGTTTGACTGATGACCAAACATAAAAAGCGCATTATCCAGCATGAGCTTGTGTTTCACCCGTCTTGCATTTTTTGTGTCAACAATCGATACAGTGCAAACTTTTTTAGCATCCTCAACCTCACAACAATTTAAAACATCTGAAATTTACTGCTTTATTAATTTTTACTATTGTTTATGAAATTTGTTATTTCCATTACACAAATTTCAAAGATGAGTTGTGAAAGCAGAAAACAGCTGGTATATTAAGACACGTCAAGGTGTAGTCTGTTGCCCCTGCTGCTGGTCTCTTTTACTGGATTAGTTCCTTAAACCATATTCACAAACAGGACAGGATAGCTGCTTTTACTGTGTGTCTTAAAACACCAATTAAGGCTCCTTTAGATGGACTAGTTACACTAGTGTAGTGTCAACATTGGCACATTATTGAAATCCATAATAGTATGTGCTGAGTGAATGGAACTAAGACACACTAAATGCAACTGGAAATGAATGATACGAGGCACTAAGTCAAGTGTTTTGTGTTACCATCCTTAACCAGACAAAAAGACAAGAGAGTGAGAGAGAAAGAAAGGGGGTGGGGGGGGTTTAAAAATTGTGGAGTGACAAGAAAAGCACATCAGAGCTGCAGAGAGCAGTCAGAGACACCTTCATCTGCCTCTGAGGTGCCGCGGGGAGAACTGATAGAGAATGACAAAGAAGAGGAGCCAGGGTGAGATGAATTCCGGCAGAAATGCTCTTGTGGAGGAAAAGAGGATACACGGTGAGGCGGCGGGTCAAGACGCAGCAACAAACAGCAAACATCCAGCACCGGACACCTCTCTGTCACCCTCGGTCAGGACGAGCGCAGAGGGAGAGGACAAGAGACGGGTCACACCTCAAGGCCTCGACTCAACACAATGGCATGAACAGATAGATGCAGCTGTGCACGGACTGTTCATTCTGCAGAGACTCGGTCAGAATGAAGAGGTGACGTGGATCTGGAAGTCTGTTTCAGATTCAGATACCACAGATTTTTACAATTAATAAACATATTGATGATCTTTTAACTATGAAAATTTGATTATTAGAATATTAGTGCACGAAGAAGCAAATGAAGCTGATTCAAGATCTGTCAAGTTTGGAAAGATTCAGAGTTGTAGAAAACATGTTTGTGTGATTGTCTTGACTTGGAGATCAAAGACTTTCCCCAGTAATCTCTTAATCCAGATTACTGTACAGACAGGATCCTTACAATGCAGTGACAAGACATTCAGAAAGTCCTCAGACCCATTTTTAAAATCGCTCAATTTGCTTCATTGTTTGTCCTCCTCAGTCTTCACCCAATAACCCCATCATAACAAGATGAAAACTGATTTTCTCTGCCTTTCTACTCTGCAGAGCCTTCCAGGCTCTGACATGAAGCTTAGAACTGAGACCAGTCAGTTTAGTCTTGGTTTTATAAGAGCAGAGAATCTCACAGTCTCAGGCTTTTAAACAATTTACACAGAAGAAAGGCTTCATCCCAACACTCCATCAAAAGTGACCATCAGGTCACTGTTCTTACCAAGGCCCTCCTCTATCCAGGTTGTCCCAGACATCTCCTTCTTTTTAGATGGATATCATATTCGACAATTGGTTTGTGTGAATAAAAAGCTACACCTCAGGTAACATTGTTATTCTTTGAAACAGTACTTTCTGACTGAGGTCGGCATAGCTGGGACACAGGGAAAAAGACCCAAACGCAGACGCACAATGACAGTAGTTCATCATAGTAATTTTACAGGTGAACAAGTGGATGAAGGTGAGTAGCTGAGTAGGCAGCCAAATAACCAGGAAGGGCTAGCAGAAGGATCTCTGAAACACCAGCAAACACAGCAGATAAACTGACAGTACTAGCCTTGGGCCTACTAGCCCCCAGCTATCCATCTAAGCCTGCTAGCATGTATCCTATCTCCCCATCAGCATGCTAGTCTCCAGTGTTCACCCCAGTTTGCTAGCTTCCAGCCGGCTAGCCTCCAAGTGGGCGTGGCTGAGGGCGCCGACTGCTTTGTTGTGACATCACAAAGTTCCAGAAGTCCTGACGGCTGGTTTTAAGGCTCAGTTTTTGAAAACAGGCTGTGAGCATTTCTCTGTGGACTGAGAGCTTTGATACTTTCACTATATTAATATAGAACCTGGACCTGCTTTATAATCAAAGACCACATGGAGGTCGACCTTTAGACTGTATGGACCTTTAAAAGTACACTCTCTCTCTACTGAACCTAGCCTTGGTTGCCTCTAACCTTAGTTTTAATGCGTTTTTAATGGTAGTTGATGACACGACCTGTTTGTGTGTCCTGAAACTGAAAATGGGGACAGATAGAATCTGTGGTAGATTGCAAACATGGAGACACCTCACAAAGGGATCTTTTGTGCCACTTTCTCAGTTGATTAATTGCAGTTTGCTGACTCAGAGAGAGAGAGAGAGAGAGCTGATAATCCCTCCTCAAGATCAGCACACACTGCACAGAAACACCATGAGACAAAGGAGCGAATGCAGAGGAGCCTCGAGGACGGCCACAAACAAACCCAAGGGTCTGCCACTGAATAGAGAAGCAGAGGTGGATCTACAGAGAGACAGGCAGCTCTTTATGCTCCAGGGATTGTTTTAGCATTTTTATGGAGAAAACATCCCGCTCCACCAAAACAGAAGCAGCGAGGCTTAGAGAATTAACTGATTGATAGTTTTAGTGCCATCTCACGTAATGGAGACACATCACGCCACCACTGGACTGTTTTGGTCACACTAATGCACCAGTACAGTCGACCTCACAAAGCGAGAGAGTCAAAAAGACATGACGCTGCACAAGACATTGGCCAAATGACAAACAGCAGTAACCTGACTTAGTTAGCATCTTAAACCTGCCAGTTTTATTTGGCATTGTAGCTGAGAACCAATAAAACATGAACTGTATCAGAATACATTTAAATATACCTCAGAACATCTCAAATATCCCCATTTGATTCATATGACCACAGCTGTGATGCAGGTTATAATACATTCAGTGTCCTCTGAAACAAAACAGGTTGTTGTTGATGGTTAGGTTTAAAAAAAAACTGCATCTACTTGTTTAAGGCCAGGAAAGATTGTGGTTGTGGGAAACAGAAGTAAAACACAAGTAAACTCAGGAGAATGTCATGTCAGATAAGTTCTAATACTGAAAATACTCTGTTTGTGGAGTAGGCAAGAGACGGGATATGATGCAAAAAGCAAAAAGCAATTCTTTGAAGTTGTCAGTCAACAGTTTCAGCCTCAGTCTTTAACTGTCAGAAGCTACCAAATCTCATCGTCTCTTCTGTTAGGAGCCTTCTTCTTCATCCATGGGTGTTTATATTCTTTTTGGTTCTGCACCAGACGCACAACAGAAACGCCAACTACTCTCACTGTGAATCTCCAGACAATGACCTGGTCTGTTCACACATCAGCTCAATCTGACATTACACAGATTGGACACTCTTGTTCTCACACACATCTCCTCCAGTTAATGTGTCAAGTGCAGGGTTGCAATGAGTGAAAGCATCAAAACTGATGTCATTGCACAGGTGCATTCCTTCATGCACCTGTGGAGAACTTCGAGGCTTGTTTTAGCTGAGCAAAGCGGGGGCAGCAGTGTGGCTGTAAACTTTATAAAACCTGAAATGACCAAACATGGAAGTAAAGGACAGTGATGGAAACAGAGGGCAGCACAACCCTGGACAGGCCAAAGCAGGGCCGGGTGACTCGGGTCTTTCTGCCGCTCTGGGTAGAGACTCTACCCCAGATGATGAACAAAGGCATTAAAGCATGAGTTAAAGACAAACTGACACTTTACGTCGTGTGTTTCTTTATAGAAAAATATAGATGAGAAAAAAGATGCAGTACTGAAAATGCTCTGTCATTTTTAATGCTATTTCATTTTCAGATTGTTTTATTTTCTGTTTCACTTTATGCTAATCTGTATTTTATTTCATTATTTTGTCGTGTGTTGTGTTTGGATTGTCTTGTTGTTGATACACACACGTGCCCACGGTTGTGTTCTGCACCATGAGAGAATGACAAAGGTAGAAAAACCTCACATGTACGCTTTGTAGATTTCAAGCACTTATCACACCCCCCTCCCCAGCCCCCAGCCCCCAGCCCCAGTGTCAGGGGAGGAGGAGGAGGTGCTGAGGTTTACTCACATCAAATAATCTCTCTATGTACACCTCCTCATTGACCTTCTCCCGCAGCATGTCCTGGGAGTGACGAACGAACGTTACATAACCGTCGGCCACGTCCATCCCTGGCTTCTGCAGGAGACAGGGGAAGAGAGAGAAAGGTTGTTCAGCCAACTGGTGACGTGTCAGGATATTATTCCATCCAGTTCAAATGAAATCATGTTTCTACACATACATAAAGACAGTATCTTGTGGTCCAGACGATAAGTAAACTTATATTGAGGAATATATATTAAAACACTGTCTATATAGATAGATAGATAGATAGATAGATAGATAGATAGATAGATAGATAGATAGATAGATAGATAGATAGATAGATAGATAGATAGATAGATAGATAGATAGATAGATAGATCTCAACAACCACTTCACGTAGTGCTGCGACTTTTGGTGCGCACACTGATGGTCCCCGGAGGATGAACCCTAATAACCGTGGCGATCCACTGATGTTTCATCCAGCCATCCATCCGAAACGTCAGGATTTTAAGTTTAATTTATTTGTTTGTCAAAAACCTGCAACTGTAAAAGTGACGACGGTTCACTTACACCTGCTTAACATCAGCATTTTAGCATGTTAGCATTTATCTTAAAGCACTGCTGAGCATCAGGTCAAGTTCAGTCTTTTGTTAGCACATATAGACTCATATCTATATATATGTTAGACATATATACTCATCTATACGATACATGAGGTGAAAGCCTCAAAAGTTACTTTGCAGTTACTAGTTGGGGGAAAAGAAATTTTGTAATTTTCAAAAAGAAGTGTTTCATTTACAGGGATGCAGACTGGAGGCTTCAGGGCAGTTCTGCTCCTTCAGTCGGCTCCAGTCAGTGAGCTGAGCTTGGCTGCGAACCAACCCTCACAGTCTGGGCATGTGCAAAGTGAGTTGGGTTTAATGAGGAGAGCAGATTGTTAGAAGGCCTCCCACTCTGACATCTAAAATATTCACTGAGGACAATGCGTTTGTAAATGACACCTGAGCTGTCCTTCCTCCATCAACTTGCCTTACCATTGTCAAGACAACGCACTCTTTTAACCTCTGTTTCCTTACTTGGATCCCAAAAGCTATGCAAAGAACTCCTCGCTAACTGCTACTAAACTTAGTTAACACATCTGCAGTGCCACTTACAATGTGTAAATGAGTGTCTTTTTCACCAGTGAAACTCTAATTTTGGACATTAAGGACATAATTAGCATGCTGGGCTGGAATCTGCGACCCCTGCCAGTGTACACAGTGCCTCGTCACATTCACTGACAAGGCATTAATTTGAAATTTGGCATGTTGATACTGCCGAAGCGTTGGCAGCAAATAAAGATCTCATGTGCACATACACAAACACACGCGCACCACCCCCACCACCACGCCACCCTGACAGGAGAATGGGCATGTGTTGTCCAACATGGACTCACAATGTATACTGCACAGAGAGCGAGGCACGAGGCACGGCTGTCTGTGTCTGGCCACACGCATGTAAATGGACATTTGAGGGAAGGAACAGGGACATTCAATGTGGGAGTACCACAGCTAGTACTATCTGGATGTCAGAGTATTGTCAAATATTTGAACATGCACAAGAAACACACAAACACACGCACATCAATCATCCTTAAATCCCCTTAACTTTACATTTACCGATTAAAATGAAACAGAAATATCTAACCCTAAAGCGATGATCAGTCATGAATGGTGTTTCTTAAGAGGTTTAACCACAGACAGAATTGAACTTACTTATTTATCTATTTATTTATCTATTTCATCGGCATAACTGATTGATTGGTGACTCAAAATTTTCGTAGGATGCGTGTGAGCATGAATGGTTTGTCTCTATGTGTCGGCCCCACCCTCGTCTACTGTCAGTTCAGATTGACCCCCCCGCAACCCTACACAGATAAGATGTACAGATAATAGATAGATCTGATAAAGGTATCATGTGAAGTTGTCTTGTAAACAACTTTTCTTTTCTTCTTCTCTTTTTACTGTTGCATGTTGCATTTCTTAGTCATTTCCTACAAGGTTTATATAAAGCAGCAGTGTCTTATATTTGCTGTGTAATTTTCTGTAGTCTGAGTCACTAAAATCAAAAAGTTCCTCCAACCTGCAAACAGGCCATTTGTCTCAACCCTCTAATCTGACCAATAGGAGCATCTCTTGAATCCGCATCTTGGCTGTCATGGTTACGATAGTAAACATCATGGTTACGGTTGTGGAACAACCGATGGTTTCAACTGGGAATCGAACACCATTCTCTTGTGTGTTGTTAACTATCTATCCACCCCAACCTCCTCTTGATGTGGACTTTGTTGCTCTATAACCTTCATAACCTCACTTTTCCCTTTGCTCCTGCCGTCACTACTACGACCACTAGATGTCGTCTGGCAACAAAACCTGTCAGACTTTGAACCTTAGTCAAGTGTTTTAGTAGAAAAAAAAAAACAATGAGGATGTTTAAAACATGTGATGATGAAAGCATTGAACAAGGATAAAGGTTGTTTGTCCTATAGTGAGCGTGCATAGTCAGAGAGTCAGAAAAAATAAACAAGTCTCACTTACAGGTACATCCACATACTTTGAAGCAGCTTTCACCTTGACATAAAGGAGAGAGAAGTGGGTGAGAAAACAGTCAGTACTCCAGCTGTGGCACCATTTTACAGAACAAAGGCCGCTGCGCTGACACTGTGCAGCCTGTAGTTTAGAGGCAACAATGACTTGTGGTGATTTCAGCTGCAAAAGTGCACTCACAAATTCAATAACCTGGCTTTTGTCATGTTGTAGGAAACCAGCTGAGTTGTTAAGCTATTTGGTGCTGAGAAAGGCTTCAAAAAAGGTCAAAGCGTATTAACATGGAAGATTAACAGCAAAAAAAAAAAAAAAAAAAAAGCAAAAAAATACACCATTAAATTGAATCTAAGAGAATTGTTGCTACAATGCTTCTAAAGTCATCATTTATTCATCAGATAGAAGAACGATTGCTGGGGAACATATTAAAACTGTGAAGAGTCTGATGACGGTGACAGTAAAGAATATCATCAGTGTACACAAACATTTATTTATAAAAGAAACGCAGAAGGGAAATGACTTGAGTTCAATTTGGAGGAAATCCAAATCTAATGTTTACAGCATACACCCTTCAGCCATAACATTATGACCCTGACAGGTGAGGTCAGTAACATTATTACCTGGTTACCGTGGTTACCTGTCAGTGGTGGATACATCAGGCAGCAGCTGAACATTTAGTCCTGAAGTTGATGTGTTGAAGCAGGAAAAATGGTCAAGTGTGAGGATGTGGACTTTGACTTTGACCAAACTGTGATGAGACGACTGAGTCAGAGCTTCTCCAACACTGCAGCTCTGTGGGATGTTCCTGGGCTGCAGTGGTCAGGACCTACCAGAAGTGGTCCAAGGAGGGAGAACCACTGGACCACAGACAGGGTCAGGGGTCAAGGCTCAGTGATGGTGGTGGGGAGTGAAGGCTGGACCGTGTGGTCTGATCCAACAGAAGAGCTACTGGAGCTCAGACTGCTGAAGAAGTTCATGCTGGTTCTGATAGAGTGTGTGTATGGAGCTGTGTTGGTGCAGACCAGTCAGGGTGTCCATGCTGACCCCTGTCCACCACTTAAAGGACTTAAAGGATCAGCTGCTAAGGTCTTGGTCCAGATACCACAGCTAAGCTTCAGAGGTCTAGAGGAGTCCAGGCCTCCAGGGTCAGGGCTGTTTTGGCAGCAAAAGGGGGACCTTCACAGTAGTAGGCAGGTGGTCATAATGTTATGGCTGATCAATATATTCTAATTTATCTCCAAAAAAGCCATTTCCACAACAGGGTTACACTGTGGACCCACTCACTGTGGTCTGCTCACTCATGATCACCTAGTGTATTGTACTGGACAGTTGAAACATCCACCACTGAGGGAGTGGAGGGGGGATCTGCTTGAAGGTGTTTTAGGGCGATGGTATTGAAAGTGCACACTTACCGTGAAAGATAGGAAGGAGGAGAAGAGTGTTCCTTCATCATATCTGGAGAGCTTGGCTAACACGCTCTCCAGGATGACAACAAACTGAGGAAGAGGGAGAGGAAAGTCATTAACGGAGTCTTTATTCTGCTACAGTGCAGTTGAAGCCACAGCAAGACGTCATGTTGTCCATGTCAACTTTAAACCGGCAGAGACTGTTTAGACCCCTTCACTTTATTATGTGGTAGATTTAATATAAAATGGATAAAAATGCAATGTCTCCCCAGGCTTTCACTCTTGTTGCGGGTTATTATTTGTAGACTGATGGGCAGTTATTTCCATTTGAAATTCAATCTACAACACGACCCTACTGGCACCAGACGAACTCTAACAACACGTCGGACAGATGTTACATTTTTGTTGGGTAAAGAAAATCAGGTTTGAAATCCAGTGTTGTTGTTAATGGACATTGGAACATTTGATCAAGATGCTTCACAACTACACTGGTTTTCTATGTCGAAATGACATTTGGAAGACCAACAAAATACAAATATCAGCTGTTGTCCTCATTAATGTTGGTCAGCCAACATCAACCAAATATCAATATCTAATGACAGTGGTGTCCAGCTGTGTTCCTACAGGAAAAGTATCAAAACCCCAAGGGGTCTTAAAACTTTCTGAGGCCACTTTTTTTTCAGTTTTGTCAGTGTTCATGCTTTATGATCAAATGAAGGATAACTGGCTCCTCTACCCACTGATAAATTCTCCAGTACCATTCTCTTTAGACATTAGTCATATCTGCTCTGTGCTGAGTCATCTCTCTGGAAAGTTGCTGAGAAGTTCACATTTTGGAGAAGTAACCGATTTACCAAACAGCTACATGTTATCAACTCATCTAATATCTGTAATGGGTTAAACAAAGTGAAAGGTTCTTCCCCTCTGCCCCAAATAAACAAGCACTTTTGAGTTTCACTTTTTAGTGAAATCCCATGTCCCCTGGACAGTTTCTCAGTGAGAGCTGAGTCTCACGGAGTCTCTTGTCACTAGTTCTGCTGGTTTCTGGTGGTTTTGAGTCTCTTTGAGTTCCTTTGTAGTCGTTCAGTGTCTCTTTTTGTGTCTGTGGTCATTTGCTTGACTTTCCAACATTAACCGTTAACCGTCATCCACCCATGGTTCAGATGTATGTTGTAGTATTTTGTACCTTAGCCACCAGTAGAGTTATCATCTCCTTCACTGTCTCCTCTATTAGATTGTCAATTTGGGAATGGTATTGTCTCTGCAGAGGAAGAAAGAAAACACATTAGTCGTCTCATCACGTCACTTGGTAAACCCACCCTGAAGACGCAGCAGACATTAAAGGGATCACATACTAATACTTGTAGTTGTGAGATGACTGAGAGTTAGAGGGACCACTTTATTTTATTAGTTGTGTCTCCTTGGTATTTACATTTCATAACACCTATGACTGTCATTGCCTCTTAACAATGTTAATCTATTCATTATTTTTAAGAGCACTGCTGATTATCATTATTATTATTATTAGCATACTTTTTTCTTTTTTAATTGTAAACTCTGGGTCTGAAAAGTGAAGCCAGTGGAACCGATGTAAAACATTATCACGCACAACACTGTATGTAACAGTAGCTGGGTCAGTGAGGGTGTGAGGACTGGAGAGTAAGAGGAGATGTAGGGGTGAACAACACACACATTGCCAAAATAATGTACTGTTGTTAATGAAGATGCAAATTAAAAAATGACTCAAACTTTAACACCTATATTTCTTTTAAAATATAGCTTTTAAACATTAAATAATCTTGTTGTTCATGCTTCTGTTTTATTTATTTCATTTCATTGTTCATACTAATATTATTATTTTTCTGTTGCATGTAAATAGCGCAGGACTTTATTTTGAAGACCCTGAGGTTCTCCAGTGAACCAGAGCCCAGTAAAGGATCTTTGGCAGAATTAGTGCTGTTGAAGTGCTGCAGTCATGGAAACTCAGACGCAGCATCGCTGTCAGGAATCCTTTTGTTTAGTCTTGTCACACCAACAGAACAGTGAAGGACTTAGCAATAATTAATTCATTGTCAGTAATTGGTATCAGTCTCGAGATTCTGTGAAATGAAATCTCTCACTTCTACCCCATGTATATTCAATGCTATCTACACATATGCTAATGATCTCCAAACAATTCAAGTGGAGGAAGACAGACAGGGAAAACTGATGACTAATTATACATTTGGGAACTGGAGGGTGAGATTTCAATTGAATTTGTAGCCACACTTACCCAGTCTCTAACAAACTTTCACAAGACAGGAGGGAAAAGCAGCAAAAAAGGGGAAAGATGGAGGTGACAGGGAACATGTAAAATTATATGAATGCTACAAAAGAGACAGAAAAAGAAGAAAATAAAAATATATTCACCACTCTCTCAGCTTTTTCTGCTACCCACTCGCAAAACACAAACAAAATCTTTTCATTCACCTCCAAAGCAGAGTGAACCTCAAATGATATGATGTGCATGAGGACTCGTTGGTAGATTAAACTGAAAACAGGGGAGTTCCCTCTTTTTAAAGACAGGTCTTCAGCTCATCATCAGCGTCTCCTACCTCCTGCCCCAGGTCCATGGCGCACAGCTTGGCTGACTGGGCCTTGGCGTCCACCATGACGTTGAACATGGTGCAGATGGACTGTGGCACACGGAAATCTATGGTCCGGCTGCTCCTCTGAAGCTTGGTCTCGAATGCAGCCCGTGTCCTTTAAAGAGGGAAGGAAAGGTGCCAAGGATTTTAGAAATACTGAGGTCATGAGTCCCATTAAATAGTTCTCAGGCATGCAGTTAATTACTCCTTCAGAGGCTTGGAAACCAAACTGTGGTAAAACAAATAATAATAATAATAATAATAATAAAAAAAAGCTCAACCTTTATTTGCTAAATGAAAGCAGTCAAATTTCAGTATATTGAGTCTATTAACTTCCTGTTAGTTTTTAATTGCACAATGTAAATCACAAAAAATTCAAACTTCTTAAGAAGATGAGGAAGTGAGTCTCCATCCATCCATCCTGACCCCCTCACTACAGGCTCCTGTGGAGGCCTGTCATTCACATGCATCTTCAGTGGTCAGGTCATAAGTACACCATACAAATACACACCTGCCACTGACATGTGTCTCAGTGACTTTTGATCACATCTCACTGCCCCACTTTAGATGCAGATAAACACGGACTGTTTGTTGGTTTTAGCCAATCAGATAGACTGGTACAATGTCAGTGTCTTTCTGGTATGTGAGTGAGAGAGAGAGGTTGAGTAAATCCCTGTCCTGTTCACAGCGGTTTTATCCATTTGAATTGTTCCTACCTCTGTATGTGGTCTGATCAGATCGTAAATACATCCTCAGTGTGTTTTGGGTGCTCTCACACCTGAGCTTAAAGCTGTCCACCTGTGTTTGGTTCATCCAGGTTAACATTATGCTACATACTAACATACATGGGTCATTATAATGGAATATTAAGACAAATGCTACAGTTTTTATTGTAACGCTGGTCTTAGCTTGACAGTGAGGCTGCTGTGAGAAAAACCACAGCCCTCTCATTCATTACGAATGAGCCAGAGAGAGAGAGAGAGAGAGAGAGAGAGAGAGAGAGAGAGAGAGAGCGAGAGAGAATGACAAACAGCAAAGGGCCGCGGGCCGGACTCCGTCCTGTACCACCGCTGCAAGGACTGAGCCCAAAAGGTAGACAGCAGTAAGTGAGCTACCAGGGTGGGATACCGGGGAACTTCAGAACAAAGCCTTGTTAGCAATGGCTTCTCTCTCTCCCTCCTCTGCTCGGTGTGTCTGATGTTTAGTTATTCCTCTGCCTCCTTTGTTAATCATGATACATGTAATAAAAGTAGTTTATTTGCTGTAATAGGTTGAGGCCCGGTATATTCAAGCCTCTTACTCTTCCCTGCAGTTCCACAGGAAGCCAGACCAGTAGACTGCCCGTAACAACAGGTGTAGCAGACATGCAGGGTTCAGTCTTGGTCCTCTGAAAAAGTAATTACAGCTAGACAGAAATGGCTCACTGCTCCTTGCTCACACATTTAATCACTGTCTTACCGTTTTACGCAGGATTCGATCATGTCACTGGACATCAGCTTCAGTCGGGTCTCCAGGTGTTTGCCAAACTCCTCCTCGGGCCAGTGGAGGTCTCTGATGAAGGTCTGCAGAGCATCCAGCTTCCAGAAGAGGTCCTCCGACGTCCCTGAACCATTACTGTAGGACAGCAGGTCAAAGCTCAGCAGGGTGAAGACAAGTTTGAAAAGGGGAAAACAATAGTTCTACTCTGGTTTAGCTTTGTAGATCTAATCCTTGAGGGTTTACTTCCTGTACAAGTCAGGTCACATAACCTTCACCTGTGATTCTTGCTCCAGATAAATAATAGATAAAATAATCCCGGACCTTTGCACAGTGTGTAGTTCGTGTGCACCTCAACAGACTCTGCAATGTGGGGAAGCACGATCCAGGCTAACGAAAATGTATTCACATCCCTTCCTGTCATTTACATCCTGTCACCAACCCAGTCGTTGGGTTTGATTGTGCCAATATGTGGGGGCAGGATACACATCTTTGTGCTGCATGCATGTGTATAAGACAAAGATAAGGACAGTTGCAGTGTGTATTTCATTTGCAGTTATAAAAACAGTTGATTAGATTCTGGGTTTTTTGACATATTTAATGTATATCAATGAGGGACCCTCAGACTGTACCATAATGCAGTGACCTGGAACTAGTTTATACACTTCCACCTACCAGTCAGTTTGCACACTCGTATAATATGTGTTATACTTGATTGTTTTATCCTTTTCTGTCATGATAAGTGTAGCAATTCTTGAGTCCAAAAATATGTTTTATGACATTCACAGTGACTTTGACCTTTGGCCTTTGACCACCAAACTCTAACCAGCTTATCTTTGAGTCCAAGTGAAGGTTTGTGCCAATTTTGAAGAAATTCCTTCTAAGCGTTCCTGACATATCACGTTCATAAACATGGGAAGGTGGGATGGATAACCTGCACACACAACACCTCCAGACATAAAGACGTCTCACACGTGGGGGCCCCTCCTCAACCACCCACGCCAGGAAAGGAGAGGGAAGCCAGAGCCAGGGGTTTACAACATCAGGTAACTGAGGGAAAGGCTTTGGAATAGAAAGATGTGAAAAGATGCAGAAATTCATAACCGGGATGAAAGCTGCCCCTGATTTCACGGCTAACAACACGTTTGCATGAATGGGCACGTGCACGTCTCACCACTGGAGTAAACGTTAGCTGCAGCGACACTGGTGTTTCTCTCTGAAATTAGAGACAACTTTCACACCCTTTCACACCCTGTGTGAAAGTACACCCTGCACACCCTGTCCTGCCAGGAGCACCTACGGAGATTCTGGAGCCACGCCACCGCCATCACAATCAACATTGTCCTCAGTGTTAACACCATGTATGATTTTCTGCATCTTTTCAGTTCATATTAAATACACAAATGTGGGAGTGAAAATGTGGGGAGCACATGGTCTCCTCCGTCCACACACACACACACACACGCGCACACACGCCCTGACGTTGTTATGAACATGGCTGTCAGCCTGTGTATAACCCCAACAGTGAGCTATCAGTCTGCCATCTCTGTGTCGTTTCTCTGGGAAGCAAAATAAAGTCAAGTTTAAAACGCAGCTCTCATTCTTTTATTTTCAGCAGTGAAACTTCATAGCTGGTATTTTTGACTGCGTATCCACAAGATCCCAGCAGAGGGAATAGGAAAGGATGTGCTGCAGTGACGGCATCACACTCTGTGGGGTGCTGCGGTGTCTGAAGCAGCTTTTACACCTTCGATCCCCGTCGATGGTGCAGACAACGTTTCGCTTAAGTTTTTAAAGTGCTATAGAAGATGTGTCAAGTGTATATTAAGATACGCAGAGAGCTTTTAATGATAGCACTCACTTTCAGTTAATAGAAGAGCCTGATTTATGAATTTCAGTTGTTACAAAACTGACACACTCTTCAATCTAAAAGAGCTGCAACAGTTTATTTACCCTTTTTGAGCGCACAAATCAAAATACCACTAATTCCATCAAAAAAGCACCGATTTGAAGCACAAACATTTTGTTCAGGTGCAGAAAAAGAAAATGTTTTGTATGTATTCATTTTTGGGGTCATACGACTTCACTGCCACGCTCGTGGACGCTCAGGACATGTGTGCGTGTCTCAGGCCGCAGATACACACTCTGAGTCATGACTAGTTGCCATCCATTTGTTTGGAGAAAAGCTGTGTGGCACTGTTAGATTTGGTACTTTGGGCATTTGGAGGTTGACAGTGGGCAGAGAGCTTGTTATGCTCCTGTGGAGAGAGACAGAATAACAGGAAACAGACGTCAAAGCCGATGGAAAGGAGCAACTGAAGATAAATGAAGGACAAGGCTTCGTTAAAGATGCAGCCGTTAGCACGGACAAATCCAAAAATCTGCCCGAGCTCACTGTGTTCAGAAAGTCAGAAATCCCAGTGCTTTATTGACCCTGAAACCAGCATCGTTTCTTATTTTCATGTCATTCAAGCCATTTCAGACATAAACAGCCATGTCCATGTCTACTCATACAGCTGTGCTGACAGATGTGTGATGTATAACACAAGCAACCTCACAGAGCTGACTTCATTAGGATCATTATAATCGTTACTGTTGACAGCAAATGTGACAAGTCATAAACTAAAATTCTTTTTAGTTTGTGTGCTCAGCATTGTTTACTATTATATTCTCCTTATTTATTGGGTCCTTCTGTTTGATTCTATTTTAATATTCACTGACGACAGTTTCGGAGCCTCTGTAGCCCGATGAAGACGTCTCTGGTCCTGATGAAGAAGACTCTGGTCCTGACAAATAAAGTTCAGACAAAAACGGGGCTTTACAGTTATTGAACTAAAGTTTACAGATGAGCTCAGTTTGTGATCAGACTAATAATCTGTGAGATTTGTCTGTTTTATGATGATTTTCTCTGTAAACTGGTGGATTATAGGAGTTTCTTCATCAATTCATGGTTAATTATGGGAATGGAGATGCAATGCAGCCTGTAATAACTCTTCTGTTTCAGTGTCTCAGCTCATGCAGACATGTATTGCTTACATGCTGCAATTCTCACTGTTCAGAACCTATATGCATTTGTTAGACTTAGGCGGAATCTGCTTGTTGTGTGTAGTTTGTGTCCTCTACACATTACACATTCAGTGGAGCTCAAAAAGCCTCAGTGGCAAAATAAGAACCTGAGTAATAACCAAGAGCTGCAAACAGAATCTATTCTAATCCAAAATGAGTTTATATCCTTTCAGTATAAATCTTGATCAGTGTTTACAGCCAGGAAGATGATGATCATGTGTATCTTTGTGTATGTGACAGAATCATATGAACACACGTCTTTCTAACGCTGAGGAAAAGGAAGCGTCCCAGGTCCAGTGTGGACATGTTGATGTTGATTCCAGCTGCCATGGTGTCGCTAAATGCTTGGAGATGATGGTTTATTCATCTTTGCTCAAGTTTTCAGTTTGGAAACTGTGACTGTGATGAGATCTGTCAGTGAACTTTTCTTCCTCCATAATATTAGTGTCTAGTGCACAGAGCACTGAGGAATAACAGTGAGCTCAGAGGAGATTTTTGGATTTAGAAGTTTGACTGACTATGATACAAAAAGTCTGCATCTTTAATAAATGATAAAAATAAGTTTTAAAAACAACTGTGACAAAAAAAAAAAAAAAAAAAATTAAACATAAATGGATTTCTCTCTGATCTCATTTAAACCCGCTGTTTAAATGAGATTCTGAACATATGATAAAGGACACGTTGCTGTGGCAGAAGCAGAGCGACAATGAAGTACAAATACAGAACGACACACACACAGACGGAGACAGACTCACACACAGGATCACATAGGACCTTCATCTGTTCCACTTAGAAAAGTTGATTTATTATGAGGATAATGAGACGTATCATGTTGTTTTGTTTTCAGTCTGAGCAAACTCTCATTACACAAACGGTATAAGACACAGTGATGTACATCACTACACACAATGACATAACAGCAACAAATATAAAGATATGACCTTAGTAAACACAAAAGCAAGTAAGAGTAATCACAAAAAATAAAAAAGGTCAATTTATAAATCAAGGACAATAAAGAAACAGTGATGTCATTTCTGAAAACATCTGTTTAAAGATGAGAAATAACAAAATGAGACATAGAGCGAATATTTACAGTTTGTTCCTGTCAGAAGGAGCCTGAGAGATTCCTCAGACACAAAGAGGACAATAAAGAGAATCATTAGGAACATTGACATTATAAATATAATCAAAGTTGGGGCATTTAAAAGTGAATTGGCAGCAGTGAACGTGGCGTCTTTTATCGAGAGGGAGCTGCGTGACTGACACTGTAACAAAAGACCAAGTCGATTCTGTACAACATGATCAGTTTTAGAAGTGTTGTGGTGAACGTTGTCCACGTTCTGTATAAGCTGTGAAAAAGTCTCTTTCTAACATTAAATGTGAAACAACGTCTGGAACGGTCCAGAACAACAACACGATCAGCGTGTGAGGTTAAGGTCCAGAGTCTGTCTGAAGAATCAAGTCAGAACCAGAGAGTCTGGTCTGGAGTTCAGGATCTAACACCAAGAGGGTGAGTAAGACTTTGTGTTTTTGAGCAGTGATTTGTTACCCGACAATTTTGTCTTACCGTCTTGTCTTACTGTAAAATGACCATTAGTGTGGAGATGTGACCTGAATGTCTATTTGTCAACGCTTTACTCTGAAAAGTCCCACATACAAAAAGGCAACGTGGACAGTATAAAAGACTGTAATTTAGAGGGAGGGACTAGTGTTGACAACAGCATCAATCTTTTAGAGATAAAGAGCAGGATGAGTGCAACAGGACAAATTGCAGCATCAAACACTGGAAACTGTCCAATGAGTTATTTATTTGTAGGTTTATTCAGTTTTTCAAATGCTGTTGCTCTAACTGTTTTACACTGTTAAACATTTATTATTTATCATTCTAATAAATCATGACTGCAAGGTTTTTGAAAGGAACTTTTATTTATTCCTAGATTTATTATTTTATGACTGACAGCCAGGTTAGATCATAAAAGAAAGAAAGTTTAAGATGGGCCACATCTACACAGGTGCGATTTCATTTATCAGATCAGTACTCTGTAATAGCTGATACACTGGTTCAGGTATCAGAAACAGATCATCTCTAATTTTCAAATTTTATTTGTATGTGTATGTAAGTTAAAGCAGCACTTGCTGGGGGTCATATATTTATTCTCTTGCACTGATGGATGACAGCGCTGCTACTGAGACCACATAGGTTTGCAAACACGGACAACGCATTTCATGATTAATTCATTATGTCTACAGCATCATCAAATATAATTCTGCCCATCGGGGGTTGTGGAAGAGTCAGAGCCGTCATCCATCCTGAAAACTACTATACTTCCTGCCTTTTGATTGGTCTCTGCCTTGTGACTGTCATTGTCCAGTCAATTGATGGCGGGAAAAAAAGACTCACTGTTAATGTGTTGTTAGTGCAGGGGTCTGTTCACATCTTGGAAATAAAGTATTGTGTGTGTGTGTGTGTGTGTGTGTGTGTGTGTGTGTGTGTGTGTGTGTGTGTGTGTGTGTGTGTAGATGCGGGCCCTAACCAGTCCATCGCAAGTGTACTTAATAAAAGGGTGATGGAGGAGTCAAAACCAAAGCTAAATCTGTACACAGAGCCTCCACACAGCTCCTCTGCTATAGGGGAGGAAGATGAGGGTAAACGAAAAGTAAATGAATGCTTCCTTACTTGACAGGTTCCCAGGATTCCCTCTCAAAGCCTCTGTGAATGGACTGAGCAATGGAGGACTCCATCAGGTCCACGTACCGCACAACCAGCGGGGCGTACAGGTCCTGCAGGTGTTTGTGGAACTTCCCATTGCACAGGTTATCTGAGGGAGGGAAGAGATGAAGACAGGGAGGTGACGCAGCACACATGAGCACATGGCAGGAGATGCTGAGAGATCTGCGCGTCTACGTGCTCATGTTGGGTCACAAGATGAATGTGAAGGGCAGTGAGGTGAGGGCAAAACGAGCTCCTTCCTCAATGGTGACACTAGATACTGGTGTTTGTGGCTAAACCTCGCTCTTCATTAGCGGGTATGACACAGCATATCCACTTTTCAATCTCCCTAAACAAAGGTCGTAGTCTCGGGGGATTTCTAAATCCAACTCGTCACACACTTTCCACCCAGTCTCCGTCGGCTCCCAACTGGTAAAAAGGCAACACTGACGAAGACCACAGGAGATAAAATGGAGGCCAGTGTGTGCTAATGTGATGCCTCACGGCTCCACGCAGTGTGTCTGCTTTTCCTCTCCCTCTCCCTCTTTGTTTTTCTCTCCCCCTCTGAGCATGTGTGTATTTGTGTTTGTGTGTGCTGGCACTGGAGTCAAGGTCGATGATACGCAGTAGGTGCAATGTTTGTTGTGCTTCCTGATTGCCACTCTCCCAATTAGCCACTTGAGCGGCTGCTGTCCACTTGGATGTGTTGTGTCCAGGAGTGTGTTCTCGGGGGCTCGCTGCGGCCCAGCTACCACTGCTTTAGACATCATTAACTCCTCGAATGGCAGCCCGACTTTGGCGCCTGTCTAGTGCCAAGGCTATTTACTGCTACATAAGTGCACCGCTGTGGGGCAGCAGCGCAGATGACCTTCTGTGGAAAAGACGTCCCTGTGATGATACGCTCTGCTACAGTGTGTGCTTGTTACACTGTGTGGACGGTGGGGGGCTCTGCTGGGTCTTCAGTTGGTATTGATGATGGCCTGCTTTGGGACGTCTGCAACACAATCTGGTGATAACATGCTACACAATAACACTGTGGGCTGAGGCTGTTTGATGATGGTCATCCGGAAGAGGAAGGAAGGCGACTGATGGTTCTGCATTAAATGCGAACAAATCAGGAAATAATAATGAGGAAATAACCCTGATGATGTCATAATGATGTCATCAGGGAAATCTCAGTTTGAGGTTTGGAGACTAACAGAAAGCCTGCGTTAAAAACTGACTCCCAAAATTTGTATTGTAGAAGTGCAATAGAAAAATTAATAAAAATAAGTCTTTTTATTATCACAGATTTATTTATTTATTTTCTGGATTATAATTTAGTTTTACTTTCTAATTTATATCTAATTCCCACTTCATACAATTGCACACAGCAAAAAATCTGCACATATATTGAGAATGAAGAATAAATTCAAGCCTTAAACATTTTTAATGAGGCTGATTTCTGCGAATAATACATTGAATACATTGTTTCTAAATGAACCTGCTATGAAATATAATGATGAAGTACAAATACACATCAAAGTGTTTTCAGACACTCCAGGAGAGTAACAGCTGAGAGCTGTTTGGAGCTTTACTCTACAAAAAACTGTGTTTCTATCATCAAATTATTGAACAATGTTGATAAAAATCTTTTTGTTTTCAAAAGAGTATTTCTAAAGGGGGTTTCTTTTTGGTGGGCAGTTTGTATTGCTAAGAATGAAGGAAGCCCTGAGCCTCAGTTACAACTTCATATACAGACCATTAAACCTGTTTTTTTTATATATTTGAGTGATGATTGAATGAAAATGCTTCAACTTCCCATTCACATTCATCACCCTGAGGCCAGAGATGTTTAGAGCAGTTTAAGAGCAGCAAATGTTTTTAATCCATAATTCTTTTCCCATATCATCATAGATTACAGCCCAATGATTTGTCATTTGTCACTGTGTTATTACCAGGTGCAATTTCCGTTCCTCTGTTAACTGCTAGTTGATGTAGCCACGTCCGCTGCTATGCACTTCAATTGCCCTTTTCACACAACAGACACTACGCCGCAAATGAGATGGTGGCAAATGTGACGACAATAACAAGTGAGCATAACAAGCTATTTGCAGTTGTCTCTGTTCAGCTGAATGAGTGGACCGCGCTCTGCCTTCTCCTTGACTCCCGACTGACAAACTGAAAAGGGGAAGCATTCCCCAGGGACAATTAGCACCGTGCAGATTGAGTCCGCATTGTGAACAGTGGAGTGTATCCTTTACAGGACCACGGACAGCTCCGCAGTGTTCCTGCAGGCGAGGACGTGCAGTTCATTAAAGAGATGACTGGCCTGCAGCAACCAGCATCAAGGACTGGCCATTATCTTCAATCAGACACCACTGGCCCTGTTCACACGCGCGCGCACACACACACACACACACACACACGCACTGCAGACACACAGAGGCCAGTGTGCAAACTGCTCCAGGGCCAAATCTCATGTTGACAAGGATGATTTCAGAGACATTTGAGGAATGTTTCAGGGAGACTGGAGCGTGCAGTTGACAGCAGCTGTAAACCTTCAGTACAAATGTTATAAAAACTGCTCAAAATGATATATTTTGTGTGTGTGTGTGTATATATATATATATATATATGTATATATATATACTGACACACATATTGGACTGGACAGGACAGGACAGATCTGCATCTATTTCAATCCGTCCAGCTGTTTACACAGACCACGTCCACGTCACAGATCACGTGACACTTGTGCTGTACGTTCAAAATGTGTAACTACAGTGATAGAAAATGTGTGACCTACACTTGGTACTTAGCCTGTGTGCATCCTGTGTATGCACAGCTGCTGCTAACATGCTGCTCACACCGTGCCTCCCTGTAGACTCAGTGTGACGGACGGCAAGTGACATCACAGAGACAAAATTATTTCTCACCAATCACAGGACAGGACAGTCTTTAAGGAATGTCTGTCTCTTGAAAATTGACAGAGACAATGACAAGATAATGTTTTGATGTTAAAAGTTGAACAGATGGAAGAGAGAAGTCGTAATAGCCTTAAACAGAAAGAGCTGCTATGGCTGTGGAAATCCTGAAAGGCCCTTTAGTCAGGCAGTGGATGACATGGTGTAAACAGGGCTTAGCTACTGACAGAACAGACACCTCAGCTCCCCTTTTCCTCAGAGTTATAAAGGCTGCGTTACCATGATTCTGTGTTCTAAATGTTCATGAGCCTCATCTCCACTCCCATAAACATAGACCAGCTTCATCAGGCTACAGAGGCCCTGACACTGTGATCGATCCATCCATCCATGTATCCATTATCTCTACTGCTTAGCTGTGCAGGGGACAGGTCGGGAGTCTATCACAGGGCCGACATATGGGGACAAACAACCATTCACACTCACTCATGCCAATAACTGACCTAATGTATGTGTCTTGGACTGAAGCTGAACAGAAGGTGTAAACTCAGCTGGTTTGAACCCAGAACCTCCTTTCTGTGAGGCAACAGTGCTAACCACTGAACTATCACCATGTGACCAGTGAATATTGAAGTAGTGTCAAATAAATTGACTCACAATACATGATGAGGATTTAATATTAAAAAATGCTAAAGTAAACAATTATTGGTGTTTTTATGAATTTTTTTTGAAATTTTTTGTGTAAACAGTAAAGTTTATAAAGATAATAATGAATGCAGCTCTGTGGTTGGCTGTTTATTGTTAAGTTCAGTGTGTCCTCCTTATACAGCTGACCCCTGGAGTAAAGTTTTTGTATCTACAGGTAATGAATAGATGTAAAACACCCAGAAATCATACTTAAATTTAATGGGGTTTTTTTCTTGTAAATGATGAATTTTGCTCAGTTTATTGCGTTTATCGTTTTTTTTTTTTTTTTGGTCACTGTGACACTGTATCACAGATTATGTGAACCTGAACAAGTGGATAATGTGACTCTCCCCCTGATTTTAGTCCTCATCAAGCTGACAGACGCTGGTGCCTGATCCCTTCGCCACAGATCAGGCACGTTCAGCCACTTCACTGTGCTGAATGTGTTTTCTCTTAATAGCTCTGCACTCACAGTCCACCCTCAGGAAGTCGTTGAGCAGTTGGAAGAGGGGGAAACTGTCCCAGCTGTCGGGCGGCTGAACCTCAAGAGCTGCGTCCATGTCGGCTGAGTAAAGACACAGGAAGGTCTCGGCGTGCTCCACCATCAGGTCCGACCACCAGGCAAAGGCCTTTAGATGGAGAGAGGGAAAGAGAAGAGAGAGGAGGAGAAGAGAGAGAGCGGAAGGAAAATCGAGAGGTTGAGAGTGAAAGAAAGGAGACAAATTAGACAGAGAGGGGACGTGTCAGTGCTCCCCACAGTTCATGGTTAGAATCTCATTTACCATAAAGAAAGAAGATGTAACTGATCTACTGATTGACTCTCTCTCTCTCTCTCTCTCTCTCTCTCTCTCTCTCGCTCTCTCTCGCTCTCTCACTTTCCACCATGAAATTGAGTTTTTGTCTCAACGACTTCACTGCGTGATCTCTGGGGAAGGATTCAACACAACCCCGAAGCAGAAGAAACAGAGCGTGGGCACGAAAAAAAAAAAAAATCACACGCTTTTTTACTGGCCCACTGAGGAAACAGCAGCAGGTCCTCGACAGGCATGGCAGGGAGCTACTTAAACACTCACCCGCAGCTCCTCCAGCCAGTCAATCAGAAGAAAGGAGTCAGCAAGCTGCGCCGCGCTCCCATCTCCCCATCAAATAGACGCAGTGAAGTGACTGTTAGGGACCGGTGCTGCTCTCATGCACATCAGAAACACCCGCTTTCCTCCATGCACCCCCACTATTGCCAGGCCTCTTAAGAGGGACCCCTGAGGACCCATGGTGTTTGCTCATTCACATCAAGCTGTCAACACTGTAATGTGAATGTACCCATGGGCTTACGTGGCGGTGGTGGTGGAGAGGGTGGGGGTGGGGTGAGG
>CM076649.1:21459008-21477074 GCA_038496675.1 Rachycentron canadum | reverse complement strand
GGGGGGGGGGGGTCATGCACTTGCCATGGGACCTCTTCAGATTGGATAGTTGGCATTGGGTAGTTTGCAACAAGGTGCATCCAGTCAGTGCCGCTCATGTAATCATCATCTTGTTGATACTTGAGTCACACGAAGTAAAAGTTTCGTTAAACAACTTCCTCCTGTCGATATACAAACCAACTCCCTGCAGGTTCAGAAGAAGTTTGTTTTTAAGTTAGTTTCCAAAGCTTTCTGAACATTTACTATCCCAAACAAATATGGCAACCAGGCTCTGCAACTTGTTACCATCTGCCAGAGGAAAGAGCCAGCATCAGATTTCTGCACAGTTGTGCTGGTTGATGACTTCAGTGTGTTGGAGGTAGGATGATGATGATGATGATCATCCATATCTTTATTAGTAGACTTGTGTCTTAACACTCCTTTGTGGCATTCAGTTATGACCATTTCCACCATTAAAGTCTCTGTTTGTATTGAAAGTGAAATCTCTGTATCAGCTGACTGTGTGAACAGACGTCCTGTGGGGCTGTCCAATCACAGATGACCCTCTCTCATCCTCTTTTCTTCTGTGAACAAGGTTTTTCCTCCTGTTTTCCTGTTTTTTCCTGTGTGTGATCAATATTTTTCCTGTTATTGTTACTATGGAGACTAGTCTGAGTTTCCACCTTCCACCTGCTCCACACCCAGGGGTGATACACGCAGGGATGCAGTCTACGTCATAGCTTTAAGTCAGGTGTGACTTCCAGCTGTAAGTCGGGCGTAGCGTTACAGGGGGACGCCCAGCTGATGCACTCTGCTGCTGGTGTGATGTTACTTTGTTGACGTTACTAATTTTTATTCACTACCTCTGGGAGGATTATTTTTCATGGTGGAATCACAGAAGAGTCTCAGAGTCACTTCTATAAGCTGGGAGCAAGTTAAAATTGGTGATTACATGAGAGGCACTGAATGGGACTGGTGAAGATGAGCAGTAACCAGAATTAGAGCCACATGAGTGAGAATTAATAGAAGCCGTTTGCATTGATTTATAATGAGTATGAGGGCTGAGTCCAACACTGGTTAGTTTACCATTGTGCTCACATCATCGTTATTTTCAGCAGGGTAATGCAGTGGATTGACCTGAAGGGGAATGATGATCTCTGACCACGAGAAGCATGCCTCACATTTTCTCCATTGCGTGTGTCGGAGGATCCAATGGAGAGAAATGGGTTTGTTTGCAGTGACAGATCACCTGGCCCAAGCTTTCTGACTGGACTGTAGAGTCAATGGCACATGGCTGAGCACAGGAAAAAGGTTTGGATATTCAGGGATGGTTTAGGGGGAGACTCATAGAAAACAGGGCACAGAGCTGGACTCTTTGAAAGTTACACATTCAATATGAAAAGTCACAACTCTGCACTTTTGTTTTCTCAGAGCGGACGTTAATGAGTTCAACAAATAAAACACGTTGCCTAAGTGCTTGTCTCTGTTCCTCATCACCAAAGGAAAAACTGCTGCTAGCTTACGAGCTAACAAGCACCACTACAAGCACTTAATCAGCAGTGATCACAAGCTGAAAGGGGTTTTGGGTCATTGTTGAGAAGAGAAACATTAATGATCCTCTACAACAATAGCTGTGTCATTAAACGCATGCACAGGACTTACAGTGAGGATAGGGTAGGAGACGGGGCGTAAGGCACTAAGACAATCACATACCTCTTTTCCCTGTTCAAACATTTCCCCGCAAACCAAATAAATCAGTGAAATAAAAAGCAGAGAGGGAATAAGTCAATTTGGTTTTGGTTAAATGAGAAAGTGACAAAATAATGTCATTGACAGCAATGTGTGTAAACTGCACAGCATTCACAGCAAAAGGGCAGAAAGAGTGAACAGATTAAGGAAACAGACTTAGAATGTTTTCTTCTTCCCTTCTGCTACATGATTTGTGTTCTCATCCTCCAATATCTTCTGCATTTACCACATAAACAGAGACGCCGCGCTGCTCTGATATGAGGACAGGTCAGATTTATAACACGCCAAAGCTACTGCAACGACTTCAGAGTGTGTGTTTTGAGTCAGGCATAGACACTGTATGATGATTCACAGTAGCAGGTGGTCGCTGGTGGAGGACTTTCTATTTATTATTTCAAATCTGAATGTACACACCGCACAAACCATTCCTGAGATCCCCTGTAGATATTTGAATGACCTTAAAAATGGCGCTGGAGACCAAGGTAAACAGATATGGATTCATAGGACAACAAAAATGTGGACATGTAAAGAGAAATAAGTAAAAGTATAAAACATGGTGCTTTTGCTTTTGAGTGGTAGTCTGCCTGCACTAGAATGAGCAGGAAAGCCTGCCCAAAGCCAGTTGATTGACAGGTTGGCCTTTAAGGGGATAGTAAAAGCTAACACTTTTTTTTAACTTATTATATAATTTATATTCCACGTTACAGTATTTTCTCATTGCTTTTCATGGCGCTGCTATGACTCCATAAACATATTGAAAGGGAAGTCAAGCGATGGGATTTCTGAAGTCAGCCCATAGCCCAAACATAAACCAACCTCTGATGCATCAGATTGTGAAAGACGTGAAAACAGCTAAAGAGCAGCATGAGGCTCTCAGGCTTGTGTTGGTTCAATGTCCCTCCCACTGGTCGTACGGCATGAGTCTGGCTGCAGCCCACGATTTTCAGTTTTACGTCATGGAATTGAACTAGATTTTAAGCGACTTTCTTATTTTTATCTGTTTTAATAGTTGTCTCATGTTGTCTTCTCTCTTGCGAATCCCCTCCATTTCCATGGAGGCTACTGAAGAACCAGATTTGGATTTCATTTGAAGTACACAGTCAGCCAAGTCCAACAAGGGGTTAACAGGTGATTTAATGCACAAAAGCTCTTATATACAAATTAATATGATGATTTCAGTGCTTTGAAATTGACACTGGCAGTGATGCGTCCACTTGTAGGCCGACATCCTGTCAGTGGAACGTCACATCTTGTCATTTTACATCCAGTAAAACTCTGCTTGGACTGAACAGTCTCTTCCAGTGTCAGCAGCAAACACTGATGCTACTGGCTGACGATACTGGTTGTGGTGATTTTGACTGGTTACATAAATCGAAAGTCCCTGTGTTATATAGTATTATAGTATTATAGTATTATATCGATGCATATTGATATCGGGTGTGAAAAATGTCATTAACTTACTGTTAACCAACAAAATGTGGATTAAACCAGGACATGTAAACACGATACTCGTGAATATCATTGAAATATTTGGCTAGAATTCAGATGAATGACAGATATGTAATAGATATGTAAATGCTACCTTGATATGATAAGAATATTATGGTTTGAAATGTAAGTGAATTAGTGCTACAGTTTTTAAAATGATTCAGTAGTGATAGTGTTTCCTACCTGGAGTCCTGTTCTGTAATTTAATGCATCACTTGCAACAAGATGAACTCTTGTGCATACAAGATACTGGACACTAATTTGATGGTGACACATTGATAATTAATCTTAAGATGATAGGATGAGTTTTTTGCTTTAGATGTAATCAGTTGACCTTTAGATGAGACGGTTAATACAACTGCTCTCACACTTTAATTAGCCCCAGCTTCTCTTGTTGTCTTTCAGCCATGAAACTATAAGCCTGCGTGTGCGTATGTGTGTGTGTGTGTGTGTGTGTGTGTGTGTGTGTGTGTGTGTGTGTGTGTGTGTGTGCGTGCACTAACCTCAGCATGGTGCTCCTCATTCTGCTGAAGGACCTCAATCACCAGCTCAGCCAGGCGAATGGTGTCCTCCAGCTTTTTGGCGGGAGTGACTAACCGGCCTACATTCTCTGCAGCACAAAGGAAAAAGGTTAGCGTGGGCAGCCTCGTCAGGGTCCGACCAATACTATCTGTTCTTTCTCAAGCTGACATTGCGTGCATGCAACCTACAGTTTATATGAACATACCTGGTCTGAGATATAAAGACAGATTGTAAACAACATGCATGTTATCCTGCTTTCTCCCAAACACTGGAGCTAAAGGATTGGGTCACTCACAAAGTTTGGATATACTGTAGCTGTTGCCTCACATGTCCAGTGTATAGCCTCAGCCTAAATCATTGGGACAATCTCATAGTCATATTAAAAAAAACACAATATCAACTAGTTATAATTAGGGCTGGGTATCAGACTGTGATACTTTTGTACAAAACACGTAAGTGTGACGCTGACAAATTTAAATTGACTGCTTTAAATCATAATTGTGTTATTTGTCTGCCACATTTTCATTAAACACTCTGCATGTTTTACCCAGCCCTAGTTATAGACTGATCCCAGCTCTACCACATATCGGTGGATATCAACACTATCCCCATGAGTGCTAAGTTAGTGGCTGGAGGTAGTGAACGCCTGTGGCATGTAGAGGAATGGGTCACATCTCCGTCGCTGTGACAGAGCAGCGATGATCATCCAGAGGGAACATGGGCATGAAGAGGGATGTAAACAGCATATACAATGAACACTCATCATGCAGTAATGTGGTGCTTATGTTGCGTTGACACGGGAAATTTGAACTTAGCTTAGCTTTATTTTTTGGCCATGGCATTGGCATGATAATGCACTTTTAGAAACACCTCCACTTCATCCATTACTCTAATGCATCAGGACACCACATTGTGCTCTATCACTAACAATAGAGGTAGTGAAGGGACGTTAGCAGAGTTCAGTTGGACAGCCAGGGTTCAAAGAGTAAAACATTTCCTACATTTGAATGACCTTGAAACTCATCTTGTGCTCCAAGGTACAAGACGTTTTACATAAAGGAGAACTCAACTGAGAGCACTGCAGTGAGAGACAGCCAATCAGAGAGCTTCAAGTTCTGCTGTAGTGTCAGTAGTGGCAGGGTGAAGTTAGAGGTTGAGCTTTATAGGAGAGGGTGGATGAATTCAGACTCTGAATCAATTCATTTGAGAGTTCACGTCAGTTTTAGGTCAATTCAGTCACTGGTGCAGCATTGAAGTGTTACGATTACGCTACAACCAGGGCCTGTTGTTGTGACATTTTAATTAAGTGCAGGTTCATTAAGTTCCTGAACTCTGTGGGGGGTCGCATGACAAAACGTTAGTGATCACATGTGGCTCTCTCTTCACTGACCTTCTTTAAACCTTAACACACCACATGTGCACTACTTTTTTAAATTTCCTTTTTAAAAGAAAACATTCACTCAGTGTATATATATATATATATATATATATATGCATTTTTTTATTATCATCTTCATCTCTCTTTTGCTAACTGTTGTCCATTTTTCAGTGTTGATTTGGAAAAATAATATATAAATAATCTTACTGACTTACTTTGACTCACTTTTTTTTTTTAAACTTACTTTTGAAATGTTAATTTAGTTTAGATAGCTGAAGATGTTTAACCAACAGGCCGTGTCCCAGCCTCGACTGTGTTTGGTCCTGCTACTGGCAGAGCTGTTGTGGGCAGCTCAGCAGGATGATGGGAGATGCTGACATGGCTGAAGGCCTCCACAGAATGGAGCTTTGTACTGGTTGAAAGGGAGATTGTTGGGCTCTAGTAATGTATGTCAAGTCAGAGCTGTTGTAGCTCTGGAAATGAAGGGAGGATTGTTTTCTCCACTTATACAGTATATAAGCCCTTATTTTGGATAATAACAATGTTATATGGAGCCACTTTTGTTTGATATGATTAAGCCACACAATTGACAGCTTTTTCATATGAAATGGTAGTTATAGGTATTTTTCAAGTCTTACTTAAAACAGCAGTGAGGTGCCCAGATGACAGTTCAGGTTTTTCTGGTGCACTGCACTGCAAGCACCTGCTGCCGCACTGAAAGTTCTGGCATTTTATTTTAAAATAATAGCATTAAAGAAAAACTACAAATACTGTGGCAGCCACATCAAGCCTGGGTACACTGCGATTAACAGACTGATGATTCTTCACTTTTCATCAGGTATAATATTCTGTAATGACACACACTTCGAACACACATGAAGGATCACAGCTATTTTTAGATTGAAATGCTTTAAATTGCGCCTGCATGCAAACAGTGTTTCCGTCCATGCTTGGATGCTCACACTCTGTCTTGGGTGAATTCCTGCTAACTTTCATCTCACTTGACTGAGTCTGTGTTGAGTCTTATTTATTTTTCCAATTCCTGGAGCTCAACAAAGGTTCCATCTCCATTCTTTGATTCAGAGCAATGAAAAACACCACATGAGGGGGGGGGGGCAATAATTATGTCACAACGTTCCTGAAACATGTCCTGTAAAGTTTATGTGCCATTGCATCAGGAACGTGGTGACAGGGTTTATGGTGGTATGGTTTAAGGTAGACTGGGTGCTTTCTGGCCAGGAACAGCAGAGGTTAGACATACAGTACAACATCACCTGGATCCTTCAGTTTTTTCTGAGCTTTTTCCTCTGAGTAAGAGTTAAATTTGAAGAAAAAAAAAAGAACGGGTTGCAAGGACGGACAGAAGGTAGAGAGAGGTGGGAAAGTTTCAGGTAGAGGGTGTGAGAGAAGAGATCATTCAGTACAGGTAGAATAAGCAGAGGAAATGGAAAACAGAAGTCAGAAATAAAGGTAGAGGTTAGATCGATTCTTCAGTAGCAATGCATTCAGCATATATGAGCAGCCTCTGAGCTACAAAGACACAAAAAGCAAAGCATCTTCACTTTGACCTAAAATCCAATATGGGAAAATCTGAAAAAGCATAAGAAACTGTATTTAAAAAAACAACAACAAAAAAAAAATGGTACTTTCATTCAAAGACAGAGGCATGTTCACAGTGAGAACCTTTACTTTGGCAGCTTGTCTGATCTGGGTCCAAAGATGCTTCACTCAAAGGACTGAGAGGTAACCCTCTAAATACCTGCAGCATGTGGGTGCCCTGTTTGACTGCGCCTTGACCTTACGCACTTGAGAGGATTTACACACAAGCAAAGTAAAAATGCATTCAAGTCACAGACAGACAAAGACCAGGTGGTGTTGGCGTCACAGACAACAGAATGTGTTTTGAGTGGCTAAGAGGCGAACTGAGCTCGAAACATATCGAGAAACTACAAGAAGTAGACTTCACAGACCAATGCAACAGATACAGACAAACCAAAGAACGACAGAGGCGTGAGGTCGCTTGTGGTTGGATGTGCATACTGGTCATAAGAGGAAAAGAGTGCAGAGGTTTGGGGGAGGAGGGTGAGGCTGGGGAATGAGGAAGGTACTCACGAATGGTTAAATCCATCACTTGAGACGCCAAGCAGAAGACAGGATGCTCATACATCTCTCTCTTTTTCCCTATAGAGAAAGAGGGAGGATACCGAGGCATGCGAGAGGCCAGGGTCAGAGTGGATGAGCACAGAGGTTCACTAGGGTTTGACCGACATGAGGTTTTGAAGGCTCAGGCCAGCACTTTCTTACAGTTTCACTACTTTCATGCCATAATGACAAACTGGTCTGTAAGTAGTCAGTGCTTTAAAATCTGAAATGTAATGCAATTTTATCAAATGTGCAATATGTATCATTTTGAAATCTCATATTTAATCAGAGTGGTATTATGAAAGAGTTCAAATGACTAAATGAAAACAAATCACTGAAATACATATTTTATTGTTATAGCTATTTTGCTTTGTGACTTTAATGCCTGAATATATTGCTTTTCATTGTGACATGACATTGAAATCAAGCCAAGGCTGCAAACTAAGTGACGGTGTTGTCCAGCAGAGGCGAGCACAGAGCTGCCAAAACTAAATACAAATTGTCAATAATATGCACGAGGAGGCCAAAAGGAGGCTTTTCTTTTAAAGAGGAACGTGCATCATCGATGCCGACCTGAAAAACAATCAACAAATCATCCAGCTGCAGCCACAACGTAAATGTGAAGGAAGGTGAACCTCGTGGACCTCGACTGGCATCCGAATCAAGTTCAAGCCTCCAAAGCTGCCTTCAGAGTGACTTCTGGTTCTACACCATTTACTTCGACTCAGTCCTTCAGCCTAATGCTCCTTCTCAGCCACTGTCTTCCTCCAAGGAATGTGGTCTGTCAACACCATCCCCGCAAACCAGACCATCTTAGTCTGTTCTGCTGTGTGGTTTCTGGATGGTGGAACAAGATCCCGAATCCTATCAGACCGGGGACGTCCCTCTCTGTCTTCAAGAAACTCTTAAAAACTCATCTTTTCTGATAGCAGCACTTCTCCTAAAACCCTAACATGCCTATACACCTACACCAAGGCCTTCAACTGCACTGAAGCTGTACCGATGTCCCCTTCTTGTAAGTTATTTTGAATAAAATTTATAAATTAAAATGTTAAATGTGGTTTTAATAGCACAATACACAAAAAGGTCAGGGGAGGTTGGGTGGTACCTATTTTTACTCAAAAAAAATGATTGTGTGATGATTATTCCTTGTTCTTATACCTTATTTTGTTACGGGAACCTTTTAAATCACTTCTCTGTCTTTCATTTTTTTAGAATCTGAAAAGAAAATGCGCATTCAAAGGCACCACTCCTTAAAAACACCCCATGTTGCAGCAGCTTCCACAGTCACTGTCATGTCCAAAACTGCACCTGGGGCATTTACCACCAAGTGTAAGCCTGTCAACTGGAAACATGCAACAGGGCAGATGACTATGCACAGAGAAGTGGGCCAGTGTTGTCTGATTGTGACAATGTTGGGTCCCTCTTGTGTTTCTGCCAATTCAACTATTGTTCCTGATAAAAGGGTCCTCGCAGAGATGGTAGTGAGCAAGTGGTTGAGCAGGGACACGGAGCGTGAGTGTCTGAGTAGGAAGCTGGCTGGCGATACAGACACACCACTGAGTGCTGAGGTGAACCTTCGCCAAGAAGAGTGACAAGTTTATTTTTCTGTGCTGGAACCACACGCTCACAGTCCACTATGATGACACCAAAAACAACGCATCGCTCGTGCTCAAAACCTTGAAGATCCTGTCCACACAAATCCATAGTCAAGGGGCACCTGCCCCAATCAGGGCTTGATGGTTTTTGATGAAGGCTCATTTTTGACTGAGGCAGCCTCTGTGGTAGATGACACAGAGGCTGAGAGCCTCCAAAAAGCTTCATTACAGTGATCCGAGGAAAGCTCGCTATAGCTAAGCTATATACTAAGCTAGCTTGCTAACTTGCTAACTAAATTTTAAGTGCAGACACTAAATGTACCAACAGTGCTAACAATCACTCCGGCCTGGTCCACAGGAAGCCGTTTTAATGTGAAACGTTGTGATCAGACAGTGTTGTCCAATCACAGCTGCTGCTGCTGTTGTGCCTCTTCATCTAAACGACGCTCATGAAAACTAATTCTAGTTTTAGCAGGTTTTACGGCTCTCCACTGGACAACACTGAACTGCGATATAACTCTTTATTAATAATATACCTGTTAATATCCCTTTATCGGTATAGTGATTTGATTTCACTGTGGTGTGCTATTCAACATAAGTTTATTATTTTCTATTATCTTCAGCTTTACCGAGGAGAAATATCTGACATTCCCAGAATCGTTGTGTTTGCACAACATAGCAGCATCATCCTCTGTTAATTTATGATTTTTTTTTTTTTTATGGACCATCATAAATTCTAAGAATATTAGTAATTGTTAGTCTGTAAATAATTACACAAACGATTCGGTTCGATTTTAAAAATGCCTTAGCAAACTTAGCAAAAAGATTTTTATAGACCTAAAATACAGACTGAAGCTACAATTAACCAAGACAAATATTACACTATTCCCACCATGGATTAACCTGCCATTACGAGAAGATGTTTTTTTTTTATATATGTTAAACTATATAAACATTTTCTGAAGCACATTAAGCATGCTACTCATTTCGTTGAACATAAATACAGTAACTTTCTTTCAAAACTCTTTGAAAGCATCAACATTCATTTTGCAGCCAATTCTTAATATATCGGAATGATAAATAAATTAATATAAAACAAAATCTAATTTTCATTTTAATAAATTATATAAATAATAATAAATATTATATATATTGATGCTACTCTACTGTTACTACTCTATGATTTTTAAGTTTGTTTACATAATAATACTGATGTATCAAAATGAAGTAAAGTTATAACAAGTATGCTAATGAATCAATTAATATGCAACATAAAGCACATTTTACACTCAGACAATATGTCAAATAGACAATATGACAAATCTGAATTGGATGTTGGTGATTTTCACTGATAGGCCAAAGTCAGAAAAACATGTCAGTCTAACCCCAGAGTTTACAGTTTCCAGGTTATGTTTGAGCTGGGTAGGGACAGGTATCTCTGCAAGTCAACAGAGTGAGCAAGAAGCTATTGCCCACATTACTGTGAGAGACAGATACCAGAGTACAAGCAGACTGTGTCCATGCATGTGTGTCTGGGGTTCAAAAATTATGGGCTGTCTATATTGGATCAACATTCATTCTGCCAAGCAGAGGTAAAATATCTCAAATATTATGTTTTCCCATAGATTAAGAAGCCCACCAGTATGAAGGAAAGGGATTTTGGGGATTATCAACAATCACAACTGAGATACTAAGGTTCAGTGTTTCCCATATATTGATTTATGTGTGGTGGTCCACCACGGTATCACTACTGACCACCACATATTGACTTTCTGTAGTTTTCTTTCTCTTAGCTATTTGATTTAGTAAAATCTTCATTGTAGAGCTATGTGCAGCATGTTGAATCACTGAGCCCTCCTTGGCCGGTTCCTGCTCCCCCTCTCCTCTCACAGACACGTTAGATGTGTCCAAATCATAGACTGCGAATTAAGATGGATATAACCCCCGTGACACCACCCACAGGTTTCTGAAGAGTGGCAGAGAGCATCTCACTGGCTAACTCCCTGCTAATCCAAAAATGGCCAAAGCAGGGAGATGTAAATGGAGAGTTCAGTTCATGATGTCTGTTTAACAACTGCAGCAGACATATGCAGGGCTAAGGGCTGTTTATGGTCACTGCTAGCATAGCTGCTGGTCAATATCAACTGCTCGTGCAAGTGGATAAATGTTCATGTTAACTCTTTAAATGATGCTGAATGTTTTCTTTTTCAGTCCAGATCTGGACCAGAGGTATAAGTCAACAGAGTACCCAGAAACCTAAGAAGACACACATGGTGCACGGTCAGAAAGAGTAAACTGGAGCTGATGATGAGAGAGGTGTAAAGAGGAGGAGGAGGACAGCTACCAACGTGCTGCTGTGGCCATCTAGGGCAGACACAACAGGTGAGATTTACAGCACAGTGAAAGAGATATCGGTGATCTTATTGTCACAAAGTGCTAGGCCATTCAAATATTTGCAGTGGAGCACCTTATATATGTCCCCACCCCGTGTCAGGTACCACCACACATAGAATCTAGCTTTGTGGGAAACAGTGAGGTCTTCACCTTTAGTATCTTCAGAGAGGTGATGGTTTCTTTATAGACATCGTCTTAAATTGTCCATTTGAAGAAGTCTAATGTTAATTGAACAACATTTTGGGAAATGTGCTCATTTGCTGTTTTCCTTTCAGTGCGTATTATCTGACCTAGCTAGGTAAAACTGCCATGATCTGGCTTAATGTCTACTGTAGCTGAAAGTCAAGGACGTTGTGAAGAAAAAGAAGGACAGAGAGGGGGGGACAAGTTCTTTCAGGGATTAACCTGAAACAACAGTATAACTCATATAGATTCAATCAAACACATTCTGCACACGTTTGCTAGACTGCGTCTGTGTATTACTGAGAGAATATTGATATTAGGCAGAGATTGGTCCTGTATGTGTTTAGCCTCTTAGCTGTGGGTAAACAGCCTAGCTCTGTCACATTAACGCCCCATGTTGATCTACAGTTGGCCACAATCTTACCATGATGAGACTGGATCAGGGGTCGCATTGACCAAATATTTTCAATCAATAACTGTATTTTTTTTATTAATAATATGAACGATGATGTACTGTAACTGTAACATTCAGTAGTTCTCATCATGTGCCTCATGGGGCTTTGGCTTCTATCCAGGATGCCTATGGCTTCCACCAAATGCTGGCTATTGACCCATCTATTGCGTCTCTGATAGCATTTCCAAATGAGGCCCTCGGGTCAGATGTTCGATGTCCCCATCCACAGCCTGTAGTAGCTGATTACCTACGTACCAAGAGACATTGTATAGCAGCAGACATATTGGGAAATCCCATCTTGTATTAGCTTTATCGAAGAGACTTCAACCTGCTGGAATTGATGTCTCAGCCCAGACGCTGAGTGATGTTTCGCTTCAAGCATTTGCTTTCATGACGTTGGCAGACCCATGAGCTTGCTGACTGATGTCTACCACCAAGTGCGGCTTGCTCAGTCACAGACTTCATATGCTGCCTGTCACCCCAGGCCAGGGAGCCTGCAGCCCAACCGCCCCTTGAATGCAGTGCTCAAGTGAACAAAGTCAGGCAACAGTTTGCGGTGACAACCTCTGATCAAGCCAAGTCCCTAAAATGCTCGGTTACAGTTCAGGCACGAGCCACCAAGGTTTGGTGGAGTCCGAATGACTGATGTGATGGGCCTCCTGTGGTCTTTGGCCCTCAGACAGTTCCATCCAGGTCAGGGGGTTCTACTCAACTTACTTGCTGGTTCCTAAGAGCGGTTGCACTTTTTGCCCAATCTTATATCTCAGGTGGCTGAACCAGCTCTTGAAGGTTCTTCATTTTAAATACGCCAAGGTCTTGACGTTCCCACTGAGGGTAGACAACATTCTCAACCTTGTTTGCTGTTTTCAGGGAGTAAGCCAGCACACATCCTATTCTTCCTGTTGATAGGCAAATTGCCAGCGCAGTGGCAGTGTCTCCTCTGGGGTGTTGTTGATTGTGCCCCCTGCAGGGGGGCTGAACAGTCTATCTCTTGAGCCCGAGTGGAATCAGATCACGACGGTAATTGTCTCAAAACGCTGTGTTTGTAGTAAACACACTTGTGCAGTGGGATTCCCTTTGGGAGACGGAGGCATCTGATCACAGATCATGTTAGTGTCCCCTGCACGCCAGCTCGGCGACTAGCTTGGAAATGAATAAGATACAGCATGTACCTAAGACAGCTTAGAGAGGTTTTGACTTTTCTAAGACAGTGCACGCTCAACAGGACCTTTCCTTGTACTGGACACACCAGAATTAAACTTACACCAACCTTTTTAACTCACTCTGGCTAAGACAGCAAATTTCCCAAATGTTCCCGTAGAAGTGTAGCGTCACATAAACAGCAGCATCAGTGAAAATTTAATTTGAAGACTTCCTTTTTGTAAAAAGAGAAATAAATAAAAAAGTAAAGTCAGTACCAAATCAGTGTACAGACTCAGTTTGGGACGTGTTTCTGAGAAATGTTTATGATGCCTACTAAAGAAAACCTGGACCATGCAACAGAAAAAAACCCACTCAACTTCCACAAGGGGCAACCCATCATGTCATTGGCCTTCCTGTTTTGAAACAGCGGCTAATGAGAAGCAGCAAAAGCCAATAGACAGGGAAAAGAGAGGAGCGAGTATGGAAGTCATTGGATAGCGAGGAAGAAGAAGGCAGAGAAAAAAGAAAAAGAAGGAGCAACACTTCAGCTATTCGGAGGGCCAAAGTGGGAGACAGAGGCAGTGTAGGACTCTGAAAGAGAAGCTTAGGCATGGTGGACGAAGTCAGCATAAAGATTGAATTGAATGCATTTTTACTTACTGTACACTTTGTACTAAAATATGCTGAAGATAAGGCGAAATAAACACAGCAATTGTCACATGAAACAACTATCATGCAAATAAAGCAACTGTTTGTAATGTTGCTGTCGCTACAGAGCCGACGTCAACTTCAGTACAAGAAAAAATATCCTTAGAAAGCAAAACAAGAGTGTTGACTTTTCCCCTCTGGAGACAGAACTTGATGAGTGAAGGAATCAAGTTTTATGCTGAACTATTAAGATTTCCTCTAGGCAGGTAAGTAAACAGCTGCTAATGCTAACGGTGGCTATGTAGCAACAGCAAAACTTACAAAAAGCTCCTTTAAGTACATTATAAAAGAAAACAATAGAGGATCCCTGCAGCTGTGAAGAAAATTTAGGTTAGATCTTTTTCTTTTCAAATTTACAATTGCATTGCAATTAGAAATAATACTCTTATGCTGTTTAGCTGCTTCATTCTAAAGACCTTTATAAAAGGGAACCTCTGTTCCAACAGAGTTTTAACTGAATGAAGTAAATCCTAAAGCAGGGAACCAGAGACTAAATGTAGTCTGTTTAATGTCATTGATTTTTCAACAGCTTGTGTAAATGTTGTTATGTCATGTTTGAGATCATTATAAGGTCCCACCTGAGCCTGGCAAATGTTAGATGACACTTAATCTCACCAAAGACGAGTCTGTGTGGAGCCCCTGTTGCCTGAGTCTGAGTCAGCGTGGCTCTCACAGGTATCTGAACGCTCACGCTGAAACAAAGCAACTGAAGTCTTGGAGTCTGAATCCAGTCAATGCTCGTGTCTGAGTCCAAGTCATCAGTTCAAGTCCAAGGCTGTTACAGCAGGAGATCAGGTCGGACTCAGGTCAGCGTTCTGGACTCCAGTAGTTCAGCACCGGTTGGAAGATAAGGTCTATACACCTTGGCTAAAAAGCTAAAAATGTTCTTCAGTGTCTTGAGTGTCCAATAATGATCTACAGACATCACCTAATTTTACAAGCTCTGCTAAATGAGCTGATTTACTACAGTTGTAGCAACACGAAGGAGCAGCGATGGAGCAGTGGCCTACCTTCCAGCTTGGCGTACTCGGACAGGCGTTGGTAGTTGACCAGAGCTGCCTGCTCAAGACACTTGTGGATCACAGATTTGACTTCCTCTTGTGGAACCGGAGTAACAATGTCCTTCATCAGAACCTAAAAACCATATGATGACATGGAAAAGCTGAATGATGAGAGATGAAGTCAGCTTTGACATTGACTAAAAAGCTATTTTTGCATCAGGGGGAACGCCACTATATTCACTGGCTGTACTTTAATTTGCTATAATGTCTTATCCGAGCCGGTCTACTCCATAATGACTTACCCTTTCAAGCAAGGACAGAGTTGCTTTCAGAGCTCCCTCTGGCCGGCCAAACGGAAAGCAGTACCTGTGGAAGCGACAGAAGCGATTTATTATTTTCACCCTAAGCAGTCTGGGTTGGCACACGGTTGTTACTGTCCATGGTCTTCACCTGAAGTGTGTAATCTGGTTCTCAAGAAGCACCCGTAGCCTCTCCTTGATCTCCTCGAAGCGCTCCTTCTCCTCCACGGTCACTGTACCAATACCGTCAGGCCTGAAACACAGCAGCATTAACCAGTGAAAGTTGGATATCAGTGTTTAATAGTCATGTTCAAAGAGAGTCATAGTGTCAAAATCAGAGGCATGACAGCCTCTCTGAATCTCTTCAGGTTGTGAGAAAACAACACAGCATGGGTGTGAGTCTCAGCTCAACAGCCAGATGTCAGCACCTTGGGACTGATGTTAGTTCAGGTCCTGGACCCGACCCGATCCTTGACTGGTTCCACAGAAATCCGCCCATATATCACCACAGCACATGGGATCATATCCTATCATCGATACAAGCAACTACCAACTGCCTCACTGAGGTTTCAATAAAAAAGGATATTATAGTTTAATCTGTTACAAGTACAAGTCAAGAAAAAGTGGTGGTCAGTGCTACATGAGTGCACACACAAATTGACACACAGGTTATTCTCTGGATCATCAGCAAATTAAAACGAATTATTTCAGCCGTGCTCATTTTAATTTTTAATATATTTACAGTGATTAGTGGGGACATGCTCAACAACAGGGTTCACAGCATCATCATAGTCTAATTATCAATTCAAAGATGTAATAGCCGTTGCAGCTTTACCAGCAGGTGTGTGTATATGTGTATCAGATGTGTTTTTATTGTTTGTGACATGGTTGGGTCAGGGTGGAGTGTGAGCAGAGTGCATGTGACAGAAGAGGCGTTGGACTGGTGGCTATGACAGCATGACGAGAAGCAGGAGACACGACACTCTCCGTCTCTCTCTCAGTCCCCCAGCACCCCCCAGCCCCCACCCTCCACCCCCCTCTCCCACACACACACACACACACACACACACACCCACGCCCCCGACTCCCCTCCTTTTGACATGTCATTTCAGCAGACAGTGAGACGCTCTAAGTGTGTGTGTGTGTCTATGTGTGTGTGCGCGCAGTGGGTGCTGCGATTGATTTCGAAGTGTACCAGTTTGCTCAACATCAGCAGCGATCATCTCATCCAGACTCCCCTCAGTTTTCATGGACATTTGAACAGACACTGTCAGTGTGTCACTGCCACCTGTAGGCCTCTGCTGCAGGAAACCATGATGCTGAGGAAGAAGATGACGCATGACGCTCAAGTTTTTCAGCCTGCAGAGTGGCCCATCAGCAGTTTAGCAGGAAAGATTCGTTCTCTGGTAAACGCTGAGCTGACAGGATCACGTGGAAGTTACTGGGGGGTGTAAAAATGGTTTGTTTTCAGAATTATGGCCAGCTGTTCTTTGTATTACCTGAATAAAAATGAATGATGTTGACTTGAGTTTTTGGTCCCAGTGGAGACTTTTTCTTGCTGTTTACACTCCCAATGGTTGGTTGTGCTCACATTAGTATATGCAAACAAAACACAAAAATTGGGGAGGAAGCGCCATTTGATACATTCGCAAAAAAAAAAAAAAAAAAAAGCCATCTCACCTTCCACATGGTGACAGAGATTTCACACTAATTAACTCCTGCAGGGATCTTTGTTATTTTTTTTTTTTGTTGTTGTTTTTTTTTTTTTTTTTCCAGCCGCGTGTCGTTCCTTGGCAGCTTCCTCATGTTTGCTTGACCAGATGACCTCACAGCTCCAATGACGACAACAAGCAAATGAGCCATCAGTGACAGACAGACGGCAAAGCCAGCAACACTCTCACACACTCTCCCTTTCTGTGCAGTCGACATCCACTCCAAGGCCTTGAGGTAAAAAACCATGAAACATGATAGATTTCTAAAAATACTCAGGAACAGAAGAACTGCTGTCCTTCTTTCTTTCTACAAGTTTATATCAGGGTTCAGTCTAGAGTTTAATTATTAGTTGATTAATCAAATTTACATTTTATTAACTACTGAAGTCCTTTTCAAGCAAATATTCTCTGGTTACTTATCTGTGTATATTTGCAAACTAGCTGTCACACAATATTTTACGGTATCAATATAAAAAATATAGTATACAAAGAGAAATACATTGCAGGTAAATATGTAGATTAAATAAAAAGGATGTTTAAACATTTTAAAGGATTTATAAATTAATCAGGAAAGAAATGATCAGATTAATCTATACATTTTATAGATATTTTATAGGTATATCTAGTATATTCTAGTATATTAAATATATATCTATTTTTTAAAATTTAGGATCTCAAAAGTACAAGATTAAAATAAGTGTGTTCATCCTGTATAGATGAATAGAATATAGAATATAGAAATTTTAAATATTTTGAAATGTAAATTCCACAAACATTGCAGCTGCTGTCTCCTGCTTGTGTGTATGGCCGGCATGCTTTACTATATACAAGTAAAAAATGCAACTGTTCTTTATACATTACCATTTTAACTTGTGATGATTTGTGTGTGTGCGTGTATACATATTCATATATAATAATTTAATATTTAATATTATATAATATATATAGCAATTTCTCTCATTTTAAATTTGACTCCAAATTACATAATACATTTGAAAAACAAAAACAATTTCATAGGCTTTAAAGGTTTAATTTACTCATTGACTTTTTCTGTATTTTATTGTGCAATGTTGTGATAAAATATCATAATCAAAAGTGGAATTTAAATCATAGAATATAATTAGAAGCCATGTAAAATAACAGTAATTATAAGCTTGAGTTCAGATTCATATCCTCTAAAATGAATATTAGTAACAGTCAGTCCACGTCGAGTCAACATTCAGCTGGACACAACTTCAATCCTGACACTTCAGCTGGCGACTGGGCAACCCAGTCCAACTTGGTGCACCTCCAGGCCAGCAGGGTATTAGGAGGGG
>CM076649.1:21358168-21444253 GCA_038496675.1 Rachycentron canadum | reverse complement strand
ATGGCGGGGGGGTTGGGGGGGGTGGGCGGGTGACATGATGTTATATTATTCATTGCGCTGATCCAGGTGTTAACCGGCAAGTAGTTATTTGGTAACATTGAGTGTTTGATTTAATTGTGCAGCAGCCACACTGTATTATTCATGGCCTGGCACTTTTAACTCGGTAATTACCAGCTGCTGGGACTCAGTGGGATTCTAGTGGTTGTGTCAAAAACAACGCACTCACTAAATTCACTTACAAAAATGCAGACAGGAAGCATTTCTTTTTTTCCTTTTTCTGGGTGTGTTGATCTACATGCATTTGTCTTTGAGGCAACTGTGCATTTTGCGTTGTACAGATAGAGTCTGCTGAATTTTTCTTTTTGTGTAATAAATAAATGGCCCACGATAGGCATTTAAACACATTCATCTGTTCATCCAGTTGGAGTGACAGATGAATCCAGATGTTTTTGGTCTGAATCTACATGAAACAGAAGGAGCTCAGACAAAGAGGCATTTCCAGCTGATGTAAAGATCCCAGTGCACCATGTCTGGGCGAAGAAGAAGAACAAGAAGAAGAAGAAGATGAAGAAGAAGAAGAAGAGGGAGAAAAGAAAGAAGAAGAAGGAAGAAGCGGAGAAGAGGGAGGTGATGAAGAAAGAGTAGAAGAGAAAGAAGAAGGAGCAGAAGCAGAAGGAAGAAGAATCAGGGCTGCAGTCGAAAAGTCAAAACAATCTTTTCTTCGATAAAATGTCTTGAGGTGAAGGAGGATTCATAAGGACTGCCTGCTCTTTTAAATCAACTTTATTTATAACATATGGACGATAAATCCTCCTTTCCTAACCCCAATAACAAAGGAAACAGAGGAAAACGTTGAAATAAGATAAGATGAAATGAAAACAAAATAAAAAATCGAATAAAAGTAAGAAAGTGAGCGAGAAGCCATAATCTGTGATACTCAGCTTCCTGACATGGACACCTCTGACCTTATGTATTCATTTGGCAAGAAGAGAAAAATCCATTTTCAGTTCTTTACGCAATGAGATGAGAGTTACAGTAATTTGTTATGATGATATATTGTTGACTCTAACGTCAGTGTTCTTGTAATATAAATCTATATTTATGGATCTGGAGCTCAGTCGATCACATCATTATTCCCAGAAGCGTTAGATTGTGCCACAAGCAAAGTTGCTCTTTTGTCGCAAGGCTGCAAGGAATTGTGGGTCTATTGTTTTCTGCTTTGCTTTCATAAAGGAAATGCAAGTGTTTCCTTTGCTAAAGGAGAGAATATAGGAAGCAATGTAGCTCCTTTCCTCAGCATTTAAAGAATTGATGCAGCCTTTATCATGGCTCCCGCTGAGCTCATTCCACTCAGTTTAGAACTTGCCAAAGAAGAAAAGACTTTCAACCACAGCCAAGAAGAAAAAAAAGAAAACAAAAGAAGAAGAAGAGGCAGAATAATAACAATAACAACAATGACAAGGTGTCTGCTGTACGGATGACAAATATGCAGACAGAAGCACAGCCAAAGCAAACTGCATGCAGGTCAGAGACAGAAACGACAAACGGGAAGTTGTTAAATGAGGAGGAGCGATGGACAAGGACAACTAGAGGAAAGAGAAAGAAAGGGGAGGATAGCACTTACCCTGTAATCCAGCTACAAGAAAGCAGGGTCAGGGTTTAGAAAAGAAGAAGAAGAAAAGGAAGAAGGAACAAACAGAGAAACATAAAGACACAAAGAGCCACCGACACCTCAACACTACAGCTGTTCTACAACGAAGAGCAAAGCAGCACACAGAGAAAGAATAAGAGTAACATGTAGAGTACAAGACCAGGAGCGGACAAACTAAGGACGTCATTGGCTGATGTGTAAAAAGTGAGTGAGGCAGAGGAAGAGAAGAGGAGACTGAGAGATGAAAAGAAAGGTCTACTCTTAGCTTTCTTCTTGTTCTCTACATGAACTGATTCACATTGTAATGACTAAGAACTACAACAGACCCCTCACTTTCTGAGATGGTGATCTCCATGTGATGATGCGTTTCATGCGATGTCACCTTAAGGTGTCAATTTCAAGTTGATGAAAACTTATTTTATAATATAGACCAACTAAAATGGACACGTTATGTGGCTGTAGACTATTTGTGGCAAAGCATGGAAACTTACAGAACTGAGAGATGGGTGCATCCAGCTGTGGTGCTGTGCCGCTCCTCGAGTTAAGTTTCTGGACCTGGGTGGGAGGAACCGGCTTGTGTGACTGGCCGGTGGCTCGATACATGGCCTGCACCCACAGGATCCGGTCCTGCTCGTCGTCGCTGGCAAAGATCACAGTGTCGCCCTCTTTCACAGCGTTGAAGAACGTCCTGCCACCGTCCAGACCTGAAAGACCACTCACGGGTTAACGGGATCCCACATTCCCGCTTGTGTAGATGCACCAGAAGAAAGACCACCATGTTTACAGCAAGCCAGCAGCAGTCATGAGTCTTATTATGTAAAATGAATTGTACATTTTACTTTGCACTGCACGTTTATGAAGTTTGGAGACAAAGCAACAGATTAAGGCCAAGATCTCTTCACTTTTTGTTCCTAAATTTAACAAGGGCAACAGATCCATATCCACATTTAATGAAGAAGGCTGTCTGTTGTAGAGGAGGCATCACAAACCCCTGACTCTGACTCAACAACTCCAGCTCCAGACCTTTCAGACAGAGGCTGAGCAGCACTGCCTGTGTTTAATAAACTACAGGCTCCATTTGCACACTGACTATTTATCACCAATAAACAGTTTGTCATGTTGACAGAACTACTTCCATTAGAGCTTCTCTCAGGGTGAAACAATGTGGAGCTAAATCATTGCTCCACTTTTAATTGAAATTTCATCAGATCACATCCAGTGAGAAAAACTTTTCATTTAAACGCTTGATAACTGACAAACTGTCTGTCTGTTGTCCGTCTATGACTGTGTAGGGGCTCTAACAACAAGTGAAGTGGTCTCTGTCACCTGGCTGGGGATCGGTGTAGTCCACAGTGTAGCCATCCAGCTGCAGCAGCTCCACGGGCTCGGCCTTCTTCTCTCTGTAGCTGCACATGGCGAAGGTGTACTGACTCACCTGCACCAATCACACACAGAGGACATGTCACCTCAGCAGGAAGGAAGCCGTCAACCATCCGACACCAACACCCCAAGCCCCGCCCATGAACCACTACCTCCAATGTGTTCTAGAAATTTTAGCACTTTTTGTTTCAAATATCTGACAAATCAAGTCATAAATCAAGTGAGATTTGATAACAATTTAGAGATAGTAACAAAGTAATCTTTTAAAATGAATGATTTTGTAACACTATCACAGAGAAAGATGCAGTCAGGACTCATCTCTTCAATCCCCCTCCAGGAGGCAGAAAACAGGACAGGGCCAAAAAAGATGAACGAAAAGAAAAATACACCAAACAGCTGATTTCTTTAACATTATTGGATTTTTATCTAAGCACAGCAAAGTCAGGAAATGTTCAAAGTCAATAAAATGACATGCTTATAAAAAATATGTTCATAATGAAGCACTAAAAGGTGCTATTCCAACAGGACAATTGTTTTTCCTACATATCTGCCAGCATGTAAACATACCATGGAACTAAACAATATTGATATTATCTATAATTACTATCAAATAGTAATAATAATACAGAATAGATGAATTATCTGCTGCACATTTGTTTAGATGTTGCACCATTAAACACTTCATCTGTTTTGGACCTTCTTTCTAACTCTTTAGTGTTAAACACGGTGTAAACGCTGCCTGACAGGAAACTGTTTTTGTTTGTCATGCGCATAAAACATGTGTAGAGTGTAAGTCTGTTTGCTTTTTTTTTTTTTTTTTTTTTTTTTTCTATATTTGAAAGTGAAATCTACCTGTGAAAAATCTGTGCAGTTGTGCCACTTGGGGATGAGTGTGAGGAATATTAAGTGTGTGTGTGTGTGTGTGTGTGTGTGTGTGTGTGTGTGTGTGTGTGTGTGTGTGTGTGTGTGTGTGTGTGTGTGTGTGTGGCAGGTGGAGGGATGGGGTTGACAGATTTGTCAGGAGTATTTGAAGAACTAGGCCTCAAAGACCAGAGGACTGTCAGACCATAGTACATTCAATATCCATGCAGTCTTTTTGATATAAAAAATATTTTCACCTGTGCATCAAAAGCCCCATGTGACTTGAAAAAGTCAGAGTGGTCTGAAGGTGTACACTGCACACCAGGACTGCACATGCACCAGAAAGGCAAAGTGGATGCCTGTATTGCGCACCTTCACACAAGGACTAGTCTATACTCCAGGGGAGAGCAGGGATGATTGTAACCCAACACCTCTAATCAGGTGTGAATCACCTGAATCACTCTGTATCGTCTCATTGTAGTCCTTATTCCACATGTGAGTTAGCAGCACTCTGTGGTACACAGACAATTTTAGAAAGAAAAAATATAAATTTTGAGGTAAGGCAAGGCAAGGCAATTTTATTTGTATAGCCCAATATTACAAACAGTTTGTCTCAAAGGGCTTTACATAGCACCATAACAACATCCTCTGCCCTTAAACCCTCAAGAGGTGGTGTTTTTCATCTTGTCTGCTTTTGTAGTTAAACTCTTCTATGTCCAGTCTTGTTTATTGTGTGTCTGTGTCTCTTGTCAGTGCTCAAGTTTTAGCTGTTAAGTAGCTTGGCTACAAGTCAAGAGTCTGGGCTAATTGTAGCAATACATACACACACACACACGCACACACACATTCAAATGTTCAATTGTTGCAGCTGGTGCACATTTTGACCAGTTTTATTATTGTGTCCTGATTTGACCAAGTACACGAACACATACCGACACACAAAGACACACATACACCTGTTATGTTAAAAAAGTCTTTTAGGTGTAATAATAAGAGACTATGGAGCGAATTGTAACATTTGTTCTTACGTGTTTTCTGTTTCTGACGCAGAGATTAAACCTACATCATTAAATAACAGACACGTGTAAATTGATTTGTTTATATTTTGAACACACACTGGATTAAAAGATACAGACTAAAATTTCACAACTGTTACAGCCACCCCCAGTTGGCTAAATGAAATTATTTCCTTCCCTTGTCTTTCACTTTCACTTTTACACGTTTAGGTCAAGGTCAATAAGGCTGTTGTCTCAACACCAACTTTTGATAAAACAGCTGTGCAAGGATTCATCAGAGAGAAAGTTAAACCTTCACTATGATTATGCGCAAGTAAATGTCACTGTACAAAAGAGTAACAGAGCAAAGACTGTGGATTGTGTGTTGCTGACTCAGACAAAGACTAAGCAGTGTGTGTGACCTTGGTACTTGTGGAGTGGTGGTGGCATCTGCCCATCTGACCCAACCCAACCCACCCCCAGCACCTCCTGGTGTGAGGATGTAGAGACTCTAAATCCTGTCTTTTCAGTCCACTGTTCCGTAAAAACAACAAAATGAGCCTTTTTCTGATTATTTTCAATTTTGTGTTGTGTGAAAGCTGTGTGACCTTTTGTGAAGACAGCAATGTTTTGTGTCAGTGTGTTGTTGCAGCTTTGAGTAATTCAAATGGTGCATGTGTGTGTCATTTCGAAGGAGGGACTGTCTGGTTTTGATTAGAGTTTCATTCTGACATAGAAGTGATATGTTTAGACACAATGAGCAATAAGTGTGTAAGTAGTCGCAAAACACCATATCTTTATTGTTCTATGTATTCAAGCTCCCAGAGGATGGACCTTGGACTTGAATGGGGACTTTCCTTCAGAAAGGTGTAACGTAACTAACAGGGCTTTTCACTGTCAGTATGACCCACATATCAGTGTAACCCTGGTTTAGGTTAGAATCTGTGGTCTTGACGCTGCTCCCTGTGTTGGGAAGAGGAAGTGTAGTGACGCTGTGTTAGTAGCTGCAGCCGACCTGCTGCTACTGTAGCTGCCAGTCATACAGGCCTGTCGTCACAAATCACCAGGCCTGGCCAATCCGGCGCTGTCGCCACCTCTGCCGTTGCAAGTGGCAGCTCTCACTTTAGCTGCAGCTGCATTCTGTGTGTGTGTGTGTGTGTGTGTGTGTGTGTGTGTGTGTGTGTGTGTCTGTGTGTGTGTCTGTGTGTGTGTGTTGGATTTCCCTCCATGTGTGTGACAAATGAGATTCCTCACGACAGCACTGATGAGACCTGAGGCCAAGCAAAAGGATGGAGGGAACTGGACCGACTCTTCCAGCAGCTCCCTGGCCTCCAGGACACCACAAAGGCAAATCAGAGTCTAAACTACCACCTCCCCCTATCCCACCCTCACCCCCTCCACCCATACCCCAAAACACCAGCTTCCTTTCTCCTCATCTCTCTCTCTCTCTCTCTCTCTCTCTCACATACATACACACTGTCTCTTTCTGTCTCTCTCTCTTTCAGCTGTCAATCAGCAGAGAGGAGTGGTGGAGAGACAGTGATGAAGAATGAGGAAGGAGCACAGAGTGAGGAGGGGGGGGGTGGCTGCAGTCGTTTATGCTCACATCATTACTGGAAACACATGGATATATAACACCGGAGATGATTTGCTGGATGTGGCACATGTGTTCACAAACAAACTTCAGAGGCCAAAAGCAAAAGTTTCCATCCAAACCCTGACACAGGGCAGAGAGGGGCATTTTCACTAAGCTCCAAAAATACACACAACTCACGCTGTCAGTGTCCAAGTGTGTCCTGCTGTCTCACTGAAATATGTCATTTTATATTTAAATGTTATTGCTCAAGTTAAAGTAAATTCACTGAAATGACTGGAGGTGAGTACATTTTTTGACAGAATAAGGAGAATTAAAGTTAAATGAGCTGAATGATGATTAGTTGAAATGAACTATACTGAACGAAAGTGAACAAAGTTCATTCTAATTAACTGACCTAAACTAAACCGAGATGAATCACATTCAAGTGACCTGAGAAAAATAAAGTTAAGTGACCTGAGCTGAGCTGAATGACAATGAACTGAATTGACACAAACTGAAAGACAGATGTGGACTGATGCAGACAGATGTGCAATCACGCTCGGTCCGCCATGAACACGCCCAGACGTCTGTAATCCGCTGCGAAGAGGGTCAACTCAGGCCACAACCACTGGACTGATTAGGAAGTACTGCAGGAGGAGAAGGAGGAGGAGGAGATGACAGGCTAAACAACAGGGAGAGGACAGAGAGTGGAGGAGGAGGAGGAGGAGGAGGAGGATGGGAAAATGAGGCGGAAGTAGAAGATGTGAAGGAGAGTGGACAGAGAGGGGGAGGACTGAGAAGAGACAGAGGAAGATGTGAGGCTGAGTTGTGACGTCAACTCCTGATTCATGCAAAACCATGATGATCGTAACAACAAGGGGTAATTTGAACTAAAATACAGGAGTGTGTTGTACCTCTTACTCTGATGGAGGCATTTTAAATCTTCTTCACCTCCACCTGAAGCTGATTCAGGGGTTAAATTAGGTTAAACATGTTTTTTTTTTTATTATTTATTCATTGTCTTAAAGAGGTGAGTCATGACATGGAGGTCAGCTGACTTTATTTAAGGTGGCAGAGCAGAGCCTCGTCCACCTCAAAGTGGACATAGGCTCCGCTCTCTCAGACACAAGGACCGAAGATTAGGTTATAAATAGGTACTTTATTTATCTCCTAGGGGAAATCCAGGTTTCCAGCAGGTCCAGTCCACAAACCACTTCTTTTGGTAGAGGCATTATAGAGTTTGATGACAGTGGGGACAAGGGATCAAAGGGCTTTTTATTTCATGAGCTTAAAAAAAGGGAAAAAAGTGAAGCTGTAACTGTGGCGTGTGCAAAAATGTGAGAAGCATTTCATCAATTTATGAACTTGTTAGTCCATTATTAATTAGACAGGACTTATAAATCAGGTGAAGAAGTGTCATCAACAATCTTCAGCTGATGACTTAGTACTGGAGCAACTGTGGCTCAGGAGGTAGAGCAGCTCAGAAGGTCGCTGGTTCGCTCCCTGGCTTCTCAAGTCCGCATGTTGAATTGCCTGTGGGCAAGATACTGAACCACAAATTGCCCCTGATGGCTGTTCCATCAGTGTGTGTGTGTGTGTGTGTGTGTGTGTGTCATGGTCATTAAGACTGGAAAAGTGCAATATAGGTGCCCACTAAGTGTCTGTTTACTCACTTTCCCAAACTTCTGAAAATTCCACAAATCATTTAATGTAAGTGAATGAAATTAAAAGTCATCACTGCAGCAAATTTTGTTTATATGTAGAAGTGTATATTTAACAGTCACGTATCAGACCTTTCCATGAATGGACACAATTCCAATTTATCAAGCGACAGCGCAGAAACACTTTTTAATTTGCGAAAGAAATCATGTTTAAAAGTAAAATTATGATGTGGGAGTATAACTCAGTGACACGAGTTAAAGATCGAGCCAAAATTAATCAATAATTTTTAAATGTTAAAGGGAAAAAACACATCGGAGAGCCACAGATGCGGGAAACAAAATGGCAACAGTTAACATTTGACATGAAAAAAAAAAGACTCCACAACACAACATCTAAAACAGCAACAGCAACTACGTGAGCACTCAAACACAGAGCAACAACCAGAGAGTGAGTCTGCTCCTCAAAACAAACATCCACACACACAGACATACAAACAACCCTCCTCCCCATCGCCACCACCACAAACACACACACACACACGTACACACACACACACACACACACACGTGCACACACGCACACACACAAACACACACGCACACACACACACACACACACACACACACACATCTTTTACTTTGTTCGCGGGGACCCGTCACTGACACACTGGACTCCCTTTCCCCTCATCCTAACTTAGACCATCACAACTGAAGGCCACCTCTGACCTTACTCTTACTCCTCACACTTCTGAGGTTCAGTACTTTGGTGCCTGTGAAACTTCTAGATCCCACAAATAGAGTGGGCTCCCAGTTTTATGACCCCACAAATATAGTAAAACAAGCCCCCCCCAACACACACACACACACACACACACACACACAAACACACACACACACAGGCGCGTGTGCAGTCGATTGACCAGTATTTGTCACTTGCTATATATTTAGCTGGGAGCAAATGAGAGGCTTCAAGTTGGCGGCGCTCAGGCTTTTCTAGCTGCGAGTGTTAGGCCAGCCAGTGTTCACTCGACTTTGTCAATCCCCTGTCAACTTGTAGCTCTGAGACATATCCTCTCCAACGCACAAGAGACAGGCCGCTACCCCCCTCATCCCCCCCTCCCACTGCTGCCCACTTCCTAACGCAGAGCCACCAGGAAATGGCCGCTTCCACTACCCCTCCACAAGCACACACACACATACACACACACATACACTCCCCACCCCCATCTCCTGACAAAAGCCTGCTTGGCCTCTCCATCATTCCCCTGACAGCTCGGCTGCATCTCTCTTTCTGGCTGCACACACAACATGTGGCCAATGAAAATATTCTAGCCATGAAGCAGCTTCTCGTGTTGACGGCTGCTCACTGTTCTGTGGCCGTTGAGATGGAGTTACACAGCTTCAGTCAAAATTTGATCTTCATCTGTTGTTATAAATGATAAAAGTAAAAATGAAGAAAACGTGATGATGTTTGGCCGTTCTCTCTCCCAGATGATAATTAATGATGTTATGAATCTGAACCTATCGCCTTCACCCATGCAGACTGCAGTGAAGAAGGACAGCAGTGATCAGAACTTTAACAAGTTGTTTGGTGAAACATCCAACCCTGTGACCCTGAAGCTGCTTTGACAACCTGACTTTGATTCCCTTGGTCACACTCGGTCAAACTGCTGAACAGCTTCTAAGACAACACATCTTTAGATAAATTTCCATTCAGTCTACCAGCAGTGGTATATATAGTTTTGTTAAAGGCCTTTGCCCCTTAACAGAGCAGTGTCTAGGATTTAGTGGCATCTAGTGGTGAGGTTGCAAATTGCAAACAACTACATCCCCCAACTTGCGATTTCGTAGCATGTAGGAGAACCTACAGTGGCCTTCAGCTAATGTAAAGATGTTGAAGCTCTCTCTACAGCCAGTGCTAGGTTTGTCTCCTCTGGGCTGCTGTTGAAACATGGCGGTGCAACATGGTTGGCAATGTGGAGGAGAACCTGCTCTCCATGTGGACATGAAGGACTCAGTTTAATCTGATGAGGGGAGTGATTCTTAGTTTCACACAACTGACAATATAATCCAACATACTGACATTAAAACACTCATCTGCATCGACAACATGTCAGGGATTCTTAAACTTTACTGGTCAAAGGCCACAATTTTAAGTTCCACATTCTGTGTATAATGGTGTAGATTTATATTTATGTCTATATAAGGCTGCAACTAATTACTAATTACTCTGCTGAAATATTACTGTTAAAAAAAATCACCTTTGGGTTTATCAAATAGTGAGATATGTCCCTTACATCCAGACACCATTTAATGACAGACTGGAAAACTGATCAATTGCCAATTTCGAAAACCAGTACACATGTCTGGGTGCTGTAACAGGTTGTATATATATATGGGTTGTATTATACTGACACTGTGTAATACTGAACCAGTCCAGTGCCTCTTTGTGTACTTGTGTCAATCCCAAAATACAACAAAGCATGTGCAAACATGACTGTTTTATCTGCTCTTACCTGAACCAGCACAAAGAATCTCTTCTTCCATCTTTTCCACACATTCTTGCCAATGGCCCACAGATAGCTGCAGGACAGAAAAAACACTTTAGATTTAGAAAAAAAACAACCTTCTTCAGTGTGACCTTTATGCAGCTCTTCTAAACTGGATCAAGTGTTGTCTCTTCTCTCTGCTTTGCCATGACTGACATGACTGCGGTCTGATGCACCAGGCTGACAAACGTTAGTGTTGAGCATCTACTGACATCTCCTGGTAAAATACCATCACTGCAACCAGTCACATACACAGTACATCTCAAGGTCCTGTTGTTTATTTGGTGTCGGTGTCTATGATGACAGATCTTTGTTGGAGCAGGACAAAAACACAGATGTAATGACGTAATGACATTTACTGTTGCTGTTGCCTTCAGGTGTGCCTACAAATCCTCTTGCAGTTTGCCTATGCCAGGATCTTGCAACTGGGACGTATACAGTGGCCTCAGAAAGTGTCAAGCATTTATTTTGTTGTACATTTGATTTGAAATGGTTAAAAATCGCCATTCAAGAGAGAAATGAGAGCGAAAACATGCTTTTTTTAAATCCTTTATCAAGGCGTGTTCGGGGTTCAACCATGGACAGGTCACCAGTCTATCGCAGTGACAAACAACCATACTCACACTATATTAGAGCCACCAATTGACCTACAATTAACATGCATGTCTCTGGACTGGGGGAGGACGCTGGAGAACCTGGAGTGAAGCCACACAGGCACAGGATGAGCATTTAAATGCTGGGGATTTGGACCTAGAACCTTCTTGCTGTGAGGCAACAGTGCTAACCACGGCAACACCGTGGCGCCCTGCATAGACCTGTGCGAGGGAATGAAACCATGTCTAAAACAATGCAATATAAAGGAAGTTCATGGAAATTACAAACATTATTCATCTGATATTTTCCATTCACTAATCATTTTCTCATCATCTCATTCTGAAATAGTGCACAATGTTTGAGTCAGCATGCTGCATATGATCTGTTATTCATACTACAAACAATAAAACAAAGTACATGTGTGAGTCCGGAGGCCTGTTGTGTTGTTTTCTTTTAGACTCTGACATGAAATCATGCTGCAGAGGGAGGCAGACAGGGAGGGGCTTTTATTGTAAAAGAACATCTGAGGGTGAGGACCCCAGTTTGATCTGCCCCCGCTGCTCCTAGCCTAGCTGTGGGTCTCTCTGGTGAGGCCGCCTCAGTCTGCCTCAGTCTGCCTTTCCCCACGGCCCCTCCCAGAGCTGCCTCTGCCTGTCATCCTATATAAACAAGCATCCAGGAGGCAACACATGAGGGCCCTGCCTGGAACCAGTCACATGGTTCAGGGAGGCAGTGTCGGCACCTTACAGGGCGACCCACAAGCCTCCTCCAAGGCTCCAAAGAAAGCATATGGAGGTGAGGGAGGGAGGGAGGAGGACAGACAGACAGACAGCTCCTGACAGCTGAACCAAATTATTTGGCTCAGCTCAGAAGGAAGAGCCATGTCTTTTATAATTCAGTCATGTTCAGTGTAGCCGTATATCATTTGAATTATTCAGTGAACTTATTTTAACCTTATACTGGAATAATGTTAGGGTTACTTAACATGATGCTTAATATAAGAAGAGCTATTACACTTTCACATGTATCATATATATATATATGTGATCTGTATATATAATCATATATATAACTAGACTACTGCCCTCTTTTGAAGGCCCCTTCAAATGCTGCCAAGAAATGCAGCCTTTATTTACATGTGCTGTGTACACAGTGTATTACAGCACTGTATCGACCTGTTGACCTGCTCACACTGGAGGTTTGTCTGGGATGTCCCATCATCCAGTCACATCTCTTCTGCTCAGTGGTGGTAACACTTGTCCAGCGGTGCCATTACTAACACTGCACCACCCCCTGGACTAGGTCTGTCCACCTCCACGTGGGCAGCCATTTATAAGTCTGTGGTCACATTTTGACAACATTATAGCATCATAACCTGCGAGATGCAGTCACTAAACTTTACAGGTGTGGAGTTGACATTAAACTGAAGTCAGAAGATCAACATGGTCTAACGCACGTAATAATGTAGTAATGAGTACTGAGTTTCAGCTAGTTTCAACACTGACCCAGAACCTTTGGTGAACAGATCTTTCTGTTCTTTTAATCTACCAACAGCACCAGCACCAAAATTCATGTTTTGCAGTTATTTTTGCCTGAAACTGCTCTTACTATTTTCATCTGTCCATCACCATCTCACCCTATTTATCTTTTTCTTTTTAACTTGATCTCATTCATGAATCTACTCATTATTATTATATACTTTTTTTCACTGATAATTAGTCATGAGATTTCTATATTTATTTAGCTTATTATTGCCAAGTTGTTATTCTTTGCGCTTGTTTTATTTAATGTTTTTTTTTTTTTTTTGGTCAACCTCTCTGCTAATTGTTGTCTATCAACTGGGAGGGAGACAAAGGACACAACAGCCTGAGAGTGTGGAGCTGTGTCAGAGAATTTTGTGAGGTTCAGTGCCAGAACTTCATGAGCCAACAGACATTTGTCACAGCTGGTTGACTATTCACATCAGATGTCATTAAAAACCTTATTAATGCCTGGCTGCCAATTATTTTGACCATTTTATTATTATTATTGGGCTGGCCTCCTGGACCACAGCCACAATTATTGTCATTAACATTTCTCCTGCAGTGACAAACTGTTTTCCGTGAGAAACATCTATTAGACAGATGCATGTGTTGTCCAGTCCACACAGGAGTGGACCAGAAACATGTCAAATCTTTTACTGTGATGGAAAACAAAGCAGCCCATATGTAGTAACATTGGATCACCACAAGAGAGAAGCAACAGGTGTTTTTGTGCAGCAACACAATGTTCCACTATGCTCACTGATGATCATAGATGTAGTGATGGTACATGGGCAGTCTGGTTTTCCTCCTCTCCCAGTAGCTTATACTCTGATCAAGACCAAATAGATCTGTAATTTCATATCTTCACGTTGGCTTGAAGGGTGCACCACTCAAACAAGAGCAACAATACGCTTCAATTCTACGCTAAAATCATCTTTATCTAGTTTTAAGTTCCTCAAATTTGTTTTGGATTCCTGCTTAAAATAAAATAGCTGGTCTTCAACATTTGACCAGGTCCCTCACAGTATTTGATCCCTCTTTAGGTAGACCCTCAGATCTTGCACAAAAGGTGCTAGTAAATGCAGCCAAACCCTGAAACAGTGAGTGTTCTTCAAGGGTTCTTTGGAGTACAGAACCATTACGACAACTCTATTATCATCTGATAATCAGCATGCAGAATTTTACTGTCACTTACCCACAATGCTTCATGTTTTGTGGTTTGTCCATGCGAATGGCCAGTTTGATCTTGAGGTCACTGTCAGGACACCCTTTAGAGACCGTCATCTTATGGAGCTCAGACTGCTTGGGACTGTTGGGAGTCGGGTGGAGGACAACCTGGGAGTAACAATATGACAATAACGTATGTGAGCTACACAGGACGCACAAAAGTGAAATAAAATTATACCAAAGTCACTTCTTACCCTTCCCAGCTCCTTATCTTCCAGAGCCAAGACCCCTGTGCTCTCAGTGAACAGCTTCACTTTGACAGCAGGTAGTGGCTGGGTGGTGGTGAAGTCACCTTGGGTACCCCAACTACACAAACACACATGCACACACACACACACACACACACACACACACACACACACACACACACACACACACACACACACACACACACACACACAGGAAGTGAGAGAAAGCACTTTGTTAGAGATGATGATGTCTCTGGGGCTGTGTGACTAGTTTAGCTTCTATTTGCAACGAATCCAGCAAATTTTAGGTTTAATTTCAGCTAAAACAGATGTGTGACGTTGTTACCAGAAACACAGATGTTTCTGAGCACTTTTTTCAGACATTTTGATATAGTCATAGGTGCATGGCTATCCATCCTTAAATGTTTTGCTATTGCTAAAATTACGATAAGCAGCTGTTTACTCATCAGTTGACTGATAAATAAAATCTGACTCACTGTCAGCTGTCCCCAGAAGTAAAAAAAATACCCCAGAGGTATTGCAGAGGTATGTGCAAAAGTTTTAGGCAGTTTTTACCTACTGTACTTGCTTACCATGGGGTTTCCTCCCTGTTAAAAGGGTATTTTGATTTGAGTTTTTCCTCAGTCGATGTGAGGGTCTAAGGGAAGAGGATGTTGTTATGATGCTATGTAAAGCCCTTTGAGACAAACTGTAAAAATGGGCTATACAAATAAAATTGCCTTGCCTAGAAGAAATGATGCTGGTTTGATTCATTTTGTAAATTGATAAAAATAAACAATTATGATTTATATTTTTGAAAGCATTCTTACTTTACAGCATTTTTTCACACCTGCCTAAAATATGTATGTGTGTGTGTGTGTGTGTGTGTGTGTGTGTGTGTGTGTGTATCAGTGGTATTCTAAATGGAGTTAGAAACTGATAGAAGGGAGCGCGTGGACAGTTCACAAAAACATTAACCATCAATTACACCTTATTGTAGTAATCAAATGATAATCAAATCAAGGAGCAAAGGGGCTTTACTGTCAGAGGAGGGTAGAAGATGAGGGGTGGATCAGGTGGAGACGCCTGAAAAGGTCACTTAATGTAACTTTTGTAGGTCTGCCAAGGATGAAGACGTCCACCACTGTGTCCAAACAGGTCAAAGAGGTAGTTAAACCAATCTCACTGTTTTTCTTTTAAACTTCCAGTTACCTCCTCCTTTCACTCCTCTGCCTCCCCTCCTCCACAGTACGTTTAATTTCAACATCCATGATGATTACTATAGGATTCTCAACTTGATAAACACACACAATCTCAGCATTAATAAAATGAAAGCTCTACCTCAACATATGCCAATATGAGTTTGGCCCATATATACTTCCATGTAGATTCCCGCTGCTCTCCTCCAGTATTTGCTGACAATGCGTGTACACCAGAATTGGTCTAGATGTGTCCAGTAGCGTCTGACAGTCATGTTGTATATGGGTCAGACTGGGACCAGGTAAATACTGGGCCAGAACAAAAGCATGCATTCAATTTACTATTCGCTTTTATTAATCTTTTTTTATGCGATCATTAAATAATCCCCAACCTTTACGTTTTTTTATACACAGTCCTAACTCAGCTGATCTCAACATAACAGTCTTTTATATAAACAAATTGATCTCTACCGAACATTAGAGAAAATCACACTCTGTCTTTTCCCTCATTCAGATTCTAATAAGCTAATCTATTGTAATTAGCAGACATAAAACAGCCTTGGTCAATTATGTTGTCAGTGGCATTTGACATGAGCAGCTAGTTATTACACTGCGGCGTGCTGAAACTGTGCGACTGTTCCTGACCCTGTAATGATCCTGCAGGGACAGATAATTACTCATTAACAGTTTATAGGAGCCAGAAGTGAATTAGATAAACAATATTCAATATGCAAACAAAACTACAATAACCCTGAAATATCGCAGCTCTCCTAGAGACCTTAGATTAGACAGACTACACTGATGAGACAATTACCCACCAAGAGGATTGTTTGCTAATGATAATGAGAATATTCAGATTGTGTTTGTTTCGCTGAAAAATGTATAAGGTGCAGAAGTAACATTTCATCATTTAAATTCTGGGGGTGATTTATTTTTCAAAATAAAAGGATATAATCATAGAACTGATCTACACTTGAATGTAATATTAATATTCATGACTGAATAAATGGCTTGTTGCTGATGATGAATCGGCGCTGTCATCAAGTGTTTGCGCTTGCTAATGGTTTAAATTGTTGGGCCTCTGTGAGTAACACGCTGAAGAGTCGAAGAGGTGATCTCTGAATGTGTGATCTTCTTAGCTCTTGTTGTTTTATCTGAAACTCAACTCTCGTCTTATCCACATTACCCTTTGATTATATGTCTATTGGTTGTCTGTAGTGTCAAATAATATATCACTTATTCTACTGATAATTAAAAGTCCTTCACTCTATCCATAATTAAAAGACTCTTGGGACCTACTGTAACACATCTGATCATAATAATCAAAAACAAAAGAGTAAAATTGTTATTTTACAATGTAGTACAATTACCAGATGTAGTCCAGCTGCAAATAAGTGTTTTCCCCTTAATATAAAACTTCAAACTACCAGCTAGTCATAGTTTATACTGTATGAGAAATGTTTTTGTCACCCATCTTGAAAATAAAGTGGAACAACCAGCTCCACCTTGAATCACATCTTCACCAGCTGTCCTAAAACACTGGGTGAAGGCTGATGTCAGCACAGCAAGGTACTGACTGAAAACACCTAATGGACAGACCAACAGAGGGTAAAAGCCAACAAATACTGGGTATCACAAGGAAGAATTGTCAACTTCCAGAGAAAACGTGATTAAACCAAAAAATCCACCAAGATCTTCCCTCCCTCCATTTTGTATTGGCCATCACAGTTGGTGTTGGAGGTGGACCTTAAGAAGACTTCCTGGAGGAGGTGGCAGCAACTTCTCTCAGGCCACATGGAGGCAACCCTCGTGACCCTGAGATACCTGCTGCAGATGCAGAAATGTTCCTAACAATGCCCTGATCACCCTGATCAGAATGAACAACTGGTTGTCTCAGTTGATGTTAGCAGCAGATCCTTTAAGTCCTGAAGTTGTGAGGTGGAGCCTCCGTGGATCAGACTTGTTGGTCCAGCTCATCCCACAGATGCTGGATTGGACTGAGATCTGGGGAATTTGGAGCCAAGTCAACACCTTGAACTGGTTGTTGTTCCTCAAAGCTCCTGAACCATTGTTGCAGTGACAGGGAGCATTATCCTGCTGAAAGAGGCCACTGCCATTAGGGAAGACCTGACCACTGCAGCCCAGGAACATCCCACAGAGCTGCAGTGTTGGAGAAGCTCTGACTCAGTCGTCACATCACAGTTTGGTCAAAGTCAAAGTCCCTCACATCCTCACACTTGACCATTTTTCCTGCTTCAACATCAACTTCAGGACTAATGAAGTCAGCTGCTGCCTGATATATCCACCACTGACAGGTAACCATGGTAACCAGGTAATAATGTTATTCCCCTCACCTGTCAGTCGTCTTAATGTTTTAGTTGATCTGTGTATAGTCCGTGTTTGCCTTGATCCCTCTTACATCTTCTCAGTGACAGATCAAGCTGCAACGATCACTTTCATCCTGTTTGTAACCTCAAATTCTCACAAAGCTGCAGTGGGTTTTCCAGTCACCTGGTCCTTGTGTCTGCCAGACTACAAAGACAGGCCAGGTTTTTGTTAAGGCTGGTTTTTCAGAGATGAACCAGGATCTGGTCTCCCATGCAGGCGATTTTCAAATCACTGTACCAATAAAAAAACTACAACTATGAAACTCTATCATAGGTAAGTAAGTTCAATTCTTGAGTAATTTTATCTCCACCCTTTTTCTGTCTTTCACCACGAGTGCAATGTATGATGGTCTATATTGCTCATTAGTGACTATTGGCTGTACACTACCTTTCATGATGCATTGTGGGATACTGTGAGTCTACTATATAGAGTGTAATAATTATCACTCTACACCACAACACAACAAAATTGTAAACTCTGTATACAGTGGACTACAGAGGGGAGTGATTTAGACACAGCCTGGGAAACAGGAAGTGGAGGAGATGAGACAATGAATGAGTGGCTACCATGGAAACAGTATGTGACACATGGTGTTACATCACTGAGGCATTGTCAGTTTTATTGTCATTGCTACTTAATTCTAGAAATAATCATGTAACTAATGAAAAGACAAGCCTGTTTGTTACGTCAGTGGATCATAAAATTAAATGTTTTCCCTCAGAACATGTTTTCTTACTCTCTCTGCATGTTACTCAAACACTGCCTGAATCAGACTTTGATACGATACAGTATAATACAGCATCTGCTCATGTGATGCTCATGAACAGATGTGAAAAGAGGTGCGATGAAGTCTGTCCCTGAGCTCACAAACCCCTCAGACGCAGTGTTGAGTTACACAACACTTGACTGAACATGAAATCTCCCGAAACCCCACAATGCTAATGCCGAAGACTCTGACTCTCATGTAGAAAGAAAGCTGGAGAGATGAGATGTGGACGTGAGGTGCAATGCAGTTTGTGGAACTTTTACACCTGTCTGAATAGCAGAAACAACAATGCTCTATTCAATGAAAATGTATGAGTCACCAGCAGGAGGCATCAAAGTTGGATTCACCAGCTCATCGGGCAAAATCCAACAAAAGTACTACACACAGAACACACACCACGGTGCGTTCATATTTAGCAGAGCTGACAGCAGGGCTGGTACTTTTTTCACCGTGTGAGTCTGTGTGAGTGTGTTTGTCTGTCTATGGTTCTATGGTCAAATTTTTGTTCAAAAGGGCTGTTTAGCTTCTTGGCTGGGAAGGCTCTGGGCTAGACATTTACACAATTCAAGCATTTTATCAGGAAGACCTGTATGCCAGCTTATCTGTGCAATTATCCTATCAGCCAATCATATGGCAGCAGTACAGTGAATATCATCCTGCAGATCGAGTCCGCAGCTTCAGTAAATGTTCACATCAGAATAAGGAAAAATGCGATCTGACTGATTTTGACTGTGAAATGTGTTGTTGGAGTCAGACGGCTGGTTTGAGTGTTTCTCAAACTGGAGCCGACGACAAAAACCGACCAGTGAGGAGCAGCACTGTGTTGATGAGAGAAGTCAGAGGTCAGAGGACAATGGAGCTGACAGACAGGCTGCAGTCACTCAGATAACCACTCTATAGTGGACAAAGAGTCCATGGACCGTACCTGCTCTGTGTCAACAGTGCAGGCTGGTGGTGGTATAATGGTGTGGGGGATGTTTTCTTGATCCCCTTTGGGTCTTAATACCAATCAGTCCTGGTCTGAATGCCTCAGACTCTCTGAGTATTGTTGCTGACCATGTTCATCCCTTTTTGGCAACAGTTCACCATCTTCGAATGGCTGCTTCCTGCACTTGCAGGATACTGCTCCATGTCACAAAGACATGGAGCAGTGAGTCGCCTCAGACTGGTTTCAACAATATGAGAGTTGGGGAACTTCAGTAGGCCCCTGACTGGCAGCATGAATGAGCAGCTTATGCTGTTGGATCCAGGATATGAAGAACTGAGGAATTAACCAGAGTGACTGTGGTGTCTGTAATAAAGTGCACAGTGAGGTAAGGGAGAGTGTCGTCACAGCTATAGAAAGACCAATGTGTGTGTATGTGTGTGTACGTACGTGGGCTTGGACGCCTCAGCCTGGTCTGTCTGCAGCTTGTGTCCTCCCTCCACCTCCATGGTGCAGTAAACAATTCTGTTTGGAGCCAATGACTTCAAACCCTGAACCTCCATAATCACCACCTGCAACACACAGATGAACAGTTCAAAAACAAGAAGAGAGCTGTTTAAACGGCCCAGCATCACACGTCTGAACAGCAACTTAGAAAGCTTCATCTGAATAACACAGTATTCATGTGCCTCGATCAAATATCTATGTTATAGTTGTGCAGCTTTTTGACTGTATAACCACATCAGTTTTGACACTGCAGTTTCCTGGTCCGTTGAATTTAAATGCTCCGTCCAACTGCAAACACAGGAGAGTGACACCAGTCAGTTTGAGCTATTTACCACATGGTGGCAGTGTTGCACTTTTTTTTTTTGTTGTTGTTAAAACGGGATGAAGAAGTGATTCATCCTCTTTTGTGCTTTTTTGTTTCTTTGTTTTCTTCTTCCATTCCTGCTTTGGCTCTTTATCAAATTAAATTAAAATATGTTAAAGGGCAGAAGCCTGTTTTACATCATTCATCATTTAGTTTCACTCCTCATTATCATCAATGAACTTACAAAGCCATATGTGGCAGAAACACCAGCCTGAAATAAATTCACACATCTGAATATTATAATTTTGAATCAACAGAGTCTTACCAGACATGTCACCAATCCACAAGAAGCTATTTAAACCACTGTGGTTTGAGGACTGTTAAAATTTCCTCAAATGGCCTCCATGTTTCTATAGTTTGAACAGATGGTGCAGCTTTTATGCTGTTACAGAACAACTGTACAGTGCTGAGTGTGAACGATGCTTTAAGTCTCCAGTGTCACTCTTTCCTCAGAAAAGGTTTATTTGTTTGGTTGTTTTAGAGGATAAGAGCAGAGTAAACACCACTGTCAACCTGTGAAAGTACATTTATTTCTATCATGGGTCATGACCAGGTCAACATTCTGCATTTATATTCTCGCAGACTGATTTGAGCTTGAATTGGTCCTCCATAAGCCTCCATACAGTTTGCCCAGTTGGGTGTGGGAAGGTTTCTGTTGATGTCTTGACTAAACGTCTCAGAACCCAAAGAGAGATGCACAAACTGTGGGCAGGTGCTGCCAGAAAACAGAAAACACTCATTGTACAAGAGAGGAGAATTTCTCCCACCTCACCCACATTGCATTTATTTTTTTTTTTTTTTTACTGGAAGATAGAGAAGTGCCTTTTTTTCTCTGAGATGCTGGAAACCATCGACAGGGATATAGTAAGACCATCACGCTGCTGTTGGACTGATAAGAATGATTTGATCTTTGTGGTGGATAAACACCCACAGAGACTGGGCACAGGTACTGGACAGGAAATTTAGCATCTGAGTGGAGATACTGCACTCGGTCTCTCTTTCCTCTTTGATATAGAAATGGACCAGCCTGTCAGCCAATTAAGGCCGGGTTCAAAAAGTCTGTCAGTCAGTGGAAATCCTTGAGATACTGCGTCTCATTATTGGCTGCAGGTGCTGATCCAGAGAAATCATCCATGGTTCATGGCGGGAAAACAGATTTCTAAATTACTCCAGGCAACGAGAAGATGTCACTTTATGTCTAAACCTTTCAGCTTCCTGGACCAGAATATGGTGAGTGTTCACAGACTGAATGTGGATGTCTGAGAGAAACAGAAGCTCATTTCATAGCTGACATTAAAACCTCTGTGTGGAGGTCTTTTCACCAGGAGTTCTATGGAGCAGTGTTTTTAATGTGCGTCACTCTTTTCCTCGTGTCTTGCCCAGGAGAACACATTAAAACATTTAACTTTCATGCTGATGATTCCTTCCAAGTGGCAACTTTTAATGACTAGAGTCTGGCTCCAACCATAGACTGTCTATAAAAGTGATGTTAGTTCCAGGGCTGTAAAGTGAAGCCAATATTGAAGAGCCTTAAACCTTCATTCTATCTAATGACCATCAGGGGGCGACTCCACTGGTTGTTAAAGAAGTCAGATTGTATTGATATCTATGGGAAAATGTCCCTATTTCTCCCTTGATTTATTAGCTCAGTAAATGTTTTCATAATGAGTTTATGGTCTCAGTCTCTAGTTTCAAGTCAATACAACATGATTTTCAACAACATTCACAACACGACTTTCCCATTGACTCAGAAATAAACATGTAACAGTTTTGGTCTCCACAGCCAATTTCCTCCTTCATCACAACTATGGGGGTAAAATTGTCATACAACTCACCTCTTTACATTCCATTAAGGTTTAAAGTTTTGTTGAATTAAGGGGAAGGCATGGCCTATTTGAGAGACAGGTGAGCATATACTACAAACCAGTATGTGCCAAATTCTCAGTTCCACATACAACCCCACCTCTTTGCCCATTTATAGATTAGCTGGGACTTGCTTACTGTGTAACACTCTGTGTTACACAGTTCTCACTACCACAGGATGATTCTTAACGATTTCGGTGAACCAGCCATTTCCCAGACACCACCACCTGCTCTGAATATTCCACTGACCAGTTTTTTTGGTTTTTGGTGGCTCATGTCTGATCACCGTGAAGCTCTAACCTGAAGGGAGGCCGGTGCTGCCGCTTCATGAGCTGATGTGTCAGTAACACGGTGCCGCTTGAGTACAGCAGAGAGCAAATACAAACAAGAAACACAACATATGTTTCAAATCAGCCAGTGAGAGGAGACATTTAAAAATCATCTGTAATTCATCCCATTCGTGAGCCAGGGCCATCTTCCCTGGTTCAGTATTTACCCAAGGCATAACTAGAGGCAACAGACTTGAGATCAGCTCTGGTGAGCAGCAGTTTTAATTGAAGGTCATAATGAAGTTTCAGGAGCCCCCACGCTATTTCCTGTCCTCCTTTCCTTCCTTGCCACAACAGATTCCCCACGAAGAACATCCTCCATCAATGTTTTCCAATAAATCGTTGAAACACACCCTGTTGATGTACGAGATGTGTTTTAGTCCTTACAGTCTGTGCCAGAGCCACAAGGCAGTGTGTCCAAGTACAAGTGATCTGATTAGAATAAACAGTGAGGTTTATGGACCTTGAGACAGTAGCACACACATTTAGCAAAAGGTATACCTAATGGACATTGTCCAGAGCTTCCAGCCACATCTCCTGGTCTTCATCAGATGAGAAATCTTACTCAGTTCCCATGGAGATGGCTCAGTTATTATCTCATGACCAGCAGATGAAATCTCAGTCATGTGATTTAAGAACGCCTGAAAGTGCTAACTAGTGAGATGACTAATCCCTGTCTCTGGTTGAATAGGTGACAAAAATCATTGTTTCATAAAGTCTAGAAGATGTGTTACACTAAACTGTCTGACAACATTCATACTCCCATCAGAATTTAGTGCCACCCTCAGGACGAACTGTACTTTGTTTGCTTAGAAAGTTCACAGGATTGTTCTCTGCTCTATCACAAACCAGTGGGTACTAACATAAAAACAAGGCCAGACATCATTATTAAGGACTGTTCAGACAGCATCCACCCACCTCCAGAGTGAAGGACAACACCACGTCTGATTTGGACAGCGTGTTCTCGTCCTCCTGGCCCATGTCCATGATAGACGTGTTGTGGCCTCGTTTCAGCTTCTGCAGCTTGAACTCTCCTCCCTTGGACACCGGCATGCTCTCTAGGTTGGCCATCAGCAGGTTGACGGAAGATCGCAGCTCCTCAATGTACATTGCCTCCATCTCTCTGGAGGAGAACTTCGGAAACCTTCCACCATGCTGGAGAACAGGAATGCAGCCAGTCAATGAGCACTATCCACAGAGTGTCTAAAACAACCTACCACCTGCCCAGGTCAGCATGTCTGAACTCTGAACTGTGAAATATCAAACAGATCTGTTAATTATGTAAAATACAAAAAAAAAAAAATCTGAAATGTCAATAACTGAGGAATTCACAAAGTTAGACTTTACAAACTTACATTACATTATACATTAACATTAACAAACTCATTTTACACATCCATCACTCCATCCAATCAACCCACCCACCAATCCATCCATCCACATATCCACCCACCCACCCATCCTTCTGTCCACCCATCCACATATCCACCCACCCACCCATCCTTCTATCCTTCCTTTTCTCAATCCATTCACCCACCCACCAATCCATCCATCAGTCCATCCAACCATCTATCCACCCACCCACCCACCCATCCTTCTGTCCACCCATCCACCCATCCACATACCCACCCATCCCTCTATCCTTCCTTTTCTCAATCCATTCACCCACCCACCAATCCATCCATCAGTCCATCCAACCATCTATCCACCCACCCACCCATCCTTCTGTCCACCCATCCACATACCCACCCATCCCTCTATCCTTCCTTTTCTCAATCCATTCACCCACCCAGCTATCCATCATCTATCCATTCATTTACCCACCACCCATTCCTCCAGTCATCCATCCACCCACCCATCCATCCATTCATCCATCCAACCACCAACCCACCAATCCACACACCCACCAATGGATTCACCTATTCAACTATCCACCAATTCTTCCATCCATTCATCCATCCATTCATCCACCCATTGCTCTTTACCCGGGCGATCTGATCTGCCATTTGCAGTCGTCCGTCCAGCTCTCTTCTGATCTGTGCTGCCTGCTCATCAGGGTTGTCCAGCTGAGGAAACACAAAACACAAAGTGTCCTTTTGATTTAGAAACCACAACAATATAAAGAGGCATAACAACAGTTAGGTTAACAAAATAATTGAAAATGATATCACTAAAGAAGAAAAAGGAGTAGGAGTGTCCCTGTGATGAGCAGCAGCACTTAAAAAATAAATCAGTAAAGTTATTGCACCAAATCAGCCAAGTACTGGCGACGATTCAAAATATGAACAGAAATGTCTGTGTATTACAGAAGAATAAGACACATTATCATGCTTCCATCACGTGCTGCTGTGACTGCAATCCCTGCTAACCTCAGTACTTCAAAACAATCCTAATTTACACGTTGTGGGGAAAATGAATTGTGTAGTGGTGTTTTCTGTTGACTAGTATCTGTGGTTGTGTTTAAAGGGAGCACTGAGGAGTTTTTGATCACGAATAGCACTATGGAGCAATATGTTTTCAAGTGGGTCCCAGGTTGACTTTGGATTTGAACACTTATTAGCCTGCAAGTGGCCTTAAAGGGGCAAATGTTGATGTTGATGAAGCTTGAAATGTCTGGAGCCTGATCCTTTACAAACTCAACAAGGCAAGGCAAGGCAATTTTATTTGTACAGCCCATTTTTACAAACAGTTTGTCTCAAAGGGCTTTGCATAGCATCATAACAACATCCTCTGCCCTTAGACCCTCACATCGACTGAGGAAAAACTCAAAACAAAAACCTTTTTAACAGGGAAAAAAAAGAGAAACCTCATGGTGAGAAACAGAGGAGGGATCCCTCACCCAGGACAGGCAGACGTGCAATAGATGTTGTATACAGACAGGAAAACAGGTAACAATACAGAATATGCACAGATGGAAATGGTGTCAGGAGCTGATGAAGGCAGTTTTTGGTGGGAGGGAAGGCAGGGAGAGTCAGGCAGCTTAATGGGAGTAATGGGTGGTAGACTGGTTCCTGGGAGGGAAGGGCAGGTCGGTTTAACAGCAGGGGTAAAAGGGGAAGGGGGTGATGCAGGGGGCGGTTGGTGGAGAGAGATGGAGCTTCAGTGGATCTGTGGAAACACAAATAGAGAGAGAGAGACACCAAGGCCAAACAACAAGGTGCAGTAGATAGTGAAAATGATCATTTAAAGTGTGGGAGAAGAGAAGAGAGGAGAGGAGAGGAGAGGAGAGGAGAGGAGAGGAGAGCGCATTCTCTCTGTGGACAAGGAGGCTAATCCCAAACATGGAGCAGATTAAGAGCATGATACAAAATGCACATTTATGAGTCAGATCCCTTAGCTGAGGTGCAATCTGCTTAAAGGGATGGATCGAGAGCACACACACACTCACAAACACATGCAGATTTGTGTCCCTGCAGTGTTATGAGCACCCATCTTACACACACACATGCACACACACAAACACACAACCTAACCTTTGATCATTTCATACCCAGGTAAAACATGTATTCTTATTCTGTCTCTTGTTGGCTCTGCTGAAATCAGACATTTAATAAGATTCTAGCTGTTTCATAGGACATGTAGAAAAAAAAAAACAATAAAATTATAGCAATTGACTTTATCATATCATTACACAGACAAACGCAGACAGATGGATACAAATTATACTGTAATATCCCTCGATAAAACATATGACAATGTTTTCTAAATGTCCTTTTTACATGAAACAACAAGCATGTTTGTGATTTTGTGTGTATGAGTGAAAGAGAGAGCGAGAGAGAGGTACAGATATTTGCCAGGGATTATATATCCATAGTGCCATCTAGTGTTTACTGGAAAACACACACACAAACACACATGAGATTCCAGCTGCAATTATGCCACAGACAGTAAACTGTCTCTAAAGTAAAGCCTTCTCATGTAGGTCATTACACAAGCTGACATGAAATCAAGTCATTTTGATAGCAGCTATTGCATTGAAAACTCTTCATGGGCTGTTTGCTTATATTTCCCTATTACAACACCAAGAACTATAAGGCTTTATGAGAGCTGACACTAATAAAATATGGAACAAGGGAACACATTATATGCAAAGAATCCACTAAAATGATTAAACATAAAACCAATGTGAAAAAAACTAACCCTAACCCAATGTGAAAAAAACTGAGGTTCAAATCAAAAGACCAGGGAAGAATCTAATCTAAATTCTGTGCAGCGAAGCTACAATGACTCAAAACAGGGAGAGCTTTTCTTCTCCAAAAAGATGAACTATTAACTCATTAACATATATAATTAACAACATATTAGTAAAATGATTCATAACAGAATAACTTATGAGTCAAATCATAAACTGACTCATCACATCAGTAATTATGTCTCTGTTACGTGATCTAAGCATAGTAATGATAATGACACTTATCATTTATTATTAGTTATGGGTATTGTTTGAATATTTTAGAGCCGCCTGCCTTAGACGGAATCGAAAAGCAGACAAAAAGTATCACCACAGTTTAAGACAGTCGCATCAACAAGGAGCTGCAAATGTGAAAGCTTTCATTAACTCGTTGTCGGGTGCACAACGGCATTAAAGAGCAAAAGCAGCAAAATAGCTTTGTGCTTAGTCGAACCAGTAAACATATATTTTGGAGGTCATTGTGGGATAATATGTGTGTAGTCATTAAAGAGAATTAACTTTTCACATATGTACAGAAATAAATCCACATCACTTACTGATCCATACTAATTAGAAGATCAGGAGACTGCGGAGAGGCTTCTACCTACACTAGAGGCCATGAAAAATTAATTTCGTATTCATTACTGTCGAATATACCTAATCGTTTCAATATTTTTCTTGCCATGACGGGAATGTTCCTGTCAACCTACATTTTAGTGTCACGCATCAAAACAGAACACTTCTGCGACGCTACAAACAGACATTCAGATCAAACACGTGCACACAAACGCATGGCCAAACAGGTTTAAAAAGAGGGCACAAACTACAGTGTGGAACAAACAGTAGCTCGACATAAACATGTCACATATAGCAGTAAAGGAAATTGCATAGTCTTGATAGAGCGGAGAAACTGATTAAATGGGCCACGTTGTGTTCTGTTCCAGTGCGGGATTGAATATCATCTATAGGAGCTGTTGTTGCTGCGAAATTCAATATACTCTGGCTGGGAAGCCATGTCCTGCAAAATCCATTATCAAACAGGCCTCTTCAGAAAAGTACAAAGGCCACAGCTTTGCATGTCAATGTGTCTGTGTGTGTGTGTATACAGTGTAATTGCTGCTGAGGACATTGAGCTTATGGGAGCACCCACTGAGTACTAAACTGTCCCTACTCCCAAGCCCTCCCTCTATCTTTGTATCAGTGTTGTGCCTGCTCATCTACTTCTCCCTCCATCTGTTTCATCCCTCTGCTGTCCTCCAGGCTGCATCACTCCCCAGTGTCTACTCCACTCTACTTCATCAGCCCCTTCAGGATTTAAATGACTTTAATGGCTAGATTGTTTTCAGCAAAATTAAAGGCTTCTTGTAAATACTGTCTATGGCCCGCATGAGATTTAAGACAACTCTGATATTTCCTGGTATAAAACCTTTCAGTTCTTCATACAGTGTCCTTACTTTAGATCAATACTTATTATTATTATTATTATTATTATTATTAATAGTATTTGGCCTTTAATATATACACAAAGATATGGAATTATGTCATGGAAAGCTGAGGTATGCAATGGGCATCTGTAGACATATACCCATCAACCTATGTTGTTATCAGCTATTACATCCGCTTCACATTATCTGGGGATTATCAGTGGAAAGCATGCCTGGTGAATTTGACAGATTTTTGCTTTGAATGAGATATTTGATATATTTCAGTTCGGTTTTGTTTCTTTATCTTTTTGCTTAACATCTTTCATTACACAAATCCCTTCTTCAGTCATGAATTCATAAAATGGGCCACAGAAATGTTTTTTGGTGGGTCTCGGTGAGAGAAAAAAAAAATACAAAAAACAACTCCCATCTGATTCTCTGGCTGAATTTTTGTTTTTGCTCTTAGCTCCAAGCCATTTTAGGTTCTTCCCTTCTCCCCTTGTGCAGTTTTCCTAGAGCATCTTGAAAGAGGTTTCAAAAATGTCATTAATTATTAGCATCTCCCTCGTCAGTGGAGTTCAGTGAGAGATAGAGAATAGGCCTATATCTCTTGTGGGTTGGCAGTGAACGGTAAACATAAAAACGCTACCCTAATTCAAGAATAAAAGCAACTCAGCACATCAGGGGATGTTTCAAACTGTCACTGCAAAAAAACTGAGACAAAAAGTGGCTGGAGAGAAAAAGTGTGACAACATTAGCTGAAATATACAACAACACTTCATGTGCCTGTGAACAACTGCAAGCTTTGTGTTTTTTTCCCCCCTCATTCAGGTTTATTCACCTTGAGAAGTATCAAAACTCTAAACTCTTTCAAGTCTGTAATTGTAACATGAGATGCACTTCATTATTTTGTTCCCGGAGAGTAAAGACTACATTTCAAAATAAAACCACACAAATACACATCTCTCTCTCTCTCTCAAATAACTTCTACCACTCGCCCTCGCTAGGAGGCTGTTCGCTTAGCTTAGCATGCAGCTAGTATCGCTCTGCTAAAAACGTACCTACTAGCACATCTAAATCTCACAAATTAAAATGTTAGGTCTTTTGATTGTTTAATCAGTATGAGAAGTCACTGCTTCCAGCCAAGAAAAAAACAAAAAACAAACAAAAAAAAAAAAAACTCTCGACAGAGCCTGGCTCACTGTGTCCACTTGCTGACAGGCTTTGTGCTAAGCTAAGCTAACCATCTGCTGGCTGTAACCTCATATTCACTATACGGACATAAGTGGTATCAATCTTCTAATATAACTCGCCACAAGAAAGCAAATAAGCATGTTTTCCAAAACATCAAGCTGTTCTTCTAATCATCTCTGAGCAAAATTGCTACAAAGGGGAAATTAAAGCTCCTGCCGTTGTATAATTTACTGACATCGGCTGCAGTATTTCTAATTGAATTTTCAAATGCCCTTAACCCTCGCTGTCATTTGTGGATGCTAAAATCTACAGCTTCCCAGGGCGGTTCCAAGNAACTAAACGCTCTGTCATAGAGGAAGGTTTTAAGCCTAGTCTTAAATGTAGTAAGAGTGTCTGCCTCTCTGACCCATGGAGAGAGTTGGTTCCATAGTAAAGGAGCCCGATAACTGAAGGCTCTACCTCCCAGAGACACAGCTCTGACTCTGGTTTGCTAGATGCTTCAGGGAATTGAGACAAAAAATTTACTTGACAACAGATTGTACAACAACCTGATAATATCTTTTTCAGTATGTTGGACGTTCACCTTGTTGGACATAGTGTGAGTTTTGGCCATTTTCAGAAGTTGGCTGGGAAGTTACATCACAGAAGTTTGGATCACTACAAGAGAACACAGCTTGTTTGTTCTGGTTTGTTTTTTGCTTTGGCCTTCTCTTAGAGTTTTCCACACTAATACCAGCATCTACATTGGACAGACAGATGGATTTTCAGCAGCTCAGCGTTGTGGTAAGTTAATGTCACATAAAAACCTTGCGTGCTGCAGTGTTCATTTATGATTCCTCTCCTCTAAAGACAACTACAAGTCTGCTTTGGACCATAATCACCATGAAAAATGCCCTCTGGGATATATGATTGCTACCATCTGTCAATACCTTCCTTTTCCAGTTGGTCAAGTAAAGCCTTGCTGCTTTCAGAGGCCAGTGATACTGAGAGAGGGAATCAATCTGATAACCTTGAGGAATTCATCAGCAGCTCTCCCCTCAGGCTGCAGGATCAATGCTCTCTCTAGAGCCCTGCCTGCTGGTTAGGAAGGAGCTGGAGCAGGTTAATGGTAATGTAATTACCCTCATACACCACTACACTGTTTTTCTAATAACACTGTGGTGGTAATGTAATTTCTACTCATTGGCTGTGTCCGATTCAGAGAGGAGATTGATCCATGGCGGGTTGGATGCATTATATAAAAGGCAGAGACACAGAGACACTTTTCTGCCTTGTTCACTGTTGGTTGTTTTGTAGGATTTTATGAACAGCATCTCGCTCTCTGGTGTGGGCCATCTATGATGCAGTTTCAGGAAGTGGAGACGTTACTGTGGAGTGTTGCAGCCTCTTGTTATGTCCCGTCTAAGGCCCAACACAACGTGAAGCTTTCTGAGAAGTGAGAACGCTAGCCAACCAAATGTCAACCCACCACGTGAAGCCTCCAGTTTGTAAGTTGTCCGTCGGCCATCTTGGTTTTTTAAAACTAGATCACATAGACTTCAATGCAATCTGACTTCTTTTACAACCAGTGGAGTCGCCCCCTGATGGTCAGTAGATGGATGCAGGTTTATGGCTCTATAGCATTATAGGTTAAGTTTACAGACCCAGAGTCTACGTCCACTGTTGAAGCCAGTCTGTTCTAACATATTGATGAGTGCGGTTTGAAAACTGGAGGAAAGATTCAGCAGCTGTTGGTTAAAAAAGATCCAACAGAAGCCTCTGTCAAAGTCAGACACTTTTGCTAAAGCAACGTGACATCCTCCTGAAGGAGCAGTGTAACAACAGCATGTTACATCCACAGTCATTATTCACATGAGCACAGGAGGTTAGTCATCAGAACAAACAATGTATGCTGCTTCTCTCTGAGGGTTAATTTACAACCAGGGATGAGGGCTTTAATTAACTGCTTCTGTTTGTTTTAATGAAATATATTTTAGTTTTACATGCTGCTGTAATGCTAAACTGGACTGTTATTAAGTTTACCTCTCATGTTATAGGCTGCTGCCTCCCTCTTACTTCCTATATAAACTGTTGGATGGTTGCCTTGAGTCTTCACAGGGGGGCAGATGGTAGAGTAAGCGTGGGCAGGCAGAGCTGTTTGGAGCTGGGAGATGAAACAGGCCTGCTGCAGGGGGAAGCCAGGGACCGTTTTAACTGAGCGACAACCCACCACAAACAATATGTCAAATGACAAACCCCTGACCACACATAACCTGGGAAAAACACTCTATAGACTCTGCTTACCTCTGACAATCGATGATTTACAGATTTATTCTCCATCTCTACAACAAAGCTGGAAAAATTCTACACTTTTATGTGAACAGTGGATCAGTTAACACGTGCAATGTGTAACGTACGGAGCCTTTTAGTGTCTTTAGCTCATTATTTTTGGTTTTACTGTTTGCTTCAAGCTGTGATAAAGCCATCGTGATAAACCTGCTCAGCACCAGAAAGCGGACAGACAAGGTTAGCTACAAGCTGGTGAACATAGTGGAGTATTTAGCAGCTCAATGTTCTTTTTTTTCACAGGAGCTGGTGAAGCTGCTGGTCTTACATTTGTCAAGTTGCTCTGTGTGGATATGTAAATACTCTGACACACACTACATCAACTTTATTTGTTGACAGTGTGTTTTGTTTTTTTCAGCTTGTTGCATCTTCATTAATGTCGTAATAGCCAATTAATAATAACAGATCTATACATCAGTGAAACCAAACAGCCACTGAACAAACACATGGCTAAACACAGGCGGGCCAACTCATCTGGACTAGACTCAGCAGTTTTTCTCCACCTAAAGGACAAGGGACACTCTTTCAATGACAACAGCGTCCACATTTTGGAGGAGGATAGGTGGTTTGAGAGGAGTGAAGGAGGCCGTCTACTTCAAAGTAGAGAAACCATCCCTGAACAGAGGAGGAGGCCTCAGACACCACCTATCCCCACCTACAACGCTGTCCTATCTACCCATTAAAAAGTCTCTGTAAATGAATGAATGATGAAGGTTCACCAGAAACCGCCTTGTGGATCCAATGTGTCAAGAATTAATTTTCAGCCTGTGTGTGAGTTTCTGTTGCAGGGATTGTGTGTGCCATGAAGGCATTGTTTAACCACTGAGCCATATAATAAATTGGTAATAAAAAGAAATAATCTTATAAATAAAGTAATATTTTATTTACAGATGTTACTCTGGCTTATGATTTTATGACAATAAAATAAATAAAACATAGTGTGACTGAACTTCTATGACACAGATCCACAGAAAAAGGCTCTGAATGCCAAACTGAAAACAAATCTCTACAAATCACAGAAAATTATGATTGTTATTAAGTATGAAAACTGAATGATGAGGATAATAATAGAGTAAGTGCCCCTCTGCCAGCATCTCTTCATCGCTCCAGGACATTTGAGCTCTTCTGTATCATCTCTTTGAAGTTCTGTTCTCTGTCAGACAGGGTCAGTCTTCTTGTCACTGTCAACCTTCACAGACTCACAGCCTCCTCCTGCAGAGAAGCCTCTGCACAGCATGATGCTGCCACCACCTGGCTTCACGCTGAGGTTTATTTATTAGCACGGAAAAAAGCTCACGTTTGGTTTCATCGGACCTGGGAACTTTCTGCCACTTTGTGACTCCCACATGCTGACTGGTACACACCAGCCCAGATATCATGTGTGTCTGTGCCTCCTTGATGGTGTGTTCGTCAAAAGAAAATCTTTTTAACTTCATGTATTTCAACAGAAGGATGCAGCCTGTAGCAGAAAGTGAGGTGAGAAAATTTTAAATAGCTCAACAGTCAGCCGCGATGGTGGAGCAGCTCACTCTGAGCTACGTCCACACTTATTTACAGTCTACGGGATTAAAGGTACCCAGTCAGACAGCAACAGGCCACAAATCACAAACTGAATTATATCCTATGCTGAAAGTGACCAGAGAGAACACGTCTAGACAGGATGTGTTCAGATAAAAAACTAGTCCTAGTCATTTAGTCATCCATATACATATATATTTGACAAAACACGACACATGACACTGTGTGTCGTCCAAGCAGTCGCAAAATTTGGGTGATGTCTGCACAGGGACACATGGACAGATGACAAAAACGACATCATGCAGAACCTCGTGGCCACGTGAAGGCAGCGACCCTCTACAGCCATCCATGCATGACGTCCTCTGCCACAACGGCCACTCCACTCCAGTGTTGTTCATATTGCAAATTATTTTCATGGTAGTCTCATCAAGTTCTGCAATAAGTGGGGTATTTACTGAGGGTAAGGATGCACATGAGCCCCTCTGCACTTCAGCTAATAAGTTCTAATGCCACTGTGAGTTCCTTGGTTATTTTGTTAATTCTCATACAACTTTATTCATCTGTTTGATTCTTCTTCTGACTAGAGGACTAAATAATTTGGTTTATCTAATTGGTTCTTTAATTGAGGGTGGTGCCCCAATTTTTTTGAAATTCATTATCAAGCAATTTAGTCGCTACGCTTCCCACTGATTTGTCGCGTAGTTAAAGACATCTCTCTCTCTCTCTCTCTCTCTCTCTCTCTCTCTCTATCTCTCTCTGTCACCTGTCTCTCCCTGACATTCATTTTCTCCCACTGGCTGCATTAACATCTTACCAGAACACCAACCCCTGCTGTGACCACTGACTGAGGAGCACGTTTGAATTACTGCTGTCTCTAGGCATACAGGGCACACGCCCGCACGCACGCGCACACACACACACACACACACACACACACACACTGCGATATGCACAATATAATTTGCACATCAAAAAAAGTGCAGAGTAACACTGTGGATATCCTCCCATGTTGTTCTTCTCTCCTTCTGATATGTCGGGGGAGCAGCAGAGACAGTGCACAGTGTGTCAGATTGAGGGCACGCATGCTTTTCTTTCTTATTTTTCTTCTCATATTCAAGTTAGAGTTTCACTGTCACTTTCGTCCCAGTCTCAGCCTCCACTGAACACTGAGTCTTAACTTCCCTCTCTAAGAATCTGCAGACTGTTCTTATATAGGAAACTCAAAAAAGTGATGAAAGCCTTTCCTGCTTTTCGGTCTTTTTCATAGTGGCTCCCTGTAGAATTACCTCCAGTTGGATCGTCTTCTGACAAACAGATGGTTTTTTACATACAACAGTAAAGGGTCTCACTCAAGCAAAAAATGCCAATCAAACCTATCAAAGCCTAATCCACACTGGACTTCTGAGTGGGGATACAGCAATTAACTGGTTTTACTTTCAATCGTGCTTTAAAACTTCACAGTTATGTAATTGCAGTGGTTCGAAACACTAGCATGTCAACTGTCAGCATCATACCATTGATACCATCTGTTTTAATTGATTGTATTTCAGTTATTAACAACACTTCTTCATGTTCTCAAGTTGTGTATTGATTTATTTTTTTCATTGCCTCATCCTGTGTAAAGGCCTATGTAGGACATGATTTCCCAGTGGTGCAGGTCAGTCCTATTCAGTCCTGCCTTTACGAAAATTTCATAATTGATACATATTGCATTGAAAGGCTAGCAGCTACATTTGTAATTGTCAAGCCCTGTCAAATGAGGAAACACTGTGTCGAGGAGGATACAGACATTGTGTTTAGTTGCTACGCTGGAGAACTTGTTCCCAAGTTCTCTTTAGTTAATATGAATCGGGACGGTCGTTGGAAAACATCATGAAAGAAGGCAGCTCTGATGACTCATGACAGCCTCACACAGAAGACGGGTACGTTCACCTCCTCAGGCCTCAGGCTGTGTCTATCATCTGTGGAACTTTCTGAGAGAGACGTTGCACAGTGACTGGTGTGGAGGTGTGACAGCAGGCAAAGTATGAACTCCTCTGATCTACTTCTGGCACTTTTCATGTGATCTACTGAGAGAAAAGATGATTTGACCTATTAAGAAAACTTTCCTACTACCCTCTTACACTTTCTGTCAGCATCAGTCATTTCCCCAAACATGCAGCCAAACCCTTTAAAATGAAACCTTCAGACGATGCACGCACCTTAAAGACGGTGGGTCTGATCATCCAGGGAGAGCGCAGTTTAATACTACAGAAATGGTGCGTTTAGTGTATGTGCTATCACACAGAACTGGCGTCCACTCCTTTCATACACCTTTCAGTAAAATCAGCTTTTAGAATTACGACATTTTTCTGTCACTTATGTCTGCTGAGTACAGTTTCCTGACATCACAGCCTCACAGTGTGATGCTCTGTCATCAGACCTTCACTTCAGCACGTGAATGCAGCACTGTGAAGGACTCGCAGATCACTATGTGACTGTAACACTATTAAAACTACTAAATTAAATAACTTCAGCATAAATCAATACATGTCCTCTGATAAAATGCACCAGCTATTATGAGCAAGAAATGAGCTGAAACCAATGAGCTTTTGGAAGGAAGAAGAAAGAAGGAAGAAGAAAAAAAAAAAGTATGACATTGATTGTGAAATGACTGTTGGTAATGTGAGCTGTAAGCACAGAGAATGTAGTGGAATGGTCCTTTCATCAGAGTGGCCAGTGTCTTTGTGGATGCTCATGTTTGACCACACGTGTGGACTCTGTGCCCGGAGGTGATGACGGGGACAATTGAGTGTTTGGGTCAGTTCCTCCACCGTGGAACTTCTGCTTCAATAAACAACAGACAGCCCAGACCTGTTGCCATGACTACTGTCATTTCTGATGCACACATACACATACACACAAGGCATTTTAGTGCTCTAAATGTAGGTACAAATTCTCTCAAACTCATGATTTATACCATGAATATTAATTAATTGAAGAGCATAAATTGACATAAGTGATACTATTGTTGATCTGTAAATCTTTACCAAAGATAACTTAATCTTTCTTTCTAACCTTCTTTCTCGCCAGTCATTTTAAATCCAGCTGAAACTCAAAGCTGCCAGACAACACCATTGTTATAAAATCAGGATTTGACCATAGAGGGTCCACACATATATCAGGTTTTAACCTCGTCTTGTTTTTAATGCATTTATCTGAAGACAGTGATGAAGAGTCTGGGAGCTTTGCACATCTTTGACTCCTCATGGCTCCATAAACAGACACATACAGATCTGCCAACCTTAGTGTTTCAGGTCAGACTTTATTAATTATACATATTTATCCTTCAGATTTGTTTTCTTGTGGTGTCGAAGGTTTGTTTACATCAGGAACTACAGGCTGAAAAGGCTTTGTCCTGACAGGAATCACAGTGTACTATCCTGAAAGATCCTGTTAAACAGTTAGAAGTTGACTTTATTGTCTGTTTTCAGAGGTTCATCTGGTGTCATGTGTTGATACCTGACATTGTGACAAGAGTTTGATCTGTGTGCTGCTCTGTACGTGATGTTATTTCTCTGTGGCACCGTTCAAGTCAGCCTCTCGTTGCTGTATCCTCATTTCAGCCTCCCTCTTTCAGCAGCTCTGTTAAGGCTTTGCATGTTTCTACTGTCTCAGCCTCCAGCTACCTTGATCTCTACTCTTTTGTTTCATAACTCATCCCTGCCCCTCTGGCTCTGTCTGATGCTGTTTTCTGGACTGTTGATGGGAATGGAAAAAAAATGAACAAATAATAAACGAATGACAACTACACCTTCGATATGCAATATATTTCACCTGTTTTAACCAGAGCAGATTATACTGTATGTCACTGCTGCCTACAGTACTGACCAGCTCACTACTGAAAGTAATTGACTTTTATTGGTTGTTTCTCTTGCCTGCTTGGGGGAACAAGTGACACAATGCTGACATAGTATCACCTTCTAAAGATGATCTGCTGAACATGTTGGGAAACGGTTGAAAACCACAGGTAACTGTTGACGCTGTGAGGCTGTGCTGAGTGGACGTAAGAGCTGGAACACTTAGAGCTAATAGAGGTTAGAAGCTAAAATGCTCCGTAGAGTACTGGCAGAGCCGTCTGTTAGTCCTCCTCAGAAGCTGCATGGACTCTCTGATCCACTGTTCATATAAAAATATTGATTACTGCAGCTTCAAGTCTTCGCTGTGGTTTACTACATTTAACTTGAATTGTAGTTTTTGTAATGATATAAAATATAGCGTGCTAAACCCATCAGTCCATGGTGAGCCAGTATTGAGAGTTATCAAACAACCTTTCACGCTCACACCTATGGGTAATTTAGAGTCACAAATTGACGTGCATGTTTGTGGACTGTACCTATACATGGAGAAGATGCGAACACTGAACCCAGAACTTTCTTGCTATGAGCCTGCTCACCACCGCAACACTGTGCTGCCGTATTTTAAACCCAGCTATGATGAAAAAAAAAAGAGCTTGCTGTGAGCAACATCCATCCATCCAGCATCTATAATGTTTATTCTTAAAAGGTTCACACACTCAACTGTCACCAGCAACTTGGACCACACACACAAAATTCTAAGGGTTAGTATTAACCATCTGGAACATTTATTTGAGGACAGCTTGCTATGAAACACTGGCCCCATTCTGGGGCCACATCCTTCGGGGAACACAGTCTACGAAGGTGTCACCCTTTGTCAAAGACAGCAAAGACAAAACTGAAGTAAGATGGACTATGGAGGATTTTCGCTTCTGTTGCCCAGCACCACTGACAATGTGTCACACCGAAAAACAAATGAAACTTTTAGTGCATAGTATGGGTCAAGCTCTAAAAAACACCTTCTTTTCCCATAATGCAACTGATCTTTGGTGAGACCTCCCCTAACTGCCAAATGCCCGGGCTGTGTAATACACCAAGCTTTTCCATTCTCCAGGGCCAAGCTGAGGTAACTGAGGAAATAGGTCAGAGGTTCTAATAAGTCATAGGAAGACATGATACAGCTGAATAGGACTTGGCCTTTAAGTGTAAAGTGTTAACTTTGCATGTACTGCAGAAGAGCAGAGTGATGACAACTCCTGGCAAGAAGTCAACAACAACAACAATGAACAGCTACATGCAACCAATCTTATCAGAATTAAATCTCAGCTGTCTCAGACTGTGTTAAATTAGCTGAGAATTTTGAAATCAGATTGCACACCATGCCATACACCATACACCAGGCTTTCACTACGATTTCACTCTCTTTTATGACATTTTGTGAGAAAATTTCAAAAGTGCAAACATTTATCTTTGACATAATTCCTTATTATATATTTCATAATGGGATTTACCAGCAATGTTTTCATTTACACTGACTCATCTGTCAGACGCTTTCATCCACAGAGACTCACAGTGAGGGACGTTACTGGGGCTTCAGAGCAGTAGGAGAGCAACATCTATTCAATAAGTGAAGAAGATCAGGTAAAGCTGTGACCTGAGAGTCATAGTAAGAGCAAGATAGAGATGGACATCCCTGTTCTGACAGACTCCAGGAGCTGGTTCCACCATCAGGGAACCACAGACAAGAAGAGTCTGGAATGAGATGGTCTTGTGTGCAGGGATGGTGGGAATGACCACGTTCACAAGTGGAAGACAGAGGCTGAGAATGAGCATAAGGATGAACTATTGAGTTCAAGTAGAAGGTGCAGACCCAGAGGTCACTGTGAAGGCAGCATTAGTGACCGATTTAGATTCAGGGGCTGTGGGTAATTAATGGTGGTCAATGAGCAGCAGAGAGCCATATGACCTTTTGGGCTGATCAAAGACCAGACGGGCTGATGCATCCTGGACCATCTGTAAGGGTTTCACTACAGCTCTGCAGTCAAGGCGACTGAAAATGATGGCCTCTACCTAGAGCTGGGTGGCGTACTGAGTCAGGTAAGACCGGCTTTTTCTGATGTTGTATCAAGCAAAACGACACAAATGGGAGATGGATGCAACATGATCAGAGGAGGAAACCAGGTCATCAAACAAGAGACACGGGTTTCTGGCAACCTTGGGTGGGTTAAGAGATGAAGAGGCAATGTGACAGTGCATGATGATGACTCCCAAGTATCATTTTTAAAAATGTCACTACAACAGCTTTTATCACTCCAATATAAAGACAGCGTGATTTTTCCAAGTGTAAACACTTCCCTGGGTTTGACAGGGTTAAGATAAAGTTTCCTGGCTAGTTTGGTGGGTGAAAAGGTGCATTAATCGAGTTCATATAAAACTGTACTGTACTCTACCTGGGCCAAACTAATTTAATCAAGGATGTGAGAAATCTCCACCATCAGCATCAACATTTGATTATATTAATGACCTCCCTGTTTCCTCATCCTTCCTAATTCTTTGTTCTCCTCTCTCACTTGATTTAAACTAGTTGTTATCTCCTCTGGATGGATTAAAGGCCTGATAGTGATTAAAAGAAAAGCAATCACCACTCACCCTTAATTCAGATAAAGGGGCAACGCTTGGTATGACGGGGGAGGGGGAGGGCCATGAACAGTAGCCTCTGTGTACAGGTGTCATAGCAACCACATACAAGAGGATAAAGGGCACTGGGGAGTGTTTGCCCATGTCTGTGTGTGTGTGTGTATCTGTCTGTTGCACAACCGTTTGAATGTTTCAGGAAAGAGTTTACGGTCATTGTCAGTACACAGTTTATGTTTCCACCTCGTGTACACACACTGACAGTGCTAAGGTTAAACACGGAGCTCCGATCACAGTCACCAGGACAGCAGTTGTTCTTTAATGAGGCTGTTGCAGGTTGTTTGGTCTCTCCGCCGCCATTTGTGTTATCGGGACAAATATGCACAGAGAATTCAAACGTTTCACAGCAATACTGTGCGCTTAAGGTGCATCATCCACCGCAGCACGCGTCCCACCCCGTCTTATTTACCTTTTATGAACAGCCAGCTGAGAGTTTACGGACTGAGAGGTGAAAAAACCTTGAAAGATGAGGAACACCACAGGTAAAGGCAGGCTGACATATTTGCAACTGCATCTCGAGTCTAAATTTAATTTTGTAAAAGCTCTGCCCCCTGACTCACAGCTGTTCAGGGTGTGTCAGTGACTGCACAGGGGTTGAAATAGAACTGAGTGCTGCCATGTTATTTTATGACAATTCCAGTGAATTCTCCTCTGGATCACACACACAACAGTGACTAACACAGGTAACACATAAAAACACACAGTTGAAACACAAAAAACACAAAGACAGGAAGTAAAGCACCAAAGTACACTGAAAAGTAGAGCAGGGAGGGAGGCTCTTATTGGTCATTTCGTGTAAACCTGCATCTATCTAATGACCATCAGGGGGCGACTCCACTGGTTGTAAAAATAGACATATATAGACAATAGCCAGATCGTATTGAAGTCTATGTGAAAATGTCCCTACTTCTCCCTTGATTTATTAGCTCAGTAAACATTTTTCCTAATGAGTTTATGGTCTCAGTCTCTAGTTTCGGATTCTTCAATTCCCATTTAGAGGAAAATAGACCATAAAGCAGGATATGCACTAGTGTGGCTACTGTGTATGAAAATCCCAGTGGCTGAGAACCAGGCCTACAGCCTGCTGATCTGTCTCCACTTCAGATCTAACTGGGCATTGAGGTCCTGAGCAGCAGAGTTTCTATGGAGCTGGCGTTTGTGGGGTATTGACATCTCCATGACCCACACTTCCTTCTTTTCCAGGAGCTCCAACCTCTAGATTTCTCTAGGAAATGTCACTGGTTTTGCTGGTGTATGACTACAGTTCATCCTCAGGGAGCCTGCTCGGTTCATTGAAAGGTGGCATTCAGAGATTCACCAGCAACTCATTGTGTCTCATTGTCCCTGTTGGGGTTTTACTTTGGATCATTGAGTGACTCTTTCTGAAAAGAGATTTTGCTGTTGAAGTAATCTGTAATTTGGATGAATTGACCCTTTAATTGATTACGGAAATAGTCATTGATTCTTTTCCTATGGACTGATTGTTTCAGCACTCACCCAGCTTTCCCCTGTGTTGTCTCCAGCATGTTGTGAGCAGTTAGCTTTCAGTGGATGCTGACTCCACCGCAGCCCTAATGACTAAAACCCATCTGATAAAAGGAAAGAAGCCTCTCTGTTCTTCCCTCACTACACATCCGCTGCGTTGGCCGACAATTCGATTTGTCTCCCAGCTCCAGCCATCATTACTGCCAAAGGCACATTCATCAAAGGAGATGTGCCTCACTTTTTGACCCGGCTGTGATGTGTGCAGTTTGTTAGAGAACAGTCTTCTCATTTTCTGCTCAACACGCTACCGTCTTTTTTTCTTATAGCTACTAAATTAAACGGATGTATTTTAGTGACAGATGAAGATCAGCTACAGTGCAGCTATGCTCATAAACATGAATTTGTGTCTGAGCTGCCAGTGACCACCAAAACCACACAGGGAGAGCAGCAGCTCTGACAGCAGAACCATTTGCCACTAGTCATCAGAATAAACCTGGTTTTCAATTTTCCCCGTGGCCCCAAGCTGCTGTTACGTTTACTTGATGGTCTTAAGTCTCGGTCTGAGGAGAAGCTATCAGTAACTGGTTCCATACACCTGATTTTGTCTGCAGTTGTGGTGCTCACGGGAAGCACACCCGAAGGTTAACCTCACAGAGCTGTATCTTACACCCAACGGAAAGCAAAGTGTCTTTCTGTCATTTTTTTTTGTGCGCCCACATTGATCAAACACCAAATACACTTGTGTCCATCTGAGCATTGGTCTTAAAATGAGAAGTGGTCTCACTGACAGTGGTCTCACTGGTCACTGATCAGGACTGGATTTTCTGACCAGTCACAACAGGTGATCAACTGACCACAAACAGAATCTAACTCTGAAACACTGAACCATTAATAAGACAACCCAAGAAGGAGGAGGGAATGGGAGACAGCTCTCTGACTGGTTTATTGCATGTTACACCCAAAACACTCCACCATTGAACCATTGACCCATAGCAGAGAGTGTTTTTTTCTGCTGTTAAAATAGTAGAAATGGTCACATCCTTAATGCACCTGAGCTTCAGACCTCTGGACCGTTAGCATAACTGTTAACAACCACTGTTTGTAACCACTGTTTGTAACTGCCTCTAGGGGCCTCTCAATAAAGATTGATTGCCTGTTGATTGGTCATGAAATAGCGTGGGATCATGGGAGTTGTTGTCTTTAGTTTGGTCCCTTCGCTGTCAGTAGTTGAGGAGAAACAGAGCAGCTGATTCTAACCAGTAAAAACACGGAAGAAAACAGCGGAAACACATTTAGAGTCAGTGCCTGAGCGACGCTCACAGGACGTCTGCGAGCTGAGCTGTCTAACATTTACTCAGCTCGTGTCTCTGAGAACTGAAGATCCAGACGTCCAGACACTAAAATCCTTCACTTGCTTCAGACACAGAACTGAAAACCGCCAAGGTAGAAAAAGAGGATCTAAAAAAAAACATGAGACTTCAGACTGAGCTCCTGTCACACGAACACAACACTGACACAAGAGCAGAGATACACGATAATGTATGGAAACAAACAGTGTGAACTTTAACAGACTACACTAGAATACATGAACAGGGCTCAGTGACCTCTGTCTGGACCTTCATCAAAAGCATCCGACCAAAGTCAAAAGATGACCGGAGGGGACGAACCCCATTCCAGCTGCCTTCACCTACATCTGATCTCAACTGGTTCCACCCGGGGTCATCTCCAGGGCACACCAACGCTGCATCAGCCTGCTGCGTGGCACCACACACATCAGCATGTGTGGCAAAAGGATGTTTCGGCATCTCAGTTAGTGAAGGGATTTCACACAATGTGTAAATCCACACAATGTGGATTAAAGGATTACTGCATGCAGTATGCTGCGGCTTTGGATCTGAAGCCTGTTCAAATGATGTGCAAGTGTGAGACGCATGTAAAGAATATTTTTACAGAGGTTACTTGGTGTCATGTTATCTTTTAACTCAGCTGACTGTCAGCACTTTCAGGAGGCTTCACATCCAGGAGAACGAGTTCATTTTGAGTTTGAGGAACAGCAGCTCCTGTTGAACCGAAGCCTCACACATCATCGCCATCTCCACTCCCACTGAAAGCACTGTTTTAGAGTAACCATATGCCGTGTGTGAGATTAGTTATTTAACTGTGGCTTGGTGCTGTTGGATTTTAATTGGCAGTTATTAGCCACCGACTGCAGCTCCCGCACCAAGAAGCCAATATTTACTCTCAGCACTGATAACTGGAAAACACACACAGCTCATTTAGTGGAAATTTCTTTGTTTCATGTAATGCCTGGGCCTCCCTTTCTGTCTGCCTCCTTCTAATCACCATTTCTCTTTTCACAGTTCAACTCTCTCATCCCCCTCTCTTTCCATTTTACACCCCTCCCTCCCACACCCCAGTCCTCCTTCTACTCTCTTTTCTATCCTCTCCTCTTGTTTCTGCAGGGAGACTTCATGAACCTTAATATATTGATACTGGAATTTGTGGAGGTTAACGTTCAAATGACTGATTTTATAATTTCATGCCTGAGCTTTAATGAAAATAAAATAGAATTAAACAGATTAAGTATTTATTTTTTTGCTAAGGTAATTAAATACACATCTCTTATCATGTTTGATTTGATTTGTACTGACTTAAAACTGCCATAAGATGAAATAATTACAGTAAGTAGTAGTAATTCCATTTATACTGTCATTTGATAGCTGTAATATCTGCACTAAAATTGTTCAATTCCAAAAGCTTCAACAGACGGTTTAACGGTGTAGGTCTGTATATCATATCATATCATATCACTGATCAACCACACTGCCAATAACTGAATTTTAATTCCAAGAAGTTACCAGTATCTTGTTTAATTACGATAACAAAGTTCCATTAAAATCTTTACATCTGCACTGTATGTTTCCACAGCAGTTCAATAAAGTCACACTCGCTGTGTGAGATGAGTGCCAGCATAGAGGACAGAGCAGGTCAGATCCACCCCTCACTCCTCCTCAGCTCCACCTCCAAGATGATCAACAGACAAATTACAAACTGGAGGTTTCAAAACGGCAGCTCACAAACCAACGGCTGCCCCTAACCCTGACTGCAACACAGCTTTCAACTCAAACTAACAACTCCTGCTGTCAGATCTCATTTGATTATTCTACTATCTACGCTGAGCCGATTCACTCAATTTATTATTTTTTTGTAGACAAATTTTCACATCCCATGAAATATTTTGACCTCATACCTGCTATTTCCTACATTCATTTTGTTAATTAAACGTCACACTTTCTGCACATGTAAAGGTAAACAGAGTACGTTTGCTGTGTTCCAGCCCCAGGTTCTCCCAAATATGAGCACACTCAAACATGTGAGTGAGCTTGATAGACCATATCCATAAAGCGTATTCACAGCAAAGAGCAACAACAGGGCTTCTTACTAAAATCTGATTAAGAAAAATATAAGGCAGGTGAAGTGCTCCACACACGTCATTTATGGTGGATGAGTCCAGATGTTTCCATTAAGATCAAACTCTGTGACTCACAAGACCAGTGCACAGCTGCTGGATGAACCCGGAGAGCAACAAACTCTTCACACAGCCATTTGTGTCAGAGCCAGTCACTAAAAACAGCATTACGTTCCAATGATAAGTCGGTGAAGATCGTAAAGCGGCATCACACAGACCGAGGGACAGGGCCGCTGCCATCCCCTCCCCCCACGTCTCCTCTCAGAGCTGGATTGTACGAGACAGCAGCAGATTTCTCAGTTTACAGCTCATTAATTCAAAGTGGTGACTCCAGAAACAGCAATTGTTCAAGACAGGAAAAGGGGGGGGGGGGATCCATTCTGCGCCTCAGTCTGACGTGGAAATAGGTTTTTTGGATACGTCATGCAATGGCAGATAATCCCATCTGCTGGAGGTACTGCAGAAATGCTCTTAAGATGTGAATCTTTTCTTAAGACTGTACAACGGTTTGTGTGTTGATCTGTGCTGAGGTGACTGATAGTACAGTCCTGCTCTTCGTGGTGGCCTCCAAAACAAGGCCAGGATGTGGGTGCAGATCTGCCTGTGGGTAACATTTGGTTAAGTCATGTGAATAAACTACCTTTTCTGAGTTTGAAAGTGAACAGAACCTCCAGGAGATCGCTCATACATGGACTTTGGGGCTGATTGTACGTCACTGTTTTAACATCAAAGATGGATCCTTTGATTTCTAATTTCTCACTGATCATCATGACCAGTTTATTAGGCACACCTGTAAAATCTGCAATACAACAGCTCAGCCATAACTCTTCCTTTACACAGATCATAATTTAGTTTAGTTTAGTTTAGTTTAGTTAATCTGGAGCTGCTATTCAATGATATTTCCCACCATGAATGGTATTCTTCATAGTATTGAAAAAGAGGTTGTTTTTTGCGCCGTCCATTCTGTGAGTCTGAGCCTTTCACTGCTTTGCTGACTGCACTTTGTACCTCAACATGTGACACGTAAAACTGAACTGCATCAGGATATTAATATAGCTGCACATTCACAAACACAAAAGGAGCAGAACATCAGAAACACATTTCCAGTACAACACTATACGCCTTCATGGTAACCATATAGTTGAATTAACACCTCCCAGGAGGTTTTTAACAACAACTGACCTAAGGTGGACTATGTGGCAGAGCTGTTTGACGGCGTCACATTAGACTGCAGGGGTTAGGGTTAATGATTTTCCATTGAACAGAAATTTTTATTTCATGATTTTTATTTCAAAACTACTCTTTTCTTTCTGAACAAATCTAATGAAGCAGGTCAGTGTTTTGTATCATATATATATAACACCATACAACCATCTATATTGTAACAACAAACACTAAAAGGAAACTTCTGGGATTTAGAATGTAAATCCATGTTTATTTAAACCCTGGTTTCTCTTGCCAGATCTTCAGTGTTTTTCCTCCCACAGACTTTTATATCTATGAAACATTCACAGTTCACGCTCACATTAATTATACTACAAGCTTGACTGTTGAAGCTGTACAGCATGTGTCTGTTTTCTGTATTTATTGCTCATGTAGTTTAGAAAAATGTGTCACTACAAATATTCCTTTCCACGTGTTACAGATCCCAGCACTGTCAGGAGAGAGGTCCAGTCGTCCCGTGTCTGAGTACGACTAGAGATGAAATGGTGTAAAGTGACGTTAGTGACCAAAGTGATTACTGTCGTCAGTGTCATCAAAGTGGTGTTCAAATGTTCAAACAGTAATAAACACAAGCTGAAACAACTAGACCTGTTCCCCTAAAGTGAATGTCAGCTACTTTACTCTCACACGTCCTCCCTCAGTCATTGAAACAGTGGAATCAAACATGTTTTCTTCTCTTATTCAGTCTTGCAGCACTTGTTTCACTCCAGTTTATAAAAGTGGACATAGACAATGCTGAAGAGCCTTAAACCTTCATTCTCTCTAATGACCATCAGGGGGCGACTCCACTGGTTGTTAAAGAAGTCAGATTGTATTGAAGTCTATGGGAAAATGTCCCTACTTCTCCCTTGATTTATTAGCTCAGTAAACGTTTTCCTAATGAGTTTATGGTCTCAGTCTCTAGTTTCAAGTCTTCAATACAACATGATGTTCATTTTTTAAATGATGGTCCATTTAGAGGAAAATAGAGCATAAGCAGTATTGGTGTTAGGGCGTGGCTTCTGTGTGATTGACAGACTGTACCACCCAATCAGGATAGAGTACAGAGCAGGTCAGCTCCACCCCTCACTCCTCCTCAGCTCCACCTGAGGACTCCTGACGGACAAATTACAAACTGGAGGCTTTGGAACAGCAGCTCACAGACCAATGGGTGACGTCACGGTGGGTTGACGCTTCTCGTTTCAGTCTCTCTCTCTCTTGATTTGTTGCACCTGTTTCTCATTGTCTTCCCCTTCTCTTGTATTTAGTCTCTGCGTCAGTTCTTCTTCTCTCCCTGGGACACACAGTTCCAGCTTCCTCTCTGGGCTTAGTATTTTTGTGCACTGACTCTCAGGATCTGCCTCTGAGTCGTGTTTTTGAGTCCTTGCCTGGTGGACAGCAGATTCTTACAACAGGAGGCTTGACAGTGTCCAGGATTCAAGCCTGACACTCTCTCCAGTGATGTACTGATAAAAGTATCTCAACAACTAGACACCATTATCACTACATCAATCTGCCTTTACAGCCCAGCTCTCTGCCCTTATATTACCACTCTGCATGTATTAATAACTCTTTCTCCATCCAGCCGCAGATTCTTCTATTGATGCAATACCCGGCAATTTAATAATCATGTATGTATAGAGTCTGTCTCATTGTTCTTCCTGTGCTGCCTCTCTGCTTTCAGTTTGAACCTCTCCTTATGCTTCAGACTCTGCACATGAAGAAATGTGATGTTAGAAATGAAGGCTTCTTTTGTCTCACCAACATTACCTTCACATTACTTGTTTTTTGTTTGTTTTTTTATATTTGTCTTGTTTACTTGTTTTTATTCAGAAACATTTTTATTTTTCTGGCAAGTAAACTAAATAAAGTGGAAGTAGTGTGACCAGATCTCAATTATAGAGCAGACAGACCAAGTTATTTTTGAGCAGTATGTGCTTTGCTACACAATTTAGATTTATTTAGGCTTTGTCCGTTGGACATTTTGTTTTTTTGATATCAGTAGAAACCATATTTGGAGGAGAAGGTGGAGCTGAGGAGGAGTGAGGGGTGGAGCTGACCTGCTCTGTGCTCTACAGTAACCACATCCTAATACATACCCTGCTTCATGGTCTATGGTCAGGACCATTAGGAAAACATATACTGAAGAGTCTCCCCCTGATGGACATGAAGGTTGAAGACTTTTATATCCGTATGTTCACAATCACACGTTCCCACTGGTTATCTGCTGTGAACTTTACAGTATCTCTAGTGATTGATCAAGACTCCCAGTGAAGCTGTGCATTAACTGGTTTCTCCCAATCAAAGTCATCATCAAATCAATGAAACAGAAAATAAAAATAATGTATACCCTTCGTGGAGGCCATATAAAATTACTTGTGCTGTGAATTTCTCGGTGAGTTTGATGAAGACAGTTTGGCCAGCGATTGTGTTTTCAGCTCCTCTGAAGCTGCAGCTAACAGAACCAAGGCAGACGTCGTGTGAGCTGATCAAACCGACTGCTTCAGTTCTACCTATGCACCACTCAGGTCTTGTTTGTCATGTGAATTCCCAGGAAGGCCGTCAGCATTAGAGTATTTTCACAGTGAAGGGCAGAGAGCTTCGTTCGGTGAAGATGGTTTGGAGCAGCCGCTCTGAATCAAAAGGTGTGACAGATCGGTGTGATGAGGCCAGAAAAAGAAAAGATACAGGTTAAAACAGGACACGTGATCCAGGATAATCATCATCATCTAAACAACACCAGACAGAAGAGCGTAACGTGTCCTGTGACATGACTGGAATGATCTGGTTTTGGAGCAGCCTGGTTCTAGAGCCCTGGATCACTGTCCTCGTGTTTGATATTTTCACAGGTCTGGTGGTGTTGAAATCGACAACTATTTCCCTGAACAGAAAAACAACCGCACCATTCAGAGTCTTGTAGGTGGGATTATAAAGGGGAAGAGATGCGTGTTATCAATCAACTTAAAGAAGTAACAACAACAGTAATTGGGCCTAATGTCCCAGAACAACTGGCGAGGACACATATAAAGTCGTGTTTAACAGACTGACCTGGCAGGCGTTATAAAGGAGCTGGTGCTCGAACTTCTTGATCCCCAGAATCTGCTGAAACATCTCGTAGAGCTGGTCTTTGCTGAGGATGAGCTCGGAGGCGGCGCTGGCGGTCATCCTCTGCTGGTGCTTCCTCGGGTCCTCTTCACCGCGGTAGATGGTGTCAAACTTGGCGATCCAGGAGCTCAGCACCGTCTCCTTGCTGAGGCCGTCGATCTCGGGCAGGCTGCGCACACGCTTCTCTATGTGCTTCTTAAAAACCTCCCGAGAGTCGCTGGCTGAGCAGCCGCCGCTCTGCACCATCCGGGACACGCGGTCACTTTTCAGGAAAACCTGAAATCAGTGGAGTGGTTATTTCATTGACAAATCAGTTTGAATTATGTTGCAACAGACTGATGCCACCAAACGTGTTTCATCCTCACAGCATCTGTAAAACTCCCTTGACATGGACCATGTTTTAGTGACCGGTCTGACAAAGTGGGATGTTTGTGAGTTTGAGTCCCTCCTGTTAAACCGCTGGCCTTCCCCATGTTTAAATACACAGGCACCACCCACACGCGAGAGAGACTTTCCAGAATTTCCTCCACTGAAGAAATCACCTTTCATCTAAAACGTCCTCAGACAAACAGAGATGAGAGCAGACCACAGGCCGACTGGCCATGGGGACGGCGGCCTCAAATCTCGGTCGGCTGGTGGACAATTGTGCGGCCGAGGATAAATCCACGGCAGAATTTATTCTCAAGGCGGCCAGATCTTTTTGGCTGTGCGACTGTCAAAACACCCAGAGAGTTTTTGTAATGTTAATGGTGAATGATGAATTTACTGGTTTTACTAAGCTGTAAGTGGACTCTTCTTCTCCTCCATGCAGCCACAGTAGCATGTTACCTTGATACCTTGATAGCTGACTTGCTGTTACCACTGTTATGAATACGTTCGGCAAATGTTGCTATCGCTAGGTGGCTAACTGTCAGCGTTGCTGTGGAGCATATGACTGCAAAGTTAGCGTGGGCTAACGGCTGTGGTTGGATTGTGTTTGGTGGCTCTCGCTCTCATTCAGTTGTGTGTTTAGTGGCTGTTTTCACTCACGCTTTGTTCTACCTGAGAACAGCACTGTTGCTCTGCATCATACACAAATTACAGACAGGAATTATTTCTTCAAAAGAAACACTTAATCCTGAGACCTGTAGATTTCCCTTGGGCACCGCTGCTGGAGAGAGAGAGCATCACTGCTCATTTTCTTTTTGTAAATATTCTTTTTCAGTGGTGAGAAAAGCACACGTGAAATTCCATTCACCTCCACAGCAAGTCCCATACACGTTGAACATTCATCAATTAGGTTAATAATAAAAATAATAATAATAATAATCACAGACCAAGGGTTGTTTCCTTGATGAAAGTTGATTGATGTGCCAGAGACTGAGCTTGTTATTGATAAGAGGTAAATTCACATGCTGCCATCACTGCTGACCCTTTGTCTGTGTTTTTCTTTATCTTTCTATTCCTGTCTACTCCCCCATCTAACTCTCTCTCTCGCTCTCTTTGTCTGCCTCCATCACTTTTAGCCTGGAGCTAAAGCCGAGCTGAGATCTTTAGGTTTTAATTGAATCGGATAACCTGTTCCACTGGCGTCATCTGTTAAATATCACACCATTCCTATTAAGCTTGCTTGTGCTGCCACATTAACTGATAAGGAAATGCCAGTCAGTGTGTCAGGACCACCAACCCAACACAGGTGCCTTCCCCTGTTCTGTTCTCCCACCCCACACTCCCCTCCGATCTCCGCATATTCTGCCAAATACATGTACAGTGCAAATTATACAATAATATATTTATCACCGTCTTCACTGTGTGAACTGGACGGAATCTGAAGTCTGAGCATGTGAACTTCACTTACAGCCTCAAATATAACTTAATGGACCTGACAGGTCTACTTAAAATGCGGGATTGAGTATCTGCAGGTAGACGAGTCCATGCGTTGATCCAATACTACGTCATTTGTAAACGTAAAAAACGTACCAAGACCCATCAGATTGGCTTCTCAATAAAGTCATGGAACAGATGGTCACAGAAAGATTAACATACTAAAAACTAAATCTCTTTTGTCTTCACATCAATGTGGGTTCCACCGAAATACAACAGACTCTGTATTAGTCTTAGGAAAGCACAGCCCAACAAATAAGTGGTGATAGCTGTCTGGTTTCATGTGGAAAACACACTCATGACATGCTCTAGGAAAAAGAACTTGTTACATGTCTATTAAATGAATGTTATTGGTAATTGTTGGAGTGTATTTTGTAAATGGAAATGAATTCTATATTTACACGTTTCATTCAGGTTCCTGCTCATGTCGGCGTGGAGGGAATCAAGATGTGGACATTCTGGCTAAGCAAAGACTCAGAACTAAGCAAGTAGACCTACAGATCTGTTTCCTCAGCATTGTTTTCTTTCTGCCTGGTAAATCTCACCTATGATTAATAAAAACACAATGTACAGTCCATTTGAACAATGCACTGCGACCATTCTTTCCAGCATTTGGACAGACCCTGAATGCACTTGCTCCATGTGTTTATGCCATTGAAACAGGGCCCAATGTGTTACAAAGTCTGAACAGTGTTTCTGTACAATGCAGGACGTTTAGGAAAACCCCTGCGCAATGCCTCCACCCACTGCATCAGGGCACATCTCCACTGTGAAGTTTACATTAATGTCTGTGAACAGAGCTGAGAGCAGTTTAAAGAAGCCCTTCAATAAACCTTCCTGTAGATTCGATGCGTGATCATTTTGGTGGCGGTAGACAAGTATGTGTTTCTATTATTCTCTCCTCATTTACATAAATGATACCAGGCTAAATAACAGAAACAACTCTCTGTGTTTCTAATTTAAACTGCAACGAATATGAGAAAGACCTTGAGGAACCATAAAGCATAATACGACTCATCAGCACCACAAACTACCACCATCAAAATTAGCATAAATTTGACTGTAAACAGCTTCGTGTCCTGGAAATTACATTACTGCTAAATTATTCTTTCCTTCAACCTCCTGGTAATTTCTGCTTGGATTATGTTTCCCAGCAACAGCTTCCCAGCCATCTACTGTTCTTGCACTTGACAAAACCCACAGGGAGGTGGTCGGGTGGGGGGGGGGGCCTTGATATCAACGCCTGCATCTAATGTCCCATGTAGTTGAGTTTAGGCAACAAAAACATTCGGGAAATGTTTGGTCTCTTGTCAGTGAGCATTTCAGCGTTCAACCAAGATGTTAATTCAACTGAACCTCGTCAATCAGCAGCTTCAACTCAAGCAGATACTGTAGAAAAAGCAGGCTGATAGTGAATCGACTCCACCCACGTGGAGACAGCGCTTTGCAGAATAAACTGTATCAGCTGCAACATGTCAGTAAAGTGATAGACTTCATTTTAAATGTCCTAATTATAATGATTTTTTTTTTAAATCTTATATTTTTTTTCATCAGCAGAATACAGTATCAACATTACTTTTACCAGTTCCCGTACAAAGTGAACATTCTAAACCTTTTTACCTGCAGGATTAGAGTGTATTCATTTTAGCTGGTCCACCTGGGAAAGAGGCACCTGAGTGCAGTAAAATCAGTGTGATTCAGACTGAGATGCAAGGAAGACTCCGGCTCTTCTTTCATCACATTTTATTTCCCTCTGTTCTGGGTGGATCAAGCCGACTGAATCGCGGCCATGTGGGAGCACATTATTAACACCGCCCCGAGGAGCTGAGCGCATGCTCTGCATCATTTATCAGAGCCGAGACCAGTCTACTCCGCTGAGGTTTGGATACTTTTCACCCCATTATTAATTTTCTTGCTTGGACAGATTCAGTTTAACCAGAGGGAGGCTCCATAAGGGGAAGTTTACATCTTAGTAAAAGGTAGTTTAGATTTCTGAAATGACATGATTTTGATTGTTTCTACGGAAAAGCTATCAGGGAGGTCAGAGATCAGACAAGAGATGCAGGGTTAATGGCTTTTTTTTTAATAGAATAGATTTGTAAATGAACATACAAAACAAATACGACTTGAATAATCATTGCATCCAATGTAGTAATGAGTACACAGGTGCAGACAGACAGTAAACTGACCTCATAGTAGCTCTGCACAGCGTTGATGAAGGCTTCATCAGCCACAATTTGAGTTTCTCCGTTGAGGAACGCCTGGAAGCGCTCTTTGACCGTCTGCAGCTGCTGCTTACTGATCTGGGGAGGAAGAGGACACAAGAGACAGACATTACTGTAGTTTTGAAAACCCATGACTGAACCTTTAATATACTATCAGAAGTAAAACACGAGCCTAGAAGTACTGTCCAACCCTAAATAACAGTCACAAAACAAGAGAGCAATATGTGGGATTAGTTTGAGGACCAGGATGGACAAGATCAACATTGGAAATGGTTTTTGTGTCAGACTGCTTCAGAGAATAGTTATTAAATCATTCAATATCAAAAAATGAAGCTTAGGGTGCAGAACTATTAGTATCTGGTCTGATGTGGTCGAAAACCGTGGGTAGTTTTGCACAATGGACACTGAAACCATGATATGACGTAATCGGTATATTCTCATGGTAAGCAGCATATTCTAACACATGGTAATGCTACTAATATCCAGAATGAGAGGACTTCATGCCATTAACTTGCACAGGCAACAATCAACAGATCAAAGCAGCATAATAGGCCTTTAAGAGCTGGATTCGCATTTACCTAAAAAATAGGTTCATTAAACAATGTTGGGAGCAGAGATGCCCAGATGATGAGCAGAGGCAGCGTGAGCAGGGAAACAGACGACACGTTACGCTTCAACAAAGCTGCTGTGGTGAGAGCAGTCACCACTGCTGACGGCATCTGTTCAATGAGAAGCCCCACAGGACTGAGGAAAGTAACACCATCTTAAAAACACTCTGAGTGATTTTTTTTGTAAACGACTAGCACCTAAAATCTCCAGATTCTGTTTAGGCTTTAAAACCCCACATCAGCGAGCAGGAGGAGGTGTTGGGGATGTAGAGCTGTGACCGTGTCAGACGAAATTGAAGGTATTCGACAATTATCAAATATTCCAATCGAATATCTGCTGGATCAGCTGTAGTTTGAGGTGCAGTTCGAGATGGGTCACGCCACCTTGAGTTATCACCTGAACTGACTCTGAGCCAATCAGCCGTCTGCGGCGTGGAAGGTTCTCACAGAGCTGCTGTCAAAAGCTCCATTATAAAGTGCGGTGAGCTTGTTTCAGTCTTACTCTTCAGACTGCTCTGATGTAAAACTGAACTTGACCTTTGCTGCGTAACAGACAGACCTTATTGTCTGAGTCTCTCCAGAAATCTGCAGCTCCATATTTGTCTCTCTCTCTCCTTTCACAGAAGAATTGCACAATTTGATTTGCCTGTCATTCTTTTCATTGTCGAGTACACAGTCATTGTGTTTGAATAAACTTTATATGATTTTGTCAAAAGACAAAAGAAACCAGTGTATGGTTCTGTTCACTGTCAGGACTCACGTCTCTACAGTGTGAGTATAAAACTCAGCTTCACATGACAAGATTATTAAAAAATATACAGATGAAAGAACTGCAATATTTATATATTTGCAGAATTATAAACTGGGTTCTGCAGCGACATATTGAGTCAAACAAATCACATCACAAATCAACATTTCCGACTGCTGCAGCTTCACATTAAAAGCATTTAACTGGCGAGTTCACTTTAGTATGGAGTAGCCACAGGAAATTAATCAAAAATGTGTTGACAAAACAAGACAAAGGTCATTTTGAGCGGGAGTCAGGAGCAGCCACAGCGAGCAGGTGGAGGAAGAGCTGCAGGCGACAGCTCCACGCTCTCAGCCAGGTAACCAGCTCCTCTCACTGTGCTGTTCTCACACTCATGTTGTTTGAAGCAGCAGCAGCACACAGTGATGGAAAGAGACCAGTCACTGCCTGACTTTCTTATAACCACCAGTTTGTTTGACTGCCTCCAGAAATCTGGGACCTGCAGTATTAAACCACAACTAGTGTTACCAGCAGAAAGCACGGGTGTCACCAAATGAACCAGGGCTGGAAGGATTTCATGTGAGTTCAAAGAGCCTGTTAAGTTCAACATAACATCAGACCCATATCAGAAGAGTTTATGAGGTAAATAGTTCTGCACCACCTAAATATGGGTGACAAACTAAAGGACAAAGGTAAAGTTTTAAATAAATAGGTTATGAAGAGGTGTCAAGAGTATAAAAAATCTTTGTGCTTTTCCTTTAAGCTTTTGTCTGTCTGTTTTGGAGACGTGTGTGAGAAGTGTCAACCCATTGGTTCGTGAGCAGCCATTTTGAAGCCTCCAGTTTGCGATTTGTCTGTCGACTATCATGGTTTTTTGAAACCAGAAGAAACCGTATTTGGAGGATTGATTGTATGGTACAGTCTGTCAATCACACTGTAGCCACACCCTAATTCATCCCCTGCTTTATGGTCTATTTTCCTCTAAATGGACCATCATTTAAAAAATGAACATCATGTTGTATTGAAGACTTGAAACTAGAGACTGAGACCATAAACTCATTAGGAAAATGTTTACTGAGCTAATGAATCAAGGGAGAAGTAGGGACATTTTCCTATAGACTTCAATACAATCTGACTTCTTTAACAACCAATGCTGCCCCCCACTGATCTTCAGCATTCATACCTTCACTTTACAGACCCAGAGTCTACATCCACTTTCATAGACAGTCTCTGATTGGAACTTGAGTGTCCTCAGAGGACTAATGTGTCTCTCATCCTGGTTGTTTTTCTACAGAACATCATAGGTACAGAAGCAGGTCTGGATTTACTCCCAGTTATAGTCTAACCACAGACACAGTGAGACTGTGTGTTATCCATCCTGTGACTTCTATACAGTAACGTATCCAATTACATGTTATTATATGAATCATCCCGTATCAGCAACAGCGGCACTACAATAAAATAACCAATAAGAGCCTCCCTCCCTACCAGAAGGCTCCAGTCCATTGTCCAGTCCTGAACCGTAGCCCTGGTAACTGTTACCAAGGCCACTACAGGAGGAAGTGGTTTGAGATTACAGCTTCTTTAATGGGGGTTGAAGGTCAGGGTTCAGATGAAACAGTCTCAGCAGAGACAGCTGTGTGCTGCTGTTCATCCATGATACATCTGCACATGGTTATATTATATATTATATATTGTTATAGTTATAGAGGATGTTGTAACACATATTGTTAGCAGGTGCAGCTGGAGAGTAAACTGTAGGTCAGTGTGTTGCTTCCCTCCTTCACATTTGCTTTGAACTGAAAGTGGTCTGGGCACAGACACACAAACATAGAGTGGTGGGTAATATCAATGTGATTTCCTGATTTGTTTTGGTATTATTCATCTATCATTAGTTAAAACACATAATGGCAAAAGAGCTCCCTAAACTGCACCCAATCACCACCAAGATGCATCACAATAACAATAAAATAAAGAGTTACCCCCGTATGACCAATTCAGAAAAGTGTTACCAACTGAAATTTAATAGACTCCAGACATAAGGTGAAGTGCTGCTAAAACAAACCAGCCCTGTGCTCATTTCTGTCTGATTGTATTATATTGTTTATGTTTTGTGTGGACTGGACTTCATACATTTTTAGCTAATTGTGATATTATCAATTGTTTTGTCATATTTTTTTTTTCAATGCATGTGAGTGTAGCATTTTACTGTACATTTTACTACTCGTATCTGTAGTGTGTTGTGATTTTGTGATGAAAACTGGCTCTTTAATTAAAAATTTGCAACAGGTACATAAACTCTGTTTCATGCTCTGCACTGGAACTATGTTTGACTAAATAAACAAATTATTCAAAAATAAAGACTCACAGGAGCCTTTTCTAATCTCCCACCTTCGAGGTTAAACACAGGAAAGACTGTGGTGGGTGCTAGAGCTTTGTTTACTCAACCATCCACCCTCACCTCCTCCCTGCACGGTTCTGCAGCTCTGTAACAACCTCACATCATTATTCACAAGAAAAAGATAAAAGGTACATTTGCATTTTTAATTCTCTATGGGAAGGTCAGTCTCCAAAATATACGTTGTCACCTACGCAGCACGATTAAATGAAAATAACATTTGCTGTGTGGCTCCTCACTGTAACGCTCCCTCTCTCGATATGCTGGCCTGCAGCCAGCCCAAGGTGAGCGTGGCCTCCAGGCACATGGGCAGATGTTAGCTACAGTGAGTTATTATCAGCGTCAGCGCTTGTGTGAGGGAAAATGGTTTCGTTTCTGCTGCGCTGCTCGCCTGTGTGCTTCATACATTACCTCTGCAGACGAGTGCTGTTTATCCCTGGCTCTCAAACTGAGTCCAGGATCTCAGACAGGAGGTCTTGAGAGTCCTTCAAAGGTCCTTCAAGGGCCATCATTATAATGAGGAATAACAAGCTCCTTTTAATTTATTATCAATCATCTCTATGGCGCCTGGGTCTCGGTGTAATGGATAATCACGTCACTGTGTATGTCATCGTTTATAATCCATGCTTCTGATCGCACTGACACAAACCTGTGAGAAGTCAGCACGTGTGAGTCAGTGGGCTTTTTTATACTCACGCATCAGATAGCATCTAGCTGTGGTACATACTGTATGGTTTCTGAGAAGATGTGCAGTGTGCTCTACGAGGACGAGCGCCAAGTCATGTAAAGAAACATTTAAAACTTCAGTGCTCAGCATCTGTTCTGTGACCGTGTCAAACATGTTTCACTGGACTGAAGATCAAGCTTTTGCTTTGTAAACACTTGTGTGAGGCGGCTGTAACAGCAGCTGATTACAGCCTCCACTAGAACAGCCTCCACCTTTTTCCTCCAATCATATGTCTGAGGGTTTAACATCCAACACACAGCAGGTAACTATGTTCATAATGGCCATGTCACTGAGCTGTAGATTTGAATTCTAACACTTTAACAGTTAAACTCTCGCTGGTAACAGCTCAGGAATGACAAAGTTTTCTTCTCTAAACCCGACACCAACAACACTTTTCTCTGGCCTTGTTACCAAAATAACTGCCAGTCACATACAACCTTAAGCAGTGTTACAATTTCTCTTGAGTCCCATTTGATGACATTTACTTGCTTTAAGGCAGTGCAGGTAGTGACTGACGGACAGGTTTTTTTCCTCAGCGCTCAGCTGTTGAGACGTTCACTACTACAAATCCCTACAAACTAAAATACTTGACTCAACTCAGCTGCTGCTGACACCAGCTCTTGTACACACTTGCTGCCCTCGACACCTCCCACGCATGCTGTACTGCAGCCTGTACACAGAAGAATGACAAAGAGGCGCTCTCGGCTCATCGGAGTCATTCCTGTGCCACATTCAGTCTGTTAGTCTGTGGACTGTGATGTCAGTGTCGCTAACATAGACTGTCGATAAAACTGGACCTTAGTTCCAGGGCTGTAAAGCGAAGCCAGTGCTGAAGAGCCTTAAACCTTCATTCTCTCCAATCACCATCAGGGGGCGACTCCACTGGTTGTTAAAGAAGTCAGATTGTATTGAAGTCTATGTGAAAATGTCCCTACTTCTCCCTTGATTTATTAGCTCAGTAGATGTTTTCCTAATGAGTGTGTAGTTTCAAGTCTTCTTCATTAAACACGATGTTAATTCTTTAAATGATGGTTCAATTTAGAGGAAAATGGTCCGTAAAGCAGGGGATGCATCAGGGCATGGCTACCCCATGATTGATAGGCTGTACCAGAAACGGTGACCTGCAGGATAGAGTACAGAGCAGGTCAGCTCCACCCCTCACTCCTCCTTAACTCCACCTTCTCCTGCAAACATGGTTTCTTCTGCTTTCAAAAAACCCAAGATGGCTGATGGCCAAATTACAAACTGGAGGCTTCAAAAAGTCAGCTCACAAACCAATGGGTTGACGCTTGTCTCCAGAAGCCAATCTGTTGACTTTGGCTAAGGGTGGGGTACCCCCTGGACAGGTCTCCAGTCTATCACAGGGCCGACATTTAGAGACAAGCAATCATTCACACTCCCATTCACACCTTAGACTCCGACTCAGACTAGTTAACCTAACCTGCATGTCTTTGGATAGTGAGGGGAAGCTTCTTGAGTGGTTGGAACATGGCTACAAACAAATGCTAATATGGCTCCTTGTCTCCTGAGCGTGTCTGTGGGTCAGCAACTACATGGTAACGTGTTCACAGCTTATTGTTCTGCCTCCATAAGGTCAATCACATCAATTTCCTAGTTAGCAACGCTTTTGTTTTAATTTTTGATGCATATCCCTTAACGCTGAATTGGTTCTCCAGTCATCAAATACACCGACTGAATGAATATGTTTTATATTGCAGGTATTTACAACAGTGTCTTGAGTCGAATAGTATGACACAAATACATGAATCATTTTTCCCTGAGGGAAACTGATCTGAGACCTGAAACTCTCTTCTCTGAAAATATGGTTCCACTCCAGTAGTGGATGTTAAGAGGCATCTGTTCTAATGTGACGCTTTGTTAGCGCCACCACACTAGAGAAGAGGGGGGTGGAGGTGGGAGAGATGAGACAAGCATTCTCTGGATAATGGAGAAGGTAGAAAGAGACACCGAAAGGGCCGGAGTGGTCCCTCAAACAACAACATGCAGCTAATATAACACTGCATCCACATGATGTTTTAGCTCCATATCAGAAACAGTCTGCATCCACATTGACATAGCTGAATACACAGATCACATGACCGTTCACTTATACTGGCCATGTGCAAGTTTAAACAGGAGCAGGAAAAGGAGGTGTAAACAGGAAACATTGTCTCTTGTCTATTCAGCTGATTAGTTACAGAAAATACTAAGAACAGGGAGCAGTAAAGACAGTTGTAGCATTAACATGCAGACTGTAACTAAACAACAGCTGCTGCAAAAACAAGGTCAGTAACATTGTAACTCATCCTCCATGTTGTTTCACCACTGGTAGTCCAGGCTGATGAGACCCAATCAGAGAGTGACTGTGGGGGTCTACATAATAATTTCCAAAGGTCACAATTTCTGTCTGTCCACACTACAACACAACCCTGGAGTTGTGAAAATAAAAAAGACAGTTTTTTCTGATGTAGCTTAAACTAGTTAAAATCCATCTCTACAATATAACCTTACCAGGATGTTGTACACCTATTACACACTATCTGTTAGTACTGAGATTGTACATTAAAAAACATAATTTCCCTGGACTGCAGCACATTCATTGTGCTGTGTGTTGTTTGACAGGTACACGGCGAAGGCTACACACTAAGCAGTGATGCCACTGTAGTGACTTTTTCCACACGTTTTTAGATGAAGAATGGATCAAATCCTGTGTTTCAGAATAATTATGTGGAAATTGTGACACTCACTGAGGATTTACACCTCTTTTCACTTTTAACTTATTTCCATAAAAACATCCATCCATCCATCCATCCATCCATCCATCCATCCATCCATCCATCCATCCATCCATCCATCCATCCATGCATGTCTCCAGGGGACTGGAGCCAATCCCAGCTGATACTGGGTGAGGGGAGGGTTCGACCTGGACAGGTCTCATATCTCAGGGCCGACATATAGAAACAAACAACCGTTCACACTCACACTCAAATCCACCGATTAATCTAATGTACATGTCTTTGGACCGTGGGTGGAAGCTGGAGAACCTGGAGGGAACCCACACAGGCACAGAGGGAGAACATGGGAACTGTGCAACAGTGCACTTACTAATTATTATGAAATGAATTAGTAGTATTACAAATGAGTTGTTTATAATATTATTATATGGCCAGATAGCAGATTCTTAACTTAATGGCTGGTATTTCAGACAGACCCTCACTGAGGGACTAAATAGATTTTTGTATAATCATTATTTGGTCCAATAAATTCTATATTATTGTAATGTCTGACTCTATCAACCTGACCAGGAGAGGACTCTAATGCACAGTGGAAGCATGACAAAGCAGACATGGAAGGATGATAAAGTTCCCAGTGAACAACCTTAAGCGGAGTGACTGTGGCGCCATATTAGAGCACTGTGCCCAGTTTTTCTGGATCCATCCATGATTAAGTTACAGAAGCTGGATGGTTAGTGGTGATCTCAGAGGTGATGTCCAGACAAATGTTTCTTGGATGCAAAAATAAAGGCAAGGCAATTTTTATTTGTATAGCCCATTTTTACAAACAGTTTGTCTCAAAGTTCTTTACATAGCATCATAACAACATCCTCTGCCCTGAGACCCTCACATCGACTGAGGAAAAACTCAAAACAATCCACATCTTTCTGTAACATCAGAGCTGAGGGGAGGAGATGGCTAATTATTGACCGGTGATCTGAAAGTATTTGAATAAAGGATTTCAATGTGGTTATTTAACATATCAAAGGGAAGCTATTTTCGCTCTTTTACACCATTGAGGGCCATCTTCTGCTCTGCGTCAGGAGAGGTCTGAAAATCTAAAATGCTAATTTTCTGCACAGACAGCAGTGCAGCATGTCAGCGGAGAGTCTGCTGCGAGTGGAGGATGACCAGTCACTACGGCTGCCATCTGGGTGCTAGAGGACCAAGATAACACTGCTGAGCGTGTGTGTGTGTGTGTGTGTGTGTTTGTGTGTGCGTTACATGTCTCTCTCAGTGGGTGCTATCTATCTGCCAGTAATTGCTCCAGCCAGTGTGGCTGCTGGAGTGGAGCTTGATCTGGTGCACACGCCGCTGAGATCACAGCCTGAGAGCAGTGGGGTATTTTAGGAGCAAATTCATGTTGTCACATAACTTTGACTCAGTCAATATCACAGTCTGATATTTGTCTCTCATTTAAAACCAGGGCTTCTTTTCCACAGTGCATCTTGAGGCAAAGGCAGTTGTTTCTGGAGGCCATCTTTACTGAGGACATGCTTAGAAATCATTGGTTGGGCTGTGAAAACAAACCCATTGTATGTTCCAAGATGTTCTCCATTATCTTTATTTTTCTTCTTTTCTGGTGCCTAACCAGCCCATGCACTTTTCCTCACAGAAACTACAGTACAACTTTTCTCAACGGCGTGTCTCATCATCTCCACAGTGTTTTTATGCAATTTCCCAGATCCCAAAGCTTAGTGACTAACAGAACTTGAACTGTGAGCCTCAAAGAGAAGAAGAACCATCCAACTGCCCCGTTCACTCCAATGTAAACTGAAAATCAGTTGGAAAACAGAAAGCGATGCCCTTTTATTAAGTAGGATAGTTATTAAGAAAGAAATAAGAATCTTATTAATGTTAAAGTGGTTGTATGTTTTGTTTAAATCTTGTGTATCTTGATATGCTCTGAGAAAAGGATGTTAAATTGTCTTATTTGACGTTTGTCAGTGCCTCATAAATGATTGAACTGATGTTATTGTCTTTTATCTTACACTTTTCCTGTGTTTTATCTGAAGTGTTGATATCCATATGAAGATATGTTTGTGGATTTATGAACCAAAAACCATCTCAATGTAGTTTTACATCTCCTCTCTCAGGCTTCTCTCTGGTGCTGAAGAGACCTGCTGTTACTATAGTAACAACAGGTCATTTCACCCCCTGCTGTATGTTTAACAAACATGGCAGACAAAGGCAACGACCAGTAAATGTTTTCTCTCCATTTGGTCAGAATTTGTCCTCCATAGAAGAACAAGCAGCTTGACCAGTCCTACAGGAACAACAACAATAACCTGAGGTTACTATAGTAACGTTTTTTTTCTGATTGGCTGATTTCCTGAAAATGAAAACATAGCAGATTTCAGGTAAATACTCAGAGAAACCAAATCCTGCAAGGTTGGACGGTGGGTCCAGGTGGGTGGGGCTTGTGGGGCGTGGAGTTCAGTGACTGCTTTGTTGTGTAGTTGCAGAAATTTTAAGGCTCAGTTTGTGAAAACAGGCTGTGGGCATTTCTCTGTGGACTGAGACCTTTGATACTTTCACTGTATTAATATAGAACCTGGACCTGATTTATAATGAATAGATGTTATGTGGTTATAAAAACCTTTAACATGTGACAAATCTATTAAACTGATCTTAATTAGTTGAGTAAGACATGGATTTAGAATCTCTCTGTCTCTCTGTGTATTGAGTGGGACAGATACATCTGACCTAGTGCTGTTGTCATGACCTTTACATTAAACTGACTTGGGCACTTATTCAGACTTCTGAAAGGTATGAAGTCTAAACTAAGAGATATTGTGAATGGGGAGTTAGTGAATTAACAGTTTGATGGGAGCTCAATGCTCAACAACTTAAGAAAACACCTGCAAACACTGACAACACAATAGAAGTGTTTCCACCAGACAATCTGAACCACAGCGGCCTGGGTTTGAGTCCGAGCCATGGCCCTTTGCTATATGTCTTCCCCTCTCTCTCTCTCCCTGAGTTTCCTGTTTCTCTCTCACTGTCATGATCAGAATAAACAACTAGGGTTGGACACACTTCCATACGTCTACTACACTTGTTCAATTCTTTTAACCCTCTGAACGCCAAAGTCCCAAAATTGCAACAAACAACAACAGTAACAATAAAGCGGATGATAGTTCCAGTTACAGAGCCAAATCTCATTTAATAGGTTACTCTCTACCACTAGTTATCAAACATGCACTACTCTGACTGGCCCAAAGTGAGTCATGTTCCTATTCAAAGTGTTCGAGGAGATAGAGAGAGAGGAAAGATGCTCTAAGCGTTCTCACAAGCAATTCTGTCCATTGTGTTTGAGTGAATACAGGCAGAAAAAAAAGTTCACTGGTGATGAAGTTATAGATCTGTTATTCACCGACTGTGATCCTGATTCTGAAGGAGAATGGCTGCCTTTAGGAGATGACTTTCAGTCGTGTACTAACAGTGATATTGACATTGATATCTCTCACCACTTTCAAGCCACAGCATTTTGAAATCTTGATTTCAAAATCCAGTATTTTTTTTCAAAAAATATGTGTGTGTGTGTGTGTGTGTGTGTGTGTGTGTGTGTGTGTGTGTGTGTGTGTGTGTGTGTGTGTGTGTGTGTATGTGTGTGTGTGTGTGTGTTTTATTCATTTATTTTAAATTATTGTTGTTTTTTTGTTTGGTTTTTTTAACTCTCTGGGCCACCGTAGAGAGAGGTTCATTTAACCACCGGCTCAGTAGCACAGCATCCCCAGCAGCTCTGGAGAAGAAATCCCAGAGGCTGTATTTTGTGCGCTGTGGCAGTTCCTCCAGAAACAACAGACAACATCTGGATCACAGGAAATCAGACATCTCAGCTCCAGGTTTAGTTACCAGGCAAAATATTCACAACAACTAGTCACAAGCATGCACACACAGACCTACACAGTAGGATTCCAATTAAGCATGAGCGCACACACACACACGTAAACACACACTCATGCTTTCACACACATTAGTTCTGACATTAACCCTTTCTACGCTTGGCTTCCACGGTGATGATGTAACATCAGAGTAATCCCAGCTTACACACTGTACATCTGAGCGAAAAAGGATTGAGAAAGTGCTCATCGGAGTGAGGGCTGCCAATCACACTCTCTCACACAGACACACACCAGGCCTTCACCGATACGCACACCTTCTTCTCCCTCATGGCCTGGAAATTGGTCCATAAGTGAATTGAAAATGGAGAAAAAAATGCAAATCCACATGAATTTAAAAAAAAAAAAAAATTAATATTTAACATTAATCTAAAACCATGCTTTTGTTATTGGTCCTCAGCAACTTTAACGTCAAAAAGTTCAGCACTTCACTTATTCGATGAATAAGTTTGAATAAATGGAAAGCTCCACACAGCGTGTGGAGCTTTCCATTTAGATAGATTTCACTAATCCACCACTGACGGGTCAGGGATTTGTCCAAAGAGTAATCAGTAAATAGAGTCACTGACAGTGGAAATCTGTCAGTCAGTCTTCTGCTTTCTATCCTGCTTCACAGATGACAGCGTCCTAAAGGGCCACACCACCTATTTTACATGTTGAAGTCTTTTACTGGTCATAAAGTGAACACACAGATAGACACAGACAGACTCTGACCTGATAAGTGCTGGTTCATCAGTTCTTATCTTGAAGTGTTTTGAAATTATAACTGATCAAACTGTCAATACTAAAGACAATTGTCTCTGTGTAAATTCATCATTTTGTTGGGATCTGTTTAGTATTAAACATTGTATATGTATTGAAAAATGAACTTTGTTTCAACTTGAGCACCTGCCCCCCTAAGTGTCTGTGCACAGCCCTGCATCTCTGTCATATTACTTAAAGCCTAGGAACTGGTGGTGTGTAGTTTGACAAACGCTGGGATAAACCGGACAACAGATGCTACTATAGGCCTACTACAAAGCATTAAAGGTTCCAGTGTTTTTCACAATGCCCCCTGTTTTATGTAAGTGCAATACCAAGGAAACGCCCACATAAATATGTTTTAAAACATAAACTCCATCCAGATGAGTATTTCAGCTCAATGTCAGACATATGGAGCTGAATGTGCTGGTTGTGCTGCTTGTATCCATGTTGCCTTCACCATTGGCAGTCAAGCCTGATGTTCTTTTCTTGAGGGAATGGGGCACGAGCAGGAGTGTGATGAATCACAGAAGGATACGTCATGATTGAAAAGGCCTGGTAAGATCTGGGAGCAACCGGGGGTGTGTGTGTGTCATCATTTTCCTATGCCTCAAGACCAAAACAAAAGCCTCAGTTTTAGGGCTTCAAAAACTCTGGAGTAGTGTGGTAAAACATACACATAACAAAAGTGATGCATTTTAAAATTAAAGTGTATCAGTGTGGCTATAGCCACATATTGTTGAAAATGTAGATCGTGCAACTATGAAATTTAATGTTTTCTTTCTCATTCAAGAGAGAGAAACAGAGAGGTTCAGGTGAGCAGGTACTATCCACCCTAATGTCCTCGGTTAGATCTTAAGTGCTTTGGAAGCCAAAAGGAGCTTCTGACCAAACCGAGTTAGCTGATTTGTTCTCCATTTACTGTGGTAAACAAGAGGGTTCATGAACCTTAATGTTCTGTCCTGTAGGCGGTAGCCAACTTCATCTCCATCATTAAAAAGGCCCGGAATGGATTTCCTGCACCAGCGCAGGAGGTTCAACCTGCATCAGGAGCTACACTGCAGTCATCCAGTCTGTTCTCTGTACATCCATTACTGTTTGCTTTGGCTCGCCCACGGAACAAAACAAGTACAGACTACAACAGACCACAAAGATCACTGCCCACGATGCAGGAACTGTACCAGCTCCGGAGTCAGGAAGTGGACAGGAATTATCGCTGCTGAACACTCACACCCTGGACACAACCTGTTCAGACTCCTGAATGTGTGCTACAGACTAACGTGACTAACACAAGAATAGTTTCTTCCCATGAGCCATCACTGTGACGAACAGTGATTCAGCCATGTAATACCCATAACAGTCCCTGTGTAATAACCCTGTAACACTAAGACTAAATCTTCAGCCCAAATCATTTTGAAAGAGCGACGACCACTGTGGAAAATCCAACACTTGGCTGGCTGATGAGTGGTGTAACTTCAGGCAGTCGGAGACGTTGGTGTTCATTGGCCCTTTGCTGGCTGTGGTCCAGCCGAACAGGTAAAACCATAGACTGTAAATGGAACAACACATGTTCCAGATAATGCTCCAGATATGGTTTCTTCTGGTTTCAAACAGACAAGATTTTTACCAAGAATTACGAACTAGAGGCTTTCAAACGGGGTTAGGACTTGGCTGGAACAAGTGCTAACATTAGCCGATACAAGTCAGCTCGATAACCTGCGGTTGAAAACACGGCCATCTCCTGCTGCGCTGTTTGTTTTAGGGTTTTAGTCGATTCTGCCGCTCAGGTGACTGAACTGAATTCTGCTGTGCTGAGTTATGTGGGTTTTAGACAAATTTTTTATTAGCCTTTAAAACTAGTGACAGACAGATCTACTCTATGTGTCATCTGGTGGATTTCCTTTGAGCACCCACTTTGTTTTCTATTTCTGTCATGTTCATGTGACACTTCTTCTGTTGTGCTTTATATGAACGGACGGAGCCTCCCATGTAAAGTGCTGCTGTGCCAAACGCAACAAAGAGCCATGTTGTCATATGTATAAATAAAACACAATGTGTTATTATTAGGTCTATTCTCAACCCCAAACAGCTTGAAAGCAGTTTACTTGGGATTCGTGTGAGCCTGAGAACAGTTGCTGATTTTAAAATGTGTGCATATGAAAATGGTCAATACCGAAGATATACAGGCGTGATTGTATTTATGCTGGATGCGACGCCTTGGTGGGCTAATCATTTCATTCATTGTTCTTGAGGTGACCTCAGGAGGTGGTGGAGAAAGGCCAAAGACTCGTCATGCTAATTGCCCTGTGGCCCTGCAGACTGTGATGATGAGTATATTAGAGTCTCAATGGATTAGATTGGTATGATGACTCACCCGAAGCCTAATTACACCACACTCACTGCTTTCTATAAGTGGATGTGTCAAAGGACCACCATACACTGAAGCATGCGGTGTGTGTTCGTACGCGTGCTGTTTGCATGTGTGGCTGCGTGGGTGTGCGTTTGTACATGAACACAGCAGGCCATATGACAAGGCTTTCATCATCATTAGCAGCATAAATGCTGTCCTCATGAATAATGCAGGCATTATTGGACTGTTTATATTACACAGACACACACACACAAACACAGTGAACTGCTGGTGCCACAATTCAGAAAGGTTTCCCTCCCTTTAACTGCCTGGTTTTGTGTTGCCAGGAGAACTGATGCTGACAGCAGTGAGAACTTGTCAGCGTTGAGTTGGAAAAGTCTGTTCACAGTTTGAGCTGATGTTATTGTTTCAGATGTGTCTTCATGGCTTCCACTTCCTCCTTTTCCTTTTCAGCTAAGAGCCAAGTTCTCTTAAATCATGATAAAGCCAAAAAGCAGAAATCTGTGAATTAGTAAGTTTTGCAGCTCTTCCACTAACTCCTCATGGATTCAAATATATTTGGACATAATATTCTTACGTTGTTTTAGCCACAGTTGGACGAGAAGATTAATCTTAGTTTCCTCTGTGTGACCATGATCAGTGCAGAGCTATGGGGCTAAAACAGTGACATTACATTTTGTAAAAATGCTGAAGTGTCTTAAACCTGGATTCTATCTCTACCTAATCTCTTTTCCTAATGAGTTTATTGTCTCAGTCTCTAGTTTCAAGTCTTCAATACAACATGATGTTCATTTTTTAAATGATGGTCCATTTAGAGGAAAATAGACCATAAAGCAGGGGATGGATTAGGGGGCGTGGCTACTGTGTGATTGACAGACTGTACCACCCATTCAGGATAGAGTACAGAGCAGGTCAGATCCACCCCTCACTCCTCCTCAGCTCCACCTTCTCCCACAAATATGGTTCCTTCTGGTTTCAAAACACCAAGATGGCCGACAGACAAATTACAAGTTTGAGGCTTCAAAACAACAGCTCACAAACCAATGGGTGACACCACAGAGGGTTGACACTTGAGCTACATGCTCTATACTTTTCAAGCCATTTGTTCATCATTAGAGGAAAACATGATGGTGACAGAGGAAAACTGTCTCTTAAGAGTCATTTTCACTCCTGACATAAAAAAAAAAAATAATTGTCTGATCTGAATGAGGCCAACAGAAGAATTTACTCACACTCTATTACATTTCTTTAAAGAAGAGCATTGTAGGATAAACAACATGGACATAAGTTGTAATGTTATCCTACAGGGCTTTATGTGATCTACTCCTCTTTTCTTCTTGTCTCACTTTTCGCCTCACTCATCCCTCCCTGGAAGTGTCCTCCACTCAAAGAAGAAAATATTTCATTACTGATCATAAACTTACATAAACGTGAACTTACATCTACTCCCCCTCTGCCCTTCTTTCCCCCTTTTTTCTTCACTAGTCTCTTGTCAACATCTTCATTTGTTCATCTCTCTTCTTCTTCATTCCTCCTTGCCTGTTCTCTCCTTCTTTTTTCCTGCCTTTCTCTTAACTTTTCAAATCTATACGTTCCATTTCTTCTACCCTATTCTCACCGGCTCTCCCCTCCTCTCCTCCTGCTTCTTCTCTTCTCCTCCCTCCCTGTCTAAACGTCTGCCTTTCTCTCCTTTCTCACCCCCTGACGAGTACAGGTTCACTGATTTTGATGTCGGCCAGCCTGAAAAATGTCACAGTGCCTTTGTTTTTGAAACTCAGCAGAGAGCTGAGACTTTCCTTCCTGCCCTCTCACAGAGCAGACACTGTGGAGGTCCCTGCCCTGAGTCTGTGTACAGTCTGAGCATCACTGTGATGGAGCCTTTTCCTGAGGGCACAGACAGCCGCTGACAGAAAAGGTACAAGAGCGACTGGGCAACTCACATTCACGTGTTCCTGAATGCCTGAAAGCAGGATGGTGTGGTCCACGTAAAAGTAATGACAGCGCTATACAAAGTGTGAAATAAGCTGCCACTTCCTGTGTTGTGTTACACAACATTTGCATTCCAGTACACCAGCACACGATGAGGAGAGCCACAACCGCAGTGTGTGGTGCAGTGCACCATGAGGAGTCTGAGAAGCTCAATTCACCTGCTCCTGCCCCTAGAGAGCAGATATACCAGATATTAGTCTCATATGTTACTGCAGAGGACTGAGACTAGAGCTGATGCATGAACACTCAGGTATCATTGATCTTCTTAATGATTTATGATATAAGCAAACAAACAAACTGATGAAGGGTTGGTTCATATTTTTCAAAGTCAAATGTGAGTGCTCCTTGAAAACATGTGAGGATACCATTCGAGGGGAAAATCAATGTTAGCTCCTGCCACAGCATCTGTTTAAAGGTGATACAGTATCAAAGATGAGCCTGGAGTTATGAGCGTTTCAGAGAGAAATCCAGGAAACTCACTTATTTAGACACATTTCCAAGGTGAAGGTTTAAGACACTTCAGCATTGGCTTCACTTTATAGCCCCGGAACATACATCCACTTTTATAGACAGTCTGTGGCTCAGACTCAGATCTCTGTTGCTGCGAGTAGATGGTGCCAACCACTGCACCACTGTGCCACTCTGGACCACATCCCATACGTTTAAAATCCTGCCTAGAACCATGAGTTAATTTTAATTTCTCCTCTAACCTGAACACGCACATAGATCATCTTTCACAACCCTCGGATAGGACCCGTAGGAGCCAAAAGGTGCTTTAATTTCAGTTTCGAAATTAAAAAAACACTGGCCGCACAAGTTTTTCTTTTTATCAACACGAGAGCTGAGGTTGTAAAGATACGACCTGCAGCATTAAAGACTGTCTCACAAGTCTTTATTTCATCATGTCTGGATCACTGCAAACACCCATCTGACTCAGAAAGCTTTCGATGGCTTTAGGGAGAAACACTCTGTCTTCAAAATTTAAAGACACATGATGTAAGCAAAATGCGTTTTTAAAAAGTAGGAGGCGTTGCTGCCCGCTATAAAGTGGACAACAGCAGTGATACTACCAGACTGGCTTCTCAATGTTGCTATCAGTTGACAGGGAAGTCTTTCCTCATCAAAACCTTGTGCATAAATTACCCGCAATGTAGTCGTATTCACCGGATGTGTATAAACCTGCCATTGGGTGGCTACTACCGGTGGTGTTCTGCTTCCGTTCCACTTCCCCTACCCGCTATCGTTTTCAAAATCCCCTTCACTTTGGGAAACAACTGCCAGAGCTTCATCTTGATCATGTGCAGTCACACAGTTGACAGACACTTTGCTGTTTTCTGAGGCACCCGAAACAAGTTCTCCTCCGAGTTGCCTTTTGCAGCGACACCGTCTCTAAGACGATTGTCCATCCATCCATTATCTATACCGTTCATTCGTTCAGGGTTGTGGGGGGCCTGCTGCTAAGCTGACATTGGGCATGGGTGGGGGTACACTGTGGGAGGAGGATGGAGAACCCAGAGGGAACCCACACAGGCAAAGGGAGAACATGCAAACTCCACACAGGTAGACCACAGGCCCAGGGTTCAAACTCAGAACCTTCTTGCTGTGAGGCCACAGAGCTAACCACTGCAAATAAGTCATGCTGTTTTAGCAGCAGTATCATAATGGTGCTGCCAGACCACTCTCCAGCTGTGGAGATCCAGTTATGAGAAAACACCCATGATGCAACTTGCCCATTCCCTGTTTGAGTGTTGATTTGGGGAGGTCCCACCTCTTTATGGCTTCAAACACTTTTCAATTTCTTCAGGCTGAAACCGACACTGACTCAAGTGACATCGCCGGAGGTCATCAATCAGCTCCTTCTAGAGACACTAAAGGCATCACACAGCTTTGTGCGCGTATTTATGTTGATGTTAATATAAACTTTATTACATTTAAAGGCTATTTTTCTGAAAAGTGACAGAAACAGAAGGAGAAATGAGGGATGAAGAGGTGCAGCTGAGCAGAACAGGAAACTGGAGTGGGTTCATCACAGCCCCTATTGTGTTGCAGAAAACAAGCAAACAGATGGCCTGATTGTGTTACTGCATGTAGAGTCTCACCTGGGCGGAATAATCCCCCACGGCCTGATTAGGAGAGAACAGTGACATAAATAAACGACAGATCATTAGACGTCCAATTAAGACCTTGTATTGCTCCTCTGATTACTGAGAGGGAAAATAGGTGGTGCGAAGCGTGTGCTGTCCGAGAAGTCCAATACCCACAAAAAATACCAAACATCCTGGAAATCACCAGCAGAAATTGTCAAGTTCATTCCAAATCTTTGTTTATTTCTTTAGTCATGTGCAAATGAGTTCACAGGACACAGAAGTGAGGCTCTTCTTTAGCCTCATCATGTTCCCAGGTCCGATATAATTAGTACAGTAAAGACACTCAGCTGAGCTTGAAGTAGTTTATTACACAGTGAAGCAGAGGTCTCGTTGGGGCCATGTTTAATTAAGGAGACGTTCTCATCAGACAGAATGTCAGGTATAGGAGCATCAACACAGCTTTACTGGGGCTCAGATCTCCACAATGATCACTCACGCTCACTGACATCATGGTATGAATCTGATTTCACCTGTGGATTAGATGCTGTGAAACTGGCTTTCGTTTTTTAATCGACTCGTGGTCTGCCTCTGCCAACTTGTCAAGTTGTGCTGTGCATCCACGTCTGTCCGGACTTATATGTGTAGTGAAGATTAAGTGGTATGAAGCCGTGGCGTGCAGTGTTTTTTATGTATAGGCAACTTGAGCCAAACTAGTGATCGAAGGATAACTATTTAAAACCAGTGGAGCCCATTAAGTGTAAATGTGAGCTGGAGCTGTGAATCACAGTGAAACGAGGCTGACCCGGATCCTGATCAGATCACAGCGCAGAAGAACGAGTACTAAATATCAGCATCAAGCGAATGTGTTGTATTTCAGGAGGATTATTATTATTATCCATCAGCTGTTTCAAGTTGTTTATCTCTCTGCAGATACAGATACAGAAGAGATTTGGGACAAAGCTCCAACAGCAGACAACGGGTCTTAATGAGAAACAGAATTAGAAATGATCAATAGCTGGTGCACAGAGCTGACATGGTCCTGACAGGGACGACGTGTCTCTGTCATACCTGCTGCAGACGCACACAGTTAGCACTTCTGTTTTCATATGAGGGTTTTCAAATATTTCTGTCATCTCCCATTTTAACTCGACTGGCTGTTGAAATCATTTTAAAAATCATTACAAATCCGTTCTCAAGTCAGATTTGGGAACACAACGGCAAAGAGTCAAGAACTTAGACAGTAATTTTACTGTTCGCCTTCTTTTTCCATTCACATAACATAACACACAGTGTTCCCATGTCTTAGCAATTAACTTGGCAAGTACGAGGTTATTCAATTGAATTCAGTTTTAGATCCCGCTACGCTACAACACACATAAAGTGTGTTTAGATCTGATGGTTCATTTACATACAAGGCAAGAAACCCAGTTCAACCTGGTCTGGCTCTCTTTGAACGACCTACTGAGACTGACACTGACATTCTGGATGACCTGCACCATGAAGAACAACTGACTCTGGGTTTCAGGTCCAGATAAGAATTACCAGCATTCATTCTAACATTCAACAAGGTGAAGTATATTATTATATAGCTGTAGAAAAATATTAAATTGTATATTTTATTTATATTTAATGTATCTTTAGTATAGAGTGAATATTTTTTTACTTTTTTTGTCTGAATGTTGAACAAAATATTATTCTGTTTGTACATTATTATATTTTTATCAAAACATAATATATGGTTTAATTTTAATTTGCAATTGTTGTTCTGAGCTGCAGTGATGGAATAAGACACTGTCAGGGATCCTGCACAGAACAAAGGACCATCATTATCTAGTTACATAGTGTGAACAACACAGACAGCTAAACAACTGATCTGTAAAAATATCTACTCCTCCTTTCATATCTGTCATTTTATTTCAAATTCTTTTTGTCTACATTGGGATCCTGTGGATGCGATGACTCTGTTTTTCTAGTGATCTGATTGGTCAGCACTTGGCAGGTCTTGGTCTGAGTACCCTGCTCCATACCAGGTTGGTTGTGCATTAGGTTATCATGGTGATGTACTCGGGTTAAAGCGCATGATACCAGAAACCCCCAAAGCCAACCTGGATAACCCACCAGCCCTTAGGTGGTTTACCTCCATTGTTAAAACCTATAAATCAGTGTTGACCTGCGGCAGGTCTCTAAACACATCTCTCCCCTGCCCTGATTTCCTCCCGGAAGCATGATTTACTCATTTTACTTAATTATTTCACGTGTAACAAAAAATGATCTGGTTGGCATTTGGCTCTGTAAATGTATAAATTTGCAGTTCCACAGATCATTGATTTTAAAGGTCATGAAAGAGCACAATTTATCTGAGACTGACTAGTTCATTTCCTCAACCAGGGAATCTGGTCTGGCTTGAATCTGCATCTTCAACACAAAACTCATTAATGCTTTAAAGTTTAAAGCTGCATTAATGAGTCTTTCATATAAACAATCGATCAAAGTGCCCCTCTGCAGCTCCCCTCAGCCTCATTTAGCTTGTTGTTTTGGTCCCACAGCTCTACTGTTTGGGTTCAGTCTCACAGTTTTCCTCAAACTCATCTGTGTCTGTTTTTATCTTTTTATTTTACAAAAATCACTGTAGCATCAGCAACCACCAATGAAGATACAAACATAAGAGCGCACTAAGTATGTAGATATTCCTTATTCCCTAAACACAAACACCCGGAGAGAAAAAAAAGCAGCTGATTTCAGTGAAATCTGGTGATAACACAGTGAACATAGTGGAGTATTTAGCATCCAAAGACCCAGATATTTCCCCCAGGGAGCTGGTGGAGACAAAAGCGGAGCTAAAAGAGAGGGAACACTGCATATAAACACAACTCCAGAGGCTGTGTACATGTGCTAACACAAACTCGTTCACCCTCAAATCAGTTCTACCTGAAGGAAACGTTTCAAGTCATAAAACTTCAATTAGCAAAGTTTTCTTAAAAAACGACAAAGAAACCTCTCGAACAGGGAACAGCCATGCCTTTATCTTTTCAGCCCACAGCATCTCAAGTCCAGTGCAGTGCCACCCACTTCCCAGCTGACTGGGAAATGTGTCTGAGAAGGACGAGCTCCAGAGTGTGAACTAAACAGAAAATGTCAGATTAGACTTTCATCCTCCGTCTCCTGCCTCGTATCCTCCTGTAACACGCAGACTGATTCTGACATTGTGCCTGAACTATGATGCTGATGTGTTTTTGAATGGCTTTCATTCAGGAGCCTCTTTAGTGTTTGTCCCTGCTCTCGCAGCAGCTGTTTGAACTGAAAATGATTTTTTCTCTTCTAAAATCAGGATGAGTCAATTTCCTCCCTTGTTAGTGATGAATGAATCAAAAATTACTTTTATGTGATGTTTGGATCATCATTGCTACCTGAACAAAGAACAGAGTAGCTTGAAGGCACGATTGTTCATCCTGATATTTTCATGCAACTATTTGGACGTGTATCCCATAAATGAACACTTTCAAATGGAAGACAAATGTTAGCAACATTTAATTTTGTTTCACCCTTGACAGGAACACACTGAACAAATCAAGGCGTATGTTCTTGAAACTGCAGCAGCTGAGGTTTGCGTCAAAAACACGGCAGAGACAACAGCTTTAAATGTCAATGAAAAATGTCTGGAGAAAAAAATAGCACAGCCTCACAGCAAGAATATTCTGGGTTTGAACCACTTTCTGAACCACTCATTGGTTCCCTCCAGCTTCCTCACAGTTCAATGAGATGCAGGTTTCTGTTAATTGATGACTCTAAATTGCTTGCAGGCATGTGTGTGAGCATGAAGTGTGAGCATGAATGGTTGATTCCGTTGTGTCTCTTTATGTCGGCCCTGTGATAGGTTGGCTCCTGCCCCCCCAAACCCTGAAGTGGTAAAGACGATGGATGGATGGATGGATGGATGGATGGATGGATGGATGGATGGATGGATGGATGGATGGATGGATGGATGGATGGATGGATGGATGGATGGATGGCCGGCCCATAGCTAGTTAAGCATCAAGATAGCTATCTCCATCTGCTGACTGAACACAGCTCAGTTGTGGGTGTGTTATGTATAGACCACTAAAATTCCTCCACTAAGCCAACATCCTGCAGTGACCAAAGTGTGTCTCTCTCTCCACTTTGCTGCTGTTGTGGCTGGTGCTTTACCTATCCCAGAGTTTAGGCTACAGTTTGTAATTTCCAATCACTCTACCTGGTTCCAGAAGAGGAGACAGTTTCTTCTCTAATCGATAAATTCATAGACATTAATTGGCCAAATTAAGACAAATTCCAGATGAATGGCTCAGGACCTTTTTTGACGTCCGACACCACAAGTTACGGATTAGGAGGATGAAGGTGAAGAGACGTATGCTCTTGCATACCTACCCTCTATCATCCTTTACAATGCTCAGTCCCTTAAAACTAACCAAAAACTAAAACTTTAATGACCAGAAATTCAGCTATGGCTGCATTTTAGACTGACTCTTTGCTGCTGGACAGAAATTAGCATCAGCTGAATAGAGATGATGCAACTACAGACAAGCCAGACAAGATTTTGGATTTGTGTTATAATATGTTATAGGGCGTGTATAAGTCCGTTCCTGCCCTGGCCTCATCTGACCATAATTTGCGTGCACGTGACTCATGTAGCACAGAGCTCTGAGATGGGTCAAGGTGCTTAATATTTGCAGCTGGACTGAGCGCTGAGGGAGTCTGTCTGACTCTCCAGGTGTTTCTTGACTGGCACATGTTTAAAGACACTAATGAACGGACAGATGTTGTTCATAGCTAGATGTTGCACCGTGAAAGCGTTGTTATTCCTGTCAAACCCGTAAAGGTTCATCTTAACAGCAAGATGTGTCAAAGTCCCTTAAAATGCTACTGCACAAAACACTACCTTTCAGTTCCTGTACATCCCACCGAATATCAGCATCATTATGCTTTGGCTCAGTCCCTGTTGTCTGCCAAACATTAGACCGCAACTATTTCAGCATACAATATCAAACAGCCCCAGCAGAGCTGCTGAGCTTTGGAAGAACCAGCCAGAGAGGCAGAATCACCCACTTCTTTTAAATTGCTTCTGAAACCAATTTTTATAGACTTGTTTTCATGTGATGTCGTCATCATTTTTATTATTTCTTTGTTATCATTTCTATTGCTTTTTTTACTCCATTTACTCTCTCTAATTGTTTTTATTTGTATTGAATTATATTGTTTGTCTTTTTTATTTAACTTAAACCCATTTCTTTAATGCTTTCATCTGGCTAAGCGGCCTGTTTCTGCTTTTGCTTTACTTTACAAGTACTTTGTAAATTTTGTTTTCAAAGGTGCTATAAAAATCAAGTTATTATTATTATTATTGCTATTTTATACCTTGTCCATTTAGTTCATTAACACACAAATATATCCTTTTTTTTTCAAGAGCAATACTTACATGTTGCATATATGGGTCCCACATGTACAAATGTCCAGTGTGAGCAGTGATGAGTAACATACAGTGACTGTGAAGGACAGACTTAAAGACAGAGTTGGCAGAACAAGCTTTATGTGAGAGCATGTATTAACTGTCATCAGGGACACCAACTGACAGTTCACATTAGCAGCTGAAATCTTCACCTTGGTGTCCATTTAAAGTTATTATTTTGGACATTTTATGCCTTTTATTAAATAAGACCAGGTCAGACAGAGAGGAAATCCAGGGAGACAAATGAGGCTAATAGTCCAGGAGTCAGACTAGCTGCTCAGGGCATTTGAGCCCATGTGGTATGTGCCCTAACTATTGGGCTGTCAGGTCACCCACAGGGCTTCGTGGCCCAGCTACTTCTCTGGTATGTGGTGGTCGTCTGTAGGTCTTGTGTCAACAAAGTCAAAGGAACACACATGGTCACTTTGGTGGATTCTTCATTTTTAAAACTCTTTACCACAGACAAAGGATGAAGGGATAAAGGTCATAGGGTGCCTTGCATCCATATTCAGCCTCATCAGCAACAACAACAAAACATCATACAGACCGGAGGTGGAACAACTGCTAAGATGGCACCACAACAACAATCTGTCTCTCAATGTAGACATGCCGACCACCCTCCCCTGCTCATCAGCAGCTCTGAAGTGGAGAGAGTCTGAAGCAACACGTCCCTTGGTGTGCACATCTCAGACGACCTCACTTGGCCTGCCAACACCAGCTCCAGTGTGAAGAAGGCACATCAACGTCTGAACTTCCCGCAGAGACTAAAGAGAGCCAGTCTACCACCACCCATCCGCACCACCTTCTACAGAGGAACTCTAGAGAGCAGCTACATCACTGTGTGATTGGGGAACTGCACAGCACAGAGACGTAGGTCCGTGCAGCACATACTGAGGTCAGCTGAGAAGATCACGGGGGTCTCCCTCCCCCACATCCACCACATCTTCCAGACACGCTGCATACGCACAGCGTCTGCCATTGTAAAGGACCCCGCCCACCCCTCACATAGCCTGTTTGCCCTTCTGCCATCAGGCAGAGGATTTCGCAGTATCAGGACCTGCACTGCGAGGCTCTGCAATAGCTTCTTCCCTAAAAGCCTTAAACTCCCTGGCACCTCCTAACACCTCATCCCCTTAGTCACCTACCCTCCCAACACCTCACCCCCATAATCACCTACCCCCCCACTATAATATGGACATCAAGGTCACTGTAGAAGACACAATGACTGTGAAAATTTGGTCATAAAGAACTTACACAGTTACACAGTGTTACACTTACACACTTACACAAAATACACAGTGTTTGCAGTCTGTCAATTTATATACTCATTATAGATACTTCCCCATTTTTAACAATCTGCCTTGCACCTCACAGCACTTTGCAGTCCTGGTTTAACTACTACTCAGCCTCTTGGCAATTGCAGTAATAGACTGCTACTAATGTAAATGCTGCTGCCTGTCCATTGCCTTGTTTAGATGGATGTGTGTGATTGGCTGTTGCTGCTGCCTGCCTAGTTGCACTGAGTATGTAAATATGTTCGCACGTTGAGTATGTGGTGTGGTTGCACAATGTGTACCGTTTGCACTAAGTATTTTAAATGGTTGCTCTGGATATGTTGATTGTGTGTTTGCTGCTGCACCTTGGACCAATATTAAACGCTATTTCGTTCAACTGTATACTTTGTATATGGTGAACGACAATAAAGGCTGACTTGACTCGACTTGAAGTGACGCCCCCTTTATTTAGCAATGCTGAAGGTAAGGGTGTAGAGGGTGGGGGATTTAGTGTACAGACCTGTGATTACATTAACTGTGACCACACCTTACCTTGGTGATGACCTGGATGTCTACTCATTACCATACTTTAAACTATTTTTGCCATAACCATTCTGCTGTTGCCCTGTACAGAATGCAAGAAAAAAAAAACATTACAATTTAAAAATGAAAACATTAACAAGCTCTTAATAAACCTCTAACATTCCTTTTAATGAGGCCACTGCTTCTGCTTCAGCACAACAGCAGTCCCCATCACTGAATGAGTTTAAAAAAAAAAAAAAAAATGCAGTCATTAAGAAGCTACAGCATCACGTGAATAGCAATGACAGAAAGCTAGCAAGTGCATGTGACATTGTGATGGTAAACCTAAATCAAAAGGTTTCTCATTATTTTTAGTTACTAAACCATTGGACATACTATCACATTTATGATGACTTTACAGTTCTTTGTTTCACGTTGGGCTTCTATACACACAGAGTTGTTTTGACTGTACTTATATTTTGTTCTTATCAAGCAACTCAAGTGCACTCTAATAAGATTAAGAAGAATCTTTGTGAAAATTCTTATTTTACTAACTAAATTATTATTAAGTTGGTGAATCTGAACCAATGTAGGTGAAGTGTCAGATGTAAAGTAAACTGCTCTGTTGTTTAATTTTTATTTTAATTATTACATATTTCATATTATTGGATTATCATTATTGAAGCACCTAACTGTCTGGAGCATTTTAATGCTGTAGCTGGTTGGTGTTGTAACCTATCACTGAACTGAGGGTGTTGTCACAAACACACTCAGTCCATACATCATTCATGAGGACAATGAGTTAAGTCCCTCAGTGGTGTCTTTCATCATGCACGTCCCAGTGGGGTTGGGTGGGGGTGGGTGTCTCATGGGGACAATGAAGTGAATACTGTGTAAAATGATGACACCAAAATAACATGTTGACATGGACAGAAAACAACAGGAGCTTCCATGAGAGCTGTAGGTTGCTCTCTTCTCTGTTTCTCTTTCTCTCCACTGTTAATCAACACAACACTTCATCTGTCTGCACTGGATTTTAATACAATAAAGCACCTGCGATGTGTTTGGTTTGAGTGCAATGGGTCATCTTATCACTCAGAGTAAAGGCGGACTTTACATTAAAACTGTGCGGGCTCTGTGAAGCTGGGTGAGTTAGCTGGTTGATAACAGCAGCTCTTCATTTCACTGATCATTTCTCTTTAACAGATTCACTTTCTTCAGTGGCAGGGTCATGTTCTGAGTAAGGGGTGATGCCACAGGTTTCTCATCTTTTGAAGTTATTCTGTTCTTGAAAGCGATTTTATTTTCAATCCCTGATGTAGAGCAGCATTGGGAAGTTTCCATTGCCTCATTCCTAAATAAAGAGACTAAAGCTGGGAGCTGAATGTTTGTTGAGGAAGTAGTTTCTCGGCATGTGTGTTACAGAAAACGGGCAGCTTTCTGTGCTTTTCTTCAATTTTCTGTCTAGTCTTCACTCTCAACTAAGTCTACAGACATCTGACCTTTGCATCCAAATGTTTTAATCCAATGTTACAGAACCTCAGCAAAAAGGAAATACAAATGAAAAGGTCTTTCCCTTCACTTCAAATATCAGGAGCTTTGTGCATAGAGGAACAAGTTGTGGCATTAATCTTTAATGACCTAAAACATGATGGAAACATTCATGTTTATTTCTGTAGCTTGAGTGACACGAGCACATACATGATACACTTCATGATCTATATTATTATAAATCTATTATAAATGTTTACATTGCACATTGTATACATTTGTTTTCCACAACAGTCAAACATAAAAAGCATTGACTGTCTATAAAGAGTCTGTAAAGTGAAGCCAACGCTGAAGAGCCCTAAACCTTCATCCTCTCTAATGACCATCAGGGGGCGACTCCAGTGGTTGTTAAAGAAGTCAGATTGTATTGAAGTCTATGGGAAAATGTCCCTACTTCTCCCTTGATTTATTAGCTCAGTAAATGTTTTCCTGATGTGTTTATGGTCTCAGTCTCTAGTTTCAAGTCTTCAATAAAACATATTTTTTAATGATGGTTCACTTTCAAGGAAAATAGACCATAAAGCAGGATATGCATTAGGGCGTGGCTACTGCGTGATTGACAGACTGTACCACCCAGTCAGGATAGAGTACAGAGCAGGTCAGATCCACCCCTCACTCCTCCTCAGCTCCACCTTCTCCTCCAAATATGGTTTCTTCTGGTTTCAAAACACCAAGATGTCCGACAGACAAATTTCAAACTGAAGAACTTTGAACTTTCAATTGAAGATAACCATATGAACTTGTGGAGGGAAAAGCATTTTGCTCAGATCTTGCTCTTTCAACTACCAGCTGATTTGCTGTTTTTGTTGTTCCAGATACATTAAATTTGTTGGTATTTAATGTGTTTCCTATTTTCCACTAAAGCCAGGTGAGGATAGGTTGGCTGGATTGTTACTTTCATACGATAAATTTGCCAATTTCTTAGACATGTAGAAGACAGGGATCGACATTACCACCCAGGTCTGTGTGCCGACCTCTGATAGAGACAAAGCAATGTGTTTCACACTGACAGCCAGCCAGACTCTGGTATCGGTCTTCATGGCTGCTGCCTGTTCTCTCCATCAATGGTACAATCACAAGTCAGGTTGACACCTCAGTTTGTGTGATTTATACCAGCAGCTCACTCACTGAATGAGCTCTCCGTGGCTCGTGCTTTGGAAAGCTCAGTTTCATTGCACACTGATAGAAATTACAGTACAATATCACAAGTCCAAGTCCACTGGTGGCTGAGGATGGATTCTATCTGTACCAGTCAGTGAATACATCTCCATGCACACTGTAATTAACACCTCATAGTTAGCCATCACCACTAATCACTAGATATATTAATTAATGGCAAGACTTAGATGACAACTCAGTACCACTCTCTCTGTTTGCTGAAGCTGGAGCCAGAAGATGATTAGCTTAGTGTAGTTTAGCTTAGCTTATCTTAGCTTAGCATAAAGAGTGGAAGCTGTCTTAGTTCAAAAATACAACAAGCTGCACCTGTAGAACTAAATTAATTAAAACACTGCATCAGAAATGTGAGAATAACAAAGGTTGTGTTTGAGGGGAGTTACACGCCGGAGGTGTTTCTTGGCAAACAGCAGTCAGTCGTAGTGACTTCCTGAATTCCTGGCAGGTAGCCCGGCACACTCAGTGATGTGAAGATAAAACCGAGGACACAGCGTGGTCGCTCAGCCTCCCTGCCAGTTTGTTACAACAGCAGTTGCTGTCACACACAAACCTTCCAAAGCATTTTGGCCATGGACTGCCATTTTAGAAGAGAAGTCTGTGATACCGCTGGCAGGACACCTCCAACTGTCAGTCATTTCTCTTCTTCCTAATTATTTTTTGACATTTTCAGCTTCATTTGTGAAACACAGACAGGAAACACAGGGAAGGTGCCAGTGACATGCAACAGAGAACATTGTGATTATGAAGGACCATGATGGGTCAAGGGGGTAAAAAACTGACGTGCGTGTGAAGTGATAATATGCAGAACGAAACCAACCCGTCTGCAAGAAAATGTTTCCCGCCTTATGCACCAGGTGCAGCTTTCATTTTGTCTGTCACGTTATACCCCTCAGAACAACACGGTGATGTGGATCAGACCGTTGTCCTCCTGACCAGGACTGGCCAACCCCACTCTTAGAGACATGGAGAGCAAGGGAGAGCAGGAAAGAAAAAGTGCACACAGACACAGTAGTGAAACTGCAAGTTAAATTTGATCTGCTGGTTATTTCATGTAGTTCTGTGGTTTATCAGTAAGTATATGGAGGACTGGTCCACGCTCACAATGACTGCACACCGAGATGTCTCATGTGCACAGGTCCAACTTAGGTTAAACAAACATGCCTGCTGTCTGATACTGGGGGATACTGAAGCACAAGTTCCATGTCTTATTACCCACCCTCGGACGATGAAAAGGAAATGGTGGATAACAATCAGACACTGTGGTTACATCACACTGTGAGGATTTCAAAATAGCACAAGACCTCAGTGTACGGTCTGATGTTGCAGCTCTGTCATTATCTACAAAATGTCTCAAATAAATATGTCTTGTTAAATGTGTGGAGATATTTAGGCTCTAAAAGGTTAACTGAAGATCAGAAATGCCGTAGTTGTAATATTATCTGAAACTGAGAAACAAAAACATGAGAACGCAGTAGAGTGTTGCTGTGCTGGTGCTGGTGTTTTTACTATGCACGTTGCCAAAAACAGATTTTGTTACTTGCTTCCCAAAAAAAAAAAACGCCAGGATTTGAAAATACAGCCACCCTCCTGCATACAACTTGTCCATCTAAAGATATGTGCATATGCAGCTGCACACACAAACATCATCAAGAAGAGGAGAGGTTTCATTTGCCCTTCATTTGACCACTTGAATTACAATAAGTTGAAAGGTGATTATGGAATTTTTGCCCATCGATGCCAAAAGGTTTTACCTACCCTGCTGTGTGACCTGCTAAGTCCTGTACTGAATCTGCTGTTTTTATTTTTATTTTTTTTTATTTTTTTTTACATATTTGAATTTTACACAAACGTTGATTTTTCATTCATTTTGAAAGTGGCTGCCACACACGATGCTTCCCTCGCTTAGGTCCTGTCGTGAGAAGATGCACTCTCAGGGTTCAACCAGTGTTGACCTTCTCTCTGTCTGTTATCCTGGTCAAATAAATCTGGTTTCATGGGAAATTTCCTAAATTAGGTTCCTTCTCGAGTTGTGCTCAACTGTGTGTCATATTTGAACCCAAGCAAAAGTGAACAAAATACCATAGAATGTAACTACAGACGTTCACAGACCTCCCCTGCTTGGAGATCCACTACTTGTTAAAGGTCCATATAGTTTTAAGGTTGACCCCCGAGTCTTCTCTGATTATAAAGCAGGTCTAGGTTCTATATTAATACAGTGAAAGTATCAAAGGTCTCAGTCACAGAGAAATGCTCACAGCCTGTTTTCACAAACTGAGCCTTAAAACCAGCTGTCAGGACTTTAGGAACTTTGTGATGTCACAACAAAGCAGTCATCGCCCTCAGCCACGCCCCAAGTCCCACCCACATGGACCCACCATCCAACCATGCAGGATTTGTTCTCTCTGAGTGTTTATCTTAAATCTGCTATAGTTTTATCGGATCATTCAGAAAACAGTCAGCCAATCAGAAGAGAGGATCGGTGCCTCAGTGAGGAGACATACAACCACACTGAGAGGCTTTCGGTTCTTGGATCTCAACACAGTGCTGCAGAGCTGCTGCTGACATGTCACCCTCACATGGGCCCGGTGCGGCGTGCAAACAACGGCTCCTTTTCCTCTGATGAGACCCAAAAAACGCAACATGCAAACAAACCACTTCACTCCATGTGCTGAGCAGCATCCTGCACCTCCGGTACAGGCCACAAGAGGTCTTCAGACTAGTTGAGAAACATAGTTCCAACTCAGTCACAGGTGCATCTCCAAAAGGCAACGTCTGACAGCACAAGACATGGGTCTGTGATGAGCGTGTGAGGACACACACAGTGTGGAGAGGCAGTAGGAGGAGTGAACAGCAACGACGCCTCTAAGCCCAGAGGCAATTCACATATACAAGAGCTACTACAATGGGTGGGAACATGAGCCCACATACTCTCTCTCTCTCTCTCTCTCTCTCTCTCCTGTCATCTTTCAGCCTCCTCCTTTCGTTTAGTTTAGATTATCACACATTCCCTCGCTTCTCAAAGCTTTTAACCCTTTGAGACACAATCTAGCCCTGTCATCATGGTCCCCAGATGTTGAAATGAGGGAGCAGAGAGTTGCCGCCGTCCCCCTGGAGGATGCGCCTTTATCATCCCAGGCTGCGCCCCCTCCATCACGGCCGGTCGTCCACCTTTTCTAATGTCTGGTCTCCATGTGTGAGGAAGCCTGAGGATGACTGAACCGAAATCTGATTTTCACTCTCGCGTATTCGACCGCGGAGCCTCAAGCGAAACACGGTGCGACCGCAGGAGCAACAGTTGGTGTCATGTATCTTGGAGAAAGCCTCCAGGAGTGAGAGCTATGTTTACGCCGCGGCGATGGGTGGAGGTGCTGTAGGGTGTTTCTCCTTGTCCACACCGATCTTACCTTCTGCTGCCTCCTTGCCATGTCAGTAGGCTGCTTTGCGTTGAAGGGATAGGCGATGCAGCGCATCACAAACACATACAGCTGGAGTCTCTTTTTCCTCTCCTCCTCCTCCCTCTGCATCTTCTCCAGGTCCTCCTTCTCCTTGTCGCTGCCCACCGACGGGCTGGGGCTCGAGGGTCGGCCACCGCCGCTCCCGCGGCCCCGGGGCTGAAGCCCCCCGCCGCCGTGGCCGTCGGCGGCTCGGCCCGACGACGGTCGCGCTCCTCCAAGGCTCTTCGGGGCCGCCACCTCCTTGCGTTCAACCTCCAGTATCTCATCCCCTTCCTCCTCGCTGGAAGACGGGTCCAACATGCTGCCCTGCCTGTGGAGATGGAGACGACACCTGCAGCAAAAGTGAAAGTGCAAAAGTGGAGGAAAAGGTGCGGATGAGCCTCAGAGAGACGCGCAGAGGGACAGATGGAAGTGAAGCGGCTGAGGAGCGGCTCAGACTGTTGCTTCTCCGGGACTAAACTGCCGCCAGACAAGTCAATCTCAGCGGGGAAGGAAAAAAAACAAAACAAAGTGTCGGGGTCTGGTTGCCTGATTTCCAAGCCTTTCAACTCTGCCAGTCAGTAGTACACAGGAGGGATTTATGGTGAGAGCAGATATAAAGGGGGAGGGGTCGCAGGAGAGAACAGGAGCAGACGCTGATGTGTTGATGCTCTGCTGCCGGGGGGAGGAGGGGGGAGGAGGAGGAGGAGGAGGAGGAGGAGGAGGCAGGGCCCCGAGCTGACCGCCGTGCTGAAACCCGATCCCCGGCTGCTCTGGGATCAGTTTGATCAGGCTGCCAGCACAATGAATAAACGGCCACCTGATGATCCAGCTGAGTCAAGAGGAGACAGGTCCAGGCAGCACATACCGGAACCAAAGGGCCCGGCTTTCACAATAAAAGCTTTCGGCTGATAGAGCGAATGATCAGACGATGACTAAATAAAAATATATATAAAAACACAGCCAAAATATATAAGATCTGCTGACTGTCGATGTTTCAGTGGACCGAAGCTGAAAGGGCTGGGTCCGCCTCTGCTGGGGGCTTCTCTCTAACAACAATACATATAATATTCACCTGACTCTGTCAAGTGCCTCGGGATGATGTGCGACAATGTACGAGCCTGCACGCATTAAAACCTGAGCTGAACGGGCGAGGCGAGTTTGTAGCTCCTTTAGGTTTGGGCTGTGGAGCCACTAACTAAGGATTGGAGCTCCACCCCCCACCCCCCACCCCCCCCCC